>CM042752.1:9996793-10031937 GCA_022496165.2 Catalaphyllia jardinei
GGGGGGGGGGGGGGGCGGTCTTGATTTACTTGCCCTGCTGGCCTTTTTCCCTTCTGTCATTTCTTCTTTTTTTACCCAAAGTAAGGGGGGACCCGGGCCTTCCGGGCCCCTCCCCTAGATCCGCCACTGAATACCGCCAAATCTCCTGCGGCTTCCTCCCAGGTGTAACCGGTATTGTTTAAGAAACAAGTTTGCTTTACAATATTGTGTTATTGCCTATAACCTTCATGACTTGTGGTCAAGATGCATTCATGGCAGACTACTCACAGGCAGCATTTTCGTTTGCAGTTCTTTGCATCATCATGTTTCACTGTCTGGTATTTTTTGGGGCCGTAGGTCTTTTCAGATCCGATATGCTGCTCATTTTTTACATGGTTTGGCCATGATTTTCCTGTGGGACAGTTTGTGTCGTCCGCAGTTACTTTATCGCGGCAACGACATGATATTCTGGATTTATCCAATTGTCCCCTGTCACGCGTTTTGCATGTGACATTGGCCAATTGGCAAGGATTTAGATTTGAGTTTCATCCGAGTTCATCACCATCTCAGTGAGTGTATGAATGTCAGTCGACCAGCCGATTTCTTCATAGCTTGCTACACCGTGCTGACGAGACCCAACAAGGTCGAAACAGCTGTCCACGGTTGTAATTGTTGGCCTTCAGTTTGGACTCTATCATGTCGTTACCCGTTAAGCATTTTACGTAGTATCAGCCTTGCATCATTGTTTGTCACTCATAGAAGGAGTTTAAAGCCATTTTCACTTTGTTTATTACATGATTGTGCTGACCTAAATTAAATTAAATTAATTAGGTCTCACTGATTAATCAGTTATTCATTAAATAATTATGCAATAGTTTAATTTTTTCCATGGAATGCACACGTTGCTCTCAAATAAATCACACTGACAGCAAAGTAACATACAGGTAAATGAAAAATAAAAAGTATAACAGTAAGAAATGAATAAGTTAATTCTCGAAGTAGGACTCGACTTCAATGGTTTACTGCCACTGGCTTTAATTCATATTGAAATACAGTACATAATGATAAGTGCATATATATTTTTTATCTCTACACACACTACTTCAATCTGTTTTCGGGTGCATACAGTCCACATGCACATGTGAAGGCAACTGTTTCGAACACAGTCAAATGTACAAAAACGTCAGTCTATTAACCACATAGCAGTCTTTTTATAGTGGAGTGATATTTGTTTCTACTGGTTATTTATATATTGGCACCACTATCAGAGTCTATTTGCTTTCATACCTTTTTTTAATTAGTTTATCACCATATGTCAACGCCTTGAGATTTGCATGTCTCATCAAAGCAAACTTAATCTTCTAAAGTTATTAGGTGGACACTTTGCTGATAAAGAGATCGAGGAGGTAAAACAAGGGAAAAAACTCCATGGAACTGGTGACAACTGGGACATACGGGTTCTAGTCCATGGCATGCGAACAGACCATCAAAACAAAGATCTCCATTACTTTGCTTGTGACACAATAGTTGACAGAGTCCCATGTGATGGTCTCTCCCAAGTAACTCCAAAGAATCCAAAGCCTAGCAATCATATAAATGTTCATATCTGTAGATCCAAAAAGAGTCAGTTACAAGGGTGTTTAGTGCTGTGTTTAGGTAATGCAATCATTAGTTTATTTAAGGCTTATTTAAAACTGTATACTACATGTGTATAATTAACTTAATAAATTCTGTTAATTAGACTTAATAAAAAGCGATGCCTGTGAATAAGGGAAATCATTCAATTAATCGATAATTTAATTTCAGTCAGACTTGTAAAAAGCTTATAAAATAAGCTTATATAAAGTTTATTATTTCATGTTCACATAGGAAGTTGGAGTACGTGACTCACATTGCTTGATCATGAATAAGCTTAGTAATATGAGGAAACAAAGAGTTTGTTTTACACTCTGTACTTATGGGCAGCTAAGTTTTTCTGTTTAATTTTCAATCTGATTTCAGTGACAGTTAAATATAGCGAGTACGAAAGTGGAATAAACTTACAAATGCTCACAACGTTGTATTGAATTATAGTACACGTACCTTTATATATAGCGCAAAAGTCCTGCTCCAGAATCAAAACATCCGTAAAAATAATATTTTATCTTACTACGAAGCCACCACTGCCTCGTGTATAAAGTTACAGCGTTTTTTGACCGGTGTTTTGCTTCCCATCGCGGCCCACGCGAGGCTTTGCCATCATTTGGTTTTGGCCTTTCTCAAAATGTCACGTGATAAAAATCTCTAAGATTTTTGGAGATTTTGTACCACGTGATCCAGCTTGTGTCAAGGTCTTCTCCCGACGATCCGCCATTTTGAAAATCGTCGAGGAGACGGCCCTGGGGACGAAGTTGGGTTAAAAGCTCCAGCAGTGAAGCAAAAATCGTTCGAATTGGAGCTGAAAGTTTGAAGATTTTTCCAAGCCGACCGGAAAAGGGGACAAATTGACTATCCTTCTTTGCGTTGGAGAGAAAAATCGAGCAAGGGAATTGAATTTCGGCGAGAATTCGGCCTCGCGGTCCAGGCCAAGACAGCAGTGTCCAGCCTTGACTTCGTCTATAGAAAGCATCGACAAACACCTGAAAACCCCCAAAAAACCACGAAATAGGCCAAATAGACAACAGAAACAAGGCAGGGTGAGTACATTTTCTAATTTTAGTCCGAAAAAGTAACATTTTATTCTATTGCGCAATTTTATCCTTCCTTATTTTAAATTCCATACAATGCCTTGTAGAGCACTCAAATTCTCAACGGCCCAATGTGTATACCTGCCAACTCTCACGCCTGTGGGTTGAAAATTTCAATCTCACGCCGGCTCATGCTTGCGGGCCAATTTCTCAAGCCTGATCGAAAAATGTGAGTTGTTGCCGTCTTGATTGACACAATTTCCAAAAATATGTTTACTCAGACCGATGTAAGGAACGAAAACCATGTGTAACATGAATAAATGACAATACCTTCCTTTTTGAAGTGAAAAGCACTAGGAGCGAGCTAGCGTTTACACGTGTCCTAAGACTGGGACTGGGAAATGCGAGGGCTGTTTCCACTTTCGTCATAGTATGCAAATTTGGTAAAAAAAAAAACACACCCTCAAGGTGATTGGTCGCTCATGGGGCGGGAAAATGCATGTGCTAATCGTGCTAACTGAGTTTTCGTACATGTGACGTCTTCGTTCGCTTGCGGGAGCTGTCGAGTTTTCGTGAGCAGCTAGAATAAAGCTTTACATCACAACTGCCTTAAAATTTGACCATATCAGTCCAAAACTCTCCTATTTTAGAACTCTAGTGCTGATGTTATCAACTAACATCGGTCCTTGTGGCTAAGCGTTTTCTTGATAACTTCGCCTTCGGCAGACTTCAGACATCTTCGGAAGACTGCGGGCGTCTTCGGAAGACTTCGGACTTCTTCTTGAATCTTCGGAAATGTTTATGTCGTCTTCATAAATCCCAGCACTCCCAGGATAAAAATCTCACCCCTATATGTCAGAAAAAGTTGGCAGGTATAAATGTGTAACACCACACCGCGCACTTAAGTTCGTCACGTATTACTCGATACGTGATCGATTCCTCGAATCGTGCCGTTTGGGATGCCTGTGGTTTAACAATGACAGCGAAGATGAACTCTTAGCTTCCGGTTTGTTGCTTTCCCGTTACGTTTACATTGCAAAGTCTTGATTTTGTTCTTAAAATTGAAATGCAGTTACGAAGCCAGTTGTACAAAGGCCCAGGGCTTATGATCGGAATTTTACGGTGTACAGTACTTTCATCACTCCCCACACGTCATAAAGAGGGCGTTCTTTTGCTTTACACTGATGATGAGGCAATATTTTTAATCTGATAATGCGCAGAACCCAATCCATTTTTTGATATGACGCAATACATGGTAATCGCAATTTCTCAGAAAGTGGGGAATAAAAGCTCAAGAGTAGTTTCATTTTCCGCTAGATTGCGAAGCGAGCAGCAAAGGTAAAGCCAGCACAATAGTTGCTTTGGTAAGTACACTTAACAGCTAGACCTTTTGTTGTGTTGCTTGTCTACTAGTTGAGACAAACATGAATTAAGATTTCTTTTATCATAAAAGACAATTAAGTTGTATTGGAAAGTTCTTTCATTTCCATATATTGGCCAGTGCCTCTTTAGAAAAGGCGGAAGCATCAATGAAGTCGACTAAATCGTTAAAAGCATTTTATGAAAAGGACTAAATTGGGGCAACATCAGAATCTTTGAGGAAGAGGAAATAAGCTAGGGAGAGGAATTCTAACAAACAAGGAGGACTAGCCGCCTCTTAAATTGGAACTCATAGCTCAAAAGGCGGTCTATATTACATAAAAATGAATAAAGGGGGTAAGTTGAAGAATCTGTGGTGCTGGGTCGGTGAACGCTCGCTCTGACGAAGGGCTTACGCTCGAAACGTTAGCTTTCTAAGCTGACGTTTCGAGCGTTAGCCCTTCGTCGGAGCGAAAAACTGAAAAATTCGCTTTCGTATTTTGGCCATGTCTCTTAAGAAAAGGCGGAAGCTTCAATAAAATTGACCAAATCGCGAAAAAAGCATTTTACGATAAGGACTAACGCTCGCTCCGACGAAGGGCTTACGCTCGAAACGTTAGCTTTCTAATCTATTTACGGTGGCCAATTCACATTATTAACGCAGTTGATAAAACCAAATTATTTTATATTACAGACAAACAGGAAGGTAACGGCGAATTCATTGATTCAATCGACAATCAATTTAAGTAACTTGATAGGTGGGTTTTGAAGGTTATATTCCTTGATAACATTATGAGAGTATGTACACTGAAACAGAAAGTTGTCTTGCATAGTTCGAACCCTATTGGGTATCACTTAATCTGTATTTGTATTTGTTTTGCAGTCGAATTGACCTGTTCATAGTTCACCTTGCTTCTTTCGGTTTCGTTGAGAAGTTTAGCGAATATATTCACGGTAAGTTTCTTCTTGCTTGAAACCGTGAAGCTATTCTTAACTCATAGAATCGGAAAGTTTTGGGGCCGACCATTTTTACAAAGTTAAGTAATAAATTAAAACTAAGAATCGATGCATTTGGCCCTGTCCATTTAATAGAAACTGAATATTGCCCGTTTTCATGTGATGTTGCCATATTCTGAAATAGAAAAAAATAACAATCTGTTTGTCTGACGGCTTAGGTTAATCAGAAACGAGACCCGGCCGCATAGTAGTAATTTCCATGTGCTGCAGCCCCCAGACCCAGCGAAACTAAATGACTGGGATGTTCCATGTTCCAACATGGCCCCTCCATGCAAGTATTTGAAGCATATTTTCGGAATAACACGGGTATGAAAAACCATACAGATGTAAATCTTGGTTGATCTCTCTCTTTGATGGTATGACATTGAAAACCTGCAATATTTCATTCGAGAATTACTTTCGAAGAAATACAGTAAAAAACCCTATGAAAAAGCCTACAGTTTTTGAGGGCTGGCAAAATAAATTCTTGTATTGGGTGTAGTTATTAACAATTTAGACTAAAAAAGTCCTCAATTCGGTTCTTAATTTCTAAGAAAGTAATAAGTGAGTTGATTACCAGAAAAGTAAATAAACTTGGATTTAAACCCGTTTGGTCCTTCAGTATACAGTATTTATTCACAACCATATATTTATATTTTTCTTGTAATAAAAATTTACAATCTCAAAGTCACACTGCTAGTTTAAAATTTTCCTCATAATTTATCTCTAACCAACGTACATCTATAGGAACCTGCTTGATCAATCTGCTTTGGTATCAAAAAGGTAAATTTCTGCCCACAGGTTCATGAACCACTAGGTTCTCACATGCGGGTTTTTACTGTATCACCTGGTGCATGTTACAAGACGGTACTCTAACTAATGGCTAATGACCAATGCACAGCCTTCAAAATTCAGTCGATTTTCGTGTCCGTGCAATCCAACTGGAAAGGATCGAAAGAGAGTGAAGGTGTCCATGCATGGAACTTGATGAAAGCTCATTCCAGATCAAAGAAATCAATTCTAAGACTTATTAAGAATTCGAAACATCTGATCTAATTATTAGGATAAACTTTTTACGATTTTAGTTTTCCGTTTTCCCAATTTGAGTTCAGCTCTGTTCTCGATGATTTAAGAAACGTGATCTAAAACAGTCCTTGGCATTTGATATATTACATCTCAATTACTGAACTATAGGTTCCCTGAATCCTATCTTCCGGTATTGCATCAGCGGTGCGAACCGAAAAAGATTTATTATTTACCAAAACCGAAATTTCCTGATTTATTTATATTTATTTTTTTCAGGTTTTTTTTTTTACAAAAGAATGATTTTTTGAAAACTGGCTATCCCTGTAAAATGTACTCGACAATCGTTCAATATGCTGTAGATAAGAAACAATATGTTTGATATTTATCTAACTCTACTACATGTTGTTTGCTTCGTGTATGAATTACATCTGCGTGAAAGTTACCGTATCTCGCTCACCACGCCTAAAAACCTGCTGTAGCAGGATCTACTGCCTTGATATCTTGTGATATCAACCTCTGAATGATATGTTTGAATTTGATGCCAAATTTTGGGTGTAGTGAATAAATTATCTGCCCATAATTTAAAAACTATCAACATTTCTTAGAATTGCAAACGAAATCAACAACAATAAACTGCTAATAAATACATTTTTATAGGATTTTACTTGTTGCTGATGAACTGACAATATATTCAAAACTAGTATACCTAAATGGTAATAATGCTGCCGAAGGGGAAAACAACTTTAAGTATGCTAACAGTTACCCTATGAACTGAACTGTGAAGAATTCATTTGCACTGCATATTTGAATCGTCATGCTAGGGAAGTCAATTGAAATTGTTATTGGGTTGGGTGCTTTGTGGGAGTGAATAGATATTGCGTGCAAGTGGCCTTTTCTTCACACGTTTTGCAAGCAGAAATTGACCCTGAAATAAAGGAAAGGCAAATTTTTACATAAGTCAAGTTAATTGTTGCGAAGCGGGCGTAGCGAGCGAGCAGCAACATAATCAGGATTTAAAATTAAAAGAATATGTAAAAGGAGTACGAATTCTCGAATTCATGACTTTTTACCAGAATGCATTGCATTTAACAATCAGATGAAGAGAAATCATCGTTACTAAAACTTGTAGAATAATTAAAACAAACGGAAAGTGTAGAACACACTCATTTCATATATGCTACGATCTACTCCTTTACATCTGAACATGAATTTAAACTTAAGTTTTAGCATTTTCACATATCCGGCGATGCCGGGCGCGTCTTCGACAATGTCAACACTCCAGAGACATTTAATGCGTACCGGTACAGAATTTATAAGTGAGATTTCTGCAGCTACTATTTTCACATCTTTCAATTTCCACATCTTTCGATTTCCATCCTTTTGGTTTTCTGGTAAAGGGGAGCTAGATGGGAATTGTATGTGTATTTGCTTTATTGTCTCGGTCCCTTGTCACGGTATCCGATCATCTCGCCACCAGGGAGTTTCGCCACCTGTTGTAGGTGACGTGATTTGATAAATGTTCCGTTGTCTTGGGCAAGCGACATTAAATGCGCGTATGTTGTTTTTTTGTTGCGTCAAAACAACACAGGTCGCGCTCTTGGGTTTTTTTGCTTTCTTGTTGTGATTGTGCAGTAGTCTTTGCATTGCCTTCGTAGCTGATTATTTATTTGATTTATTTATTTCGGACATAACTGGGCTACCGCCGGTGCAGCACATCGTTCAACGTAATACGAACTGTGTGAGTGTTTTACACAACTAAACAAGGTAAAACGAATTTCAGTCTCTTCTGCTTGTGGTTCAATGTTATTAGATTATTGGTAATCGGTAATCTTTGGACCAGTAACCGTTGTCACACCTCGCCATCGATTCGCCATGATGCATGAAGTTGATGCATACAATTTACACACCACAATTTGACACTGCTTTAAGAAACAAGCAAGCACATGGTTCACTGCGCATCCTAAGTCATCCATTGGCGCATAACCACAATTCCTTGCGCCATATCACTGCGCATCCTAAAATATTTCCGTTCGCGCATAACCACAATTCCTTGCGCATACTACCGCGCATCCTAAATCTCCCATTTGCGCATAACCACAATTCCTTGCGTTTGGTAAGAAAAAGTGATTGCCACCCCCTATAATGTAATCTTCTACTGATTAGAGAGCTGCCTCGCTCGTTCGCTTCAGGCTCACTCGCTGCAGCAGCAATAAATTAATGATTTGTGACTGATAAGTTAATATTACTTATTTATTAACTTCAGCTGATCATGAGTCGCCTGGTTATTCTGCTCTTGGTTGCTGTTGCCATAGCAATGTTTGCTGCTCCAACTGAAGGTATCATTACGCTCAATACTTATTTGTGTTTCTTAAATTGCAAATGTCTTATAGCCATAGGAAAAATATATACCTGGAAAAATTTCAGCATGCTGATTGGTTGAGAAAAATGACATTAAGAAAACAAGTTAAAACCGTTGACATAAGTTTAATTAGTAAATTAATTGATTTATTTATTATATAACTGATAAAATGACTTCATTGTGATTGGCTTAGAGCATTTCTTCCCGCCCAGTTTTTAATAAATGAGTAATTGTACGAAGGCTCGAGCAATTAAAGATGTACACTACATACTCGTAATATTTGAGAGAATTTTAAAATATCAATCGTTGTGTAAATCTTTAATTGCACTCGCATTCAAACGATTATTTTTTCTTTACATTACGACCAGAGAAAAGTGAGGCCAGTGTAATTTGAAAGAAGTTATGAATATCACGAGCAGTGAAGCTCCTTAATTGTTCATTTATAAATGACTATTTAATTGATTTGCAATGAAGTGCAAATTGAAAATAACTGGAAAGAAATACGACGACGATAATGATGACGATGTAAAGGAGGAGGAGAAGGTTGACGAAGATGAAAGCATAATTAATTAATTTAATTTTATATAGATCGCCTCCTGTTTCTTGTACTAGACTAAAATAGTTTTGCGTACAGTACATTTTGTAGACATTCATTAGTTGTACTTACTCTATATTTCATCAGGAGGAAATGGCTGTTTTGGCGCATGTCCATCTTGGTGTTCAAGCTGCCGATGTATCTGCTATCCCACATTTGGTCGCGGCTTAGGTGCCAAGTGCAGCTGGTCATGTAACTTCTGATTCTCCCCAGGCTGCTAGCTAGCATGAAGTTCAAAGTGGAAATAAATTAATTAAAGAACTAGATAATCAATATCAAACTAAGGAATAAGTAAACTTGAGGGAAATAATCTGCTCTTTTTAAATGATCAAGCAGGTTATAAAAAGCTAATACTGAACTTGTATCTCCCAGTTGTTGCAATTAAATGAACTTTTTCACTTTGCATCTTATTTCTATTGATTTTGAGAGTTCCGTGTTATAGCTACATAGTGCAACCCATTTTATATGTTTATGAGGCGTTTTTACCAAGTCGTTCTTTGGATTGACAGTGTGGATCACATGACTTTTAAAAAGGGAGAGGGGAAGAAAGCATATTCCAAAAAAAGTTATCATGCACGCGACCACTGCGAAAAGATAGGTGCTCTATGAGTACATGAACTACGGCCATAACTGAGAAGAATAGGAATTGCTGCAGGACCTGGGTTAAATTCAATGTCTCCAGAATTATAAAAGCTTCTTTTCTGACAAGAGGTAGCTCGTATTATCAAACAGCTCAGACATAAATTCCAGATGACATTTTTATTTCCTTCCAGAACACCAACACTTCTCTTGATAGCGTAAAAGCACTCTCTTTCATAATCGAGCAAGCTGGACAATCCACATTTTACAACTGGTAGCCACAGTAAATAAAACAGATGAAACGGGAACATACTTCTTGCCTCTTCTGCTGCCTCTTACTTTTCTGCGTTTAGGCCATTCCTTTTCTTTCGTTTACTGTCGAATGTGTTACCTGATTTTGGGTGGGTCGGTCGAAAAGAGCCAAAAAAATGGAGAAGTCTACAACTGGGAGGACCAGGACCTCAGCATAATATCTCCGAAGCCTGGAAACGTCAGGACGAGGGCGTAAAGTCAACATGGCGACAATGGAGGAAGCAAAGATCGACGTCGTGTTAAACTCAAACGTAAACAGCGAATAACCAAAACTGCACACTGATCTGTATGTCTATATTTCCAATTAAAGTAACAATTTTGTTTAAATTAAGTGTCGTTGCTTTCTTTACAACCTTTTTTTTGAAAACGCGAAAATCTGGGACGTTCGGACGACGCTAAACGAATTAGAAAGAAAGGGGGAAGGCCTCATGCAACTAATTTCTTCGCTTCAATTTTTAATTACACATAGAAAATTTCAGTAATGTAGGTAGAAGACTACCCTGATTAACTTAGTGTTGGCTGGTTATATCCTCTGTAAATGTTGTCATTATAATTATTATTATTATTACATAATAATAACTTTTTTATAGCGCTTTATACAAGTTCTAAAGCGCTTCACAATGGAAGAAAATAGAACAATAAAACTTACATTACATGTACCTCAGAGTTAAAACATGTGCTTGACACTGACTTTTTAACGTTTGAAACGAAGTTAATAAACTTCAAAGACGTTTCGACCGAACAACTTCGGCCTTCATCGGTTTTTTTAAAAAGCCAACTGAGTGACGGCTTTCTAACGGTTCACAGTTCTGCGCGTGCTACGCCAGCACCAACACAACAACACGACAATAACTCTAGCTTTCTAAAAGCTTTTTTATAAAACCAATGACATCCCTTAGAGATATTATAGATATATTATCCTCTTAAGCTTAAATGATGGTGAACAGACGACACGGAACTTTGTCTTCTCTTTTTTGTAAAGCAAACATTCCTAATTTTTGGGTATGTAATATAGAAAGAATCCAGAATTTCCGTATGAAGATCTTTATATCGACCTTGTTCAGATTGCTTCTTGCCAGCAGAGCGTTTTAGGATCGATCCTGTTTGTAGCTAAATCAAATATGTGTAATAAAAGAAACATTACATTGCGTTCCGGGTTGCAATGTATGAAAACATGAAATAAAACATCAAGTTGCAAATATGCATTTTATTTACTCGATAGCTGCATTGAAGACAAGTAACAATCGTATTTCCAATCAACGCATTTCGGAAACCGCTCCAAATCATGCAAGATCATTCGAGAACGATAGTTCGGCACGTTCGGTTGCAGCTGTGCCTGGTTATACAAGAAAAATAATAGAAAACTTTGTCTACTCATCAATTCGCGTCACTTCGAATAGCGTAGGAGAACGAGTCTGCAATGTCCCACGTGCGGTCACCGGTTAGAGATCGTAGTCATTCGTATTGCTGCATGACGCTATTTTTCTGCGAGTAAATTGACATGTTCCCCTGTTTTGACAAGCAACTCCCTGTTACGAATACTGCAAAGTTTGACTAACCGAAAGTCTACCGACAAATCAATCGATTAAACTTCATATATTTTGTTCCCCTCAATCGCGAAGCGATCTTCGCACATCCGAAGTTTGTTTAGGTACGAATATTCTTTTGTTACACATTTTGGTTAACGGAAAGGCTCTATGACATAGAATCTACGGGCGTCCGGCCGTAGAATAAAAAGTTCACTCTCGATTAGCGAACTGACAAGAAAAATAAATGACATGGATGCACGTCCCGAGAAAAAAGGTTCCTAGTACATAAAAGGGTACAAAACATCACACCTTTAGCAAATCACCCACACCCCTCAAAAATCAAATGGTCTGCCCCAAAGACAGGCAGAAAATCATTTATTACTTTGCGTAGCAATGCAAAATGTTCCAATCAAAACAATTCGGAAAATCCAAAATGTAGACAAACGTTCGCTTGTGTCTGTTTCGGTGCTCCCAGAACACGAATGTATATAAAAAGGTTGCTATAAGTTCATCTTTTAGCAGATTATAACACGACAAGCTATTTAACTGTACATATATTCATAGCAATAACTAATTCGGATCATACTAGAAAGGTTGAAGATAGCATTGGGTGCAAACTCAAGAACACAACAGACTGAGCTTGATGGTCCTCAACGGGCCCATGACTCCATGCGCAACGCAACCAAAACAATGAGGGACGCCTGGGGACGAGAAAGAGAAACTCCTTTGCTGTCTCATATCAAGTGTCAAGGCCTGTAATTAACTGTAAATTCCTTTGACTGCTTGCAGACTTTCACTCGTTTAAATGTTTCCCTGAACATATGAATTCTAAAACTGTAAATGATAGGATTCACGAGAGAATTAGCCAAACGAAAGAGGTTAAAGATTTGAAATACAAGTAATGGAACGCACTTAGAACAGCGATAGTGAATGCAGTAAACTACGATACTTGGAAGCCAAAAGACAAGAGATACAGCTATTACAATAAACAGAGTCCTGGAGAGTTTGGCGCTCTTTTGCTGTTCTTTTTGTCTGTTATGAGCGCCATCGATGGCAGGAACTCTGCAATTTAGTCGTGTTCGGATTCCTAGATAAGACACAGAAATCGTGACCAAACATGAACCCAAGACAGAGCTGAATGCTACAATCCAGTAAAAGAGATCCAGTATGTCGTATACGGCCAGCAAAGCCAATGTTCCTGCAGATATTGCTGCTACCCACGTAAAAGTTACACTGTAAATGTAGCCTTTAGTACCCAAGACTCGATGTCGCAGAGGCCAAATCAAAGCATATGCACGTTCCAGAGATATAAGTGCGAGAAAAAATACTGAAGAAAAAGAAAAAGTTACATGGAAAGCGGTTGAAATGTTTTTATTCCAAGCACTGTTGAAGCTTGTTTTTTCAAGATCAAAAGGTGCTGACGCTATTAGCTCTGCGAATCCAACAAGCAGATCAGCAACAGCTAAGTTGATAAGAAGAAAAGAAGTTCGCTTGAGGCTGTTGCGATGCTTCCAAAACACAAATATTGTGAAAATGTTGCCCACAGCGATGACTACGGACTCGAGAATGGCCGAAAATTGAACTACAATAATAGCAGTATTGTACATGATAGTTCCTATAAACTTGTCTGGCAGTCAGCTCAAAGTGTTTCTAGTGTTCTTTTGCGATTAAGTTCGCAATTCAGTTTGGCCGGACTTTACAAGTCATTACCATCCTATCGGAATCATGAGCCGTGATGTTTCGATCAGCCCGCTGTATTACAGATGTATTCAGTTTTTTTAATACAACAGGATGAAATAAAAACTTCTCAGCGGAAAACCAATCTACGACCACCAATAGTATTGCCAGTTTCAATTTTTAATTGACAGATCTAATAAAACATTTCGCTTACAGCAAGATCAGTTTGCGATTTCTTGTCCTACACCCAGCTGTTGCGATTGTCTTGTAAAAGTAAATATGTACATGGCGTACTTTTAATTATCAACGAATAGGAAATGCGCTATGCGCTTTCTCTAATGTATACTTCTAAATTAAGTGTTACTCGCTTGAGGACTTTTGAACAGTACAACTAAATTCATTTTTTAAGGTGGTTTCTTAGGGAAACGTATTTATTACGTTACGCGCTAGTGTTAAATATTATAAAGATATTGATAAAATACTGGAAATTCCTTATTCACGCATTTCGATTACAGTCCCGATTTCAATTAAGGTGACCACTGTTTTTGGTGCTTTTAGAAATGATGACAACACTGAGATGTCTCAGATTTGGATGTTTTGTCAATATCAATGCAATAAACAGAGTATCACATGGCCGCTTGGGAATAAGAATTATAATTCGAATTTTGTTGTTTGCTTTGCCGGAACTGATCAGCAGTTGAATGAAGGATCATCACAAATGGAAAAAGACCCAATGAAAATTTTTCTGTCTACTACCATGGATATGTTAGCATTGTAAGATCGACTGATTGGGAATAAAACAAGTGGCAATATTTTATTGTTTAAGGCCTTTTATTGAGTAGATACTCTTTAACGTTTAACATTCAAATAGCTGTTATTGTAGCTATCAGCGGTTCGACATAGAGACGAGGCCAAAGGGTTCATTCTTACTATTGGCCCTGTTCCCTCGTTCGTGAAACTTTTCAAAGAAAGGAATATTTGTTTGCAGACTCAATTGCAACAACAGCTATTCCTATGACAATTTTCACCTTTGGAGGATATTGGCCTGAACATTTTGGTTCCTCGACCCCATAGACCTTTAGCGTCAACTTCCTTCCATCCCCATCCAAAAAACAATATAGAAAACTTAGTAAAAGCCAAGGCTTGAAGTTGCTTTAAATCCTCCTGATTTTTTAAAATTCAATCTCGATCATCAGTAATTCGTCGAGTTTTACAAACACGTTAACCATGCACGCTTGCTATGGTAGAACCCAGTTTTTAGCTCCGTGATGACAAAATCATTAACCTACATACGTTAATTTTGGTTTGAACAAATTATATCTTTTTCCTGCTTCACAAAGCATTTGCGACAACTCTTACTATCCACCTTTCTGTTTTACTGAAATATCAACGCAAATAATTAACCGTATATCTTTTTTAATTCTTGCAGAACGTTTTTCTCTTAAACATTTCCCTAAGCATGACAATTCTATAGCTGTCAATGATAGGATTTACGAGAAAATTAGCCAAACGAAACATGTTAAAGCCGTAAATAAAAGCAATGGAACACACTTAGAACAGAGATAACAAGTGGAGAAGAGATGCAGTTAACATAATAAACAGAGTCTCAGAGAGTTTCGCGTTCTGTTGCGACTCATTTTCCTTGGTACGTGTAGTATCCATGGCAGGAACTCTGAAGCTGAGTCTTGAACGGATTGTCAGATAAGACATAGAGATAGTGATCAAACATAAAACAATGTTATGACACAGCTACTTGCAACTGTCCCGTATGAGAAATCCAATATATCGTGCGAAGCTAGCAGAGTTAATGTCCAGGCAAATATTGTAATTGTCCACTTAAAAGAGGCACCGTAAATGCAGCATTTGGAACTTGCAGCTGCTTGATGGCGGAGTGGCAAAGCAAAAGAAAAACTTGTTTGACAAGTGGAGAAAATTTTTCCATTGCAAGTTTGTTTAAAGCTTGGTTCTTTAAGATGCCCAGGAAGATAAAATGTTCCTAACCGGCGCTATTGAGTCTGTGAGACCAACGAGCAGGTCAGGAACAGCTAACTTGATAAGTAGAAAGGAAGCTGGCTTGAGTCTGTTGCGATGCTTCGAAAACACGAATATGTTGAAATGTTACCGGTTATAACGATGAAGCACTCAACTAAAAGAGGAGATAAAAGTGGCTCTATTGTACTTGATAAATGCTTTGAAATCAGGTACTTAACTGAAAGCTTTTTTAACCTGTTCTGTTGAGACAGAGTTCAGTTTGGCCTTGCAACAAACTGGCAAATTATTGCTATCGTTCACCATTCTCTGCCCGCTAATCCACAGATGCATTTATTGTTAGAGCTAAGGGAAAAATAAAAACTTTCCCTTAAGACATGAACAATTTTTTATAACGTAGTATGACAAGTTACAATTTCTAATTAAAATCTTACAAAACGTTTTCCTCACAGTAAGAAAGGCAAGAGATAATTCTCTTACTCGCAGCGGTAGTGTCATGTAAATAAATGGTTTTATGAAGCACTCTAATCGAAACTTACTGATCAGTAGGAATTGCTTTATTTAATTTTCTACTCAATGCTTTTTCCCCAAAGCATTCATTTAGATCGAGTTTGAGCTTTTTTGAAAGAAATTTAGCCAGTACTGGCTGTAGAAGTGTTCACCCCTTAAGAATATTCGTAGTCTGACAAATAGGATCCTTAATTTGAGGTGGCGATGGCCCCACAGAGTAATCAATTAGTGTCGCGCGCTTGAGTTACATTTTGAAAACTTAATAATAATGATGATGATGATGACGACGACGACGATGACGACGATGATGATGATGATGATGATGATAATAATAATACAGGATAATCTAATGTATCAGTTCTAATACATGGAAAGAACTGCTATCAAAGGGGTCCTGTACTTATCTCATAAATAACTGAAAAATAAAATATCATTAAGAAATCTAAAATTCAAACATCAAAATCTGTAAAAAAATATTCACTTATGAGACTGGAAAGAGTTGTAAACTATGGAATTATGGAATACTATTGAAAAAGCTCTTTTACATTACTCTTATCGTTCAGTTTCAATTTCACCTTATTCAAAGCTTCAAATATGTAATTATCAGTAACGAAATGGTTTTTACAATCATCTCTTTTAGAGTAATGTCTCTTAGTTTTGAATTTTATATGTAACTATCGAATGCATTTCTTTTGAATTTCCTTCCGTGGAATCGTCGGAAACTTTCTACAGTACAGCAAATTAAAGGCAGGAGGTTTTGAGTGTTTTCCAAGTTCATGTCGTTACATCATCTAGAAGAAAACACGAGGCTAGAAATTACGTTATTACGTTTGAAAAAATGCGAGCTACAAGTAAAGTTAATATATAATTATATACCGTCGGTAAAATTCTTTGAGCTTTTGACGAAGAAAACACAAGGCAAGAAATTACATTGTTAGGTTTCCTTAAAGTGGTGATATTCAGGTAATAAAAGATCGGAAAACCCTAACTTTCTGCGTTAAGTGTTCTTAGATTGTGTTCTCAGCGGTTGTGGCTGCAAAACCAGGTGTAGTCACCTCAAAATGATGTTCTGAAAATATGTGATTGTAATTTCAGTTGTACGTTTAATATAGCTCAGGTTACATCAAGGAGACCAGTTATCCAGTTGACATACACCTTTCCGTTTCTGTCGTAAAACAGCTATAATAAAAGATATCAATGTACATAATTTATTCTATATTGTTTTGACTTCTTGCAGAGCTTTGCTTGTTTAAATATTTCCCTAAACACGGGAACCCTACTGCTTTAAATAACAGGATTTAGGAGAGAACTGGTCTAACGAAATAGGTTAAATGATGCTAAATAAAAGCAACGGAACACACTTGGAACAGAGATAATGAATTGAGCAAACTATAAGACATGGAATCCAAAATAGACGAGATGTAGTGATCACAATAAACAGAGTCCTGTTATAAGATGTGTCTACGGCAGGATTTCTGACGTTAAGACTTCTTTGAATTGCTAGATAAGTCACGCAGATTGTAATCAAACATAAAACCGTAACACAGCTTCTTGCAACTATCCAGTATGAGAATTTTAATATGTCGCATATGGCGAGCGTGTGTAATGCCCCGTTACATATTGTAGCTACCCACGCAAGAGTAGCACCGTAAATGTAGTTATTAATACTTGCTGCGCGATGGCGGAGCGGCGAAATCAAAGCATATGCACGTTCCAGTGAAATGAGTGCGAGAAAAAACACTGACGCGAAAGAAAAACTTGTTTGAAAAGTGGTGAAAATCTCTCCATTATGATCGATGTTGACGCTTGATTCTTTTAGGCGCCGAGGAAGATAAGTTCCTAACGCTATTGGCTCTGTGAATCCCACAAGCAGATCAGCAACAACCAAGTTGACAAGAAGAAAGAAAGTTTGCTTGAGTCTGTTGCGATTTTTTCAAAACACGAATATGGTGAAAATGTGGCCAACAATGATGATCATGGACTCGAGTATGGCAGCAAATAAAAGTGTGATAATAGTTGTATTGTATATCTTTGAACTGGACTGGTACTTGATGAAAGTTTTTTCATTGTTCACTTGAGATTGAGTTCAGTTCGGACGAGCTACAAAGTGACAAGTAATCGCTATCGTTCGTCAGTCTCGATGTGGTTCGTGTTAACTGTAGAACTTATTCAGTTTGAGGCCAGGGGTTGTTTTTAGCACCACTACTTAAACACTTTTTTTTGGGAGAAAAACAATCAAACATTTCGCGTAGAGCAAGATCAATAACTACTTGCAGATGTCGTGACTGTCATGAAAAAGTAAATAAATGGTTTTTTAATGCACCTTGAAAGTAAATTACTGTGAAATAGGAAATGCTCTATTTACATCTCTATTCTATGCTGTTTTCCTTGAGGAATCTTCTGAACTAAGTCTGGGAGTATTGCAAAATTGTAAATTTAGCCAGAACCTGCTATAGGCGTGTTGCTAACTTACCAAATATGTAATAAACAATAATGAAATAGCGGTTGACAATTATCTCTGCTAAAATAATGGCTTTTAGTCTTGAAATTGTAACTGTCGAATGTGACCCGCTTGAACTTAATTCAGTGACATTTTCCCTATTTATTACTGTACAACAAGCGAAGGCGTTATAATGTTGTACATACATTTTTGACAAATTCACGTGTTTTCCCCTTCCCCAAATGGGTTACTCCCAGAAACGTTTGGTGGAGGTGCGCGGCCAGCTTCCCGAAACCCTTACCCTATTTATGACTAAAATCTGTGGTTTTCCCTACCCTATTTATGACTTGACCAAAAATTTAATACCGTATTTAGGACCGTTGCGGCTGACACAGTTGCCCTAAACATAATTTATGAAGGACTTTTGTTCATGGTCCATTCTCTTCCCCAGACGCTGCACTCCCTTTGGTCAGCACAAAGAATCGCGATTCCAATTTTCTGAGCATGAGCAAAGACATTATTCCTTATTCTGAGCCAATCAGATTTGTCATACTTGACTTTGAGCATGTACAAAGTATGAAGCTCATGACTGAGCATTCTTCTGCCAGAATTTGTTCAATTTGTAATAATAAAGAACCCCCAACAATAATTTAGATGAGTACATTAATGAAGTGGAATTCTGAATGAGAGCGTTGCTGTTGCATAATGAAATGTAGAAGCTGCAGTATAGTGAACCGAGCTGCGTCACAACTGATAACCCCGATAGGATTGCAACGGATTATCACTTTAAAAACGGACCAAACTGAACTCATTTGCAAAAGAAAACTGGAGAAACTATCAGTTAAGTACCAGGTCAGTCCAAAGGAACTATCATACTGTAGTTCTATGTGCTGCCATACTTGAGTCCTTGATCATCGTTGTTGGCAACAGTGTAGGGAGTAATAAGGCAAACGGGAGTCAGAGGGAGGAAGGTCTTTCACGGTATCGACCACACGCCTCTGGAATATGATACCAAGTAATATTAGAAGCAAACCAAGTTTAGCAAGAAGACCATGTTTGATCATTTTGAGGACAGCTACAAACACTAAGATTGTTTTATCTTCTAGTTTAATGCTGTTTACATAAATTTCGTCTTTTTAGAGTAATCTATACTTGTCTTTTTCATAGTGTATTTTAATGAGATTATGCAATTCTTGTTTTCTTAGATTTTAATCATTATTTCTGTCCCCAATGTATTATATATTATAGGGCCTCCTTTTCATAGCGTACATTAATGAATTTTTACTATTCTAGTTTCTTTTAATCATTATTTCTGTTCTATTGTATCAGCGGTAATTAGGGGTGAACCATTTGATTTTTGAGGGGAAGGTTGGAAGATTTGTCATTAGTAAGGAGTTTTTTCCCCACCGACTAACAAGGCAGATACTTTTTTCCGTCAAAAAGCAATGGAGGAATTTGATTTTTTTTCATTTACAAAAAAGAGTGGGACAGCCTTACCTAACAAAAAACAGCAGAAGTCTTATCCGAAAGTTTTAACGGACTCCATCGATTTCATAAAAAGAACCAAATTTCCCAGCGGACGCTATACTAATACTTGTCTCATTTGACGTAACGAGCCCTATACGAAGATACCTAGGAGGAGGGAATTCAAACAGTATGCAAAGCATACCAAACTACCATGTACGTTACCAAACCTCCCATCTCATCTTCAGAAGTCAAATGGTTTACCCCTTAGTTGTGGTTTTCAGGTTTTCACTTTTGTCCTGAACTTTATACTGTGATTGGTTCCGTGGCAATACACAATTAACTTAAGAGTCAAATCAAAGTGTTCAAGGTTTTCTGAGTTTTACAGTACCAAAAAAAAGAAAAACGGCTTTATAAATTTTGAATCCACTGTCCAAATTCCTAAGTCCATACAATTCTATCTTTTATTCAGAGGCAACCATTTCCAGTCCTGGGATCATCTGCGGTACAAACTGGGGATCATTTGTGTCTCTGTACAGGTCTGATATAAAGTCTAAGTAAACGCTCTTAGAGGGCCTGGTTACTAAAATAACAATAGTCCTCATTAAGGTTTTCGACGCCATCTTGCCGCGTCGAAAAAGCGTCAGAAATTACAGTGCTTGTATGGGAATCGGATGACAAAAAGTCTTTTGTTGAAGTATTGCTTTAACACAACAAATAAATGGCAACTTTATCCCTATAGATAGCAGATTGTATTCACCAGATTTGAAGGACGTAGCTATGCTTGAGGACGCTCAGGTAATTTTCAATTTCCCATACATTTATCTATAATTTCTCCTCGCGAACCGCGTCTAGACGTCCGTCTACCCAGCCAAATTCACAGACAAATGTATGGAAAATTAAAAAAAAAATCAACTGAGCGTCTTCTAGCCAAGCTGCATCCAACCTAGAGAAAACAATCTTCTAGCTAGTATTTTAACGCTGCGATTCACAAATTGTGCAAAATTCAATTTGTGAAAAAGTTATTTACCATCGGATTCCCATACAAACACTAATTACTGACGGCTTTGTCTACCTGGCAAGATGGCATCGAAAACCGTGGAAAGGCCTCTGGTCAAAACTGTGGACTCGTATTTGTACAACTGTTTGACAAAAGAAACAAATAGAGGAAATTCCATTTTCCTATTCCATGCTATTCAAAGTTTGAAGAAATTTGCATCTAAGTACTTGTATCCAAGTTTGAGATGATTTCAAATTTAGTGTACTGCAGTTCTTTCTAAAACTCTTTTTCCAATTTCCCGAAGCTTGTTACATTTGCCTCGGTACGCGATAAAGTTTTGACCGAGGCAGCGATTCTCCCTTATCACCAGGCGTCTTTGAATTTGGGAAAGCAGTGCCCGATGGCTGGAAACTGCCCCATAACTCCATATGCATCAAAACAACAAGGGACACCTGTGAACGAGACAGAGCAATTCGTAGTTGTTTCAAGGCGTATGATTAATTTCATATTCCATTGACTGCTTGCAAAGCTTCAAGCATGGGAATTCTAAAACTGTAAATAATAGGATTTACCAGAGAATTGCTCCAACGAAACATGGTAAAAATGTGATATAAAAGTAGTGGAACACACTCAGAACATAGATACTGAGTGGAGTGAACCACTAAACTTGGAACCCAAAAGAGAAGAGATGCAGTTATCACGATAAAGAGAGTCCTAGAGAGCTTCGCGTTCTTTTGCTCTTCATTTTGTCTGTTATGAGCACCACCTATGGCAGGAACTCTGCCGCTAGGTCTTGTTCGGATAGCCAGATAAGACACACAGATCGTGGCCAAACATAAAACCTTGGCACTACCAATTCCAACTTTCCAGTAAGCGAAAGCCAATATGTCCAAAGTAGTCAACAAAGTTAATACCCCGGCAAGTATTGCAGCTATCCAGGCTAAAGTAACACTGTAACTGTAGACTTTTGTACGTGTCACTCGATGGCGGAGTGGCCAAATCAAAGCATACGCACGTTCCAGAGAGATAAGTGTGAGAAATAATACTGACCCAAAACCAAAAGTTATTTGAAATGCTGTTGAAATATTTGTATTTCGAGCACTGTTGAAGTTTCCTTCTTCTAAATGCCCAGGAATGCTATAAGCTCCTATCGATATTGGTTCTGTGAATCCAACAAACAGATCGGCAACAGCTAAGTTTATAACGAGAAGGAAAGTTCGCCTGAGGTTGTTGTGATGCTTCCAAAACACAAATACGGTGAAACCATTGCCAAGAATGATGATTATAGACTCCACTACGGCAACAAATAAAATGGCAATTATAGCAGTATTCCAATTGCTTAAATTGGAGAATTTACTGCGAGGATCATACTTCACTTGCATCTACAACCGCAGTTCAAATATGAATTATTTCATATACACTACATTATAGCAGTATTGTACATGACATTTCTTTTAAATTGACCTGCTACCTAACTTAAAGTTTCTCCACTGTTTTTTTTTTTTATGAACTGAGATCAGTTTGGTCGGTCTTCAAAGTGACAAGCCAACGCCATTCTATCGGAAGAATCATGCAATTGCGCGTTTCCCTATAGTTGCTTGCTATATGTATATCAAGTACACACTGTTAGAGCTTGTATTGTTTATAATACAACAGGATGAATGAAAACTTCGTAACAGAAAACCAATCTACAGCTACCAATAGTATTGCGAGTTGCAATATTTAATTAACATCTGACAAAACATTTTGTCTACAGCAAGATCATTCAGTTTCCGCTTTACTTTTCTGCCTCCTGCTGTTGTGATTGTCTTGTAAAAGTAAATATGTACATGGCGTACCCTTAATCTTAACGAACAGGGAATGCTTTATTCATGACACCATATATTTCCTCTATATACTAATCTAAATTGAGGCTGGGTGCTGACAATTTAGCCAGTACTGGCGATAATAATGTTTCAAGCTTGAATGCATCGAGGTACAACTAAAACTGTTAATTTAGGGTGGCTCCATAAGCCGCATATCCTTTATTCTGAGTTTGGACTTGCTAGTGTTTATATTTAAGAATAAAGCTCGTTTTTGCCTCGCTTTTTGCTCTCTGCCGCTATCAGATTTAATCAGCAAAGGTGACAGAAAGATTTGCAATCCGTTTCGTTAAAATTGGTGGATTTCAATCTAGCTTTTAAACTGCCCAAAACGTAAGATTTTCTCATTTTTTTTTTTCAATTAAATCATGATTACTTGATATTACTTTGTAAAAGTCTTTGAAAACTGCAAGTCAGGCATGAAAAGAATTTTAAACCTGATGAAAGTGGGGTTTCATGTGCTTGTTGTTTTCTTTTGAGAGTGGAGAGGATGTAATAAAAATAGGTCCGTCAAATAGATTTTAGTAAGAAACGAATTCTAATTAAATTAAATAGTTATTAATATTCATCCTTCAAAATCTTGTACAATTTCCACCGATAGAAACACCAGAAAATTCATTATCGACTTAAGTGGTGCATTGACGTCATAAAAGATCGAAAAAACCTGTCGTTTTTCTTTGACCCCTTAGGTTACGTACTATAGGTTGGAAAAGGAATTTCGATTTCATTCATTTTTGGTTTTTACAATGCAATATATTGCCGACTATATAATATTATAATCGCATTACTTGCAATAATTTGACAATACAGTACTTACTAAAAGTCAGCTATCTACATTACACTTACATCACACACCTACATTTGTAAAAATAATGCATAATTTATACTCTATTATTGACAATTCAAGACTGGCAATTCGCTTAATAAGTTTACTTGCATAGTTTATCATCATGACTCGATATATATTAAATAACAATAAATTAGTTACTTTCTTCGAATAATATACTACATAATATACACTACATAATATACACTACTATACTAATATACACTAATATACACTAATATACACTAATATACTAATACACTACACTAATATACACTACATAATATACTGTCCTATTAAGTTATAAGTAAATTTAGAGAAAATGTTGGCAGAAAAGAGACAGGCTATTGAAGTTGGCTGGCTACGTCAGGACAAAGGGTAATGATCATCACTTCAAGAGGGGATTTTGAAAATTAGAGAACAACACATTACACCGGCGCCATTTTCCATTGTTATTCCAGTAACTTTTCTTTGAAATTCTTGCTTGTTACATTGGGCTTCTTCGTTAAACATTAAAAGCGGTAAATCTATCGTTCGACATCAATGATGAAAAGGTGTAGCCTGTGCGTTGGATGATCGTTTAAAGGTCAAATAAACCAAAATTTCGGCCATTCTTTTTTTTTTTTTTTTTGCAATTGAGTTGAATGTGTGCATCAAGCATAGGCCTAATTAACACATTCTGAATTTTCAAACAAATTGGACAAAGCATTTCAGAGATATTGAAATTTTAAAATCTCTGTTTTTATCCCTTAGAACAGTAGAGCAGTCAGGAAAATTGTTGGATGATTGTCGGAATTAAAAGTTGTGTGGTCACTGTTGGTGAGCTCAAGAAATGCGGGAAGTTGGAAACCGTTTTGGTTTCAAGTTCATAGTAAACTTCAGAGGTCCAAAGTTAGCCCTTTCAAGTCTCCCAAGGATTATAAAAATGAAAAGGATTGCTTTACGCCCTCGAAGCATTCGCGCGTTTGTGCAGAAAACGTTACCTTAGACATCTTCGAACAAAATGTTTTCGAGCTTCGTCATTTTGTACTCAAGAAAGATGCAGTACCGATGATATTTAACTTCTCTGAAAATTTGCAAGCTGACAACTGGACAAAAAACAACGACAACAAGCTTATTTTGAAACGTCTTCGCGAAGCCATCGGCTGTCTTCATACTTTTAACTTTTTTACTCCCTTTTACGGCTCAGAAAGAAAAACATTTCGCATAAAATTCCTCTCAAATGTTCTTTTAAAATAGCTGAGAAAAATATGTCTAAATTTTGGTTCTTTTTACCTTCAACTGATTTAGATAGCCAGGGATGTTGAAGGTTATTTGTATATTTGAAAGGGCAATATTGGCCTTGTTTACGTGATGGAACCGATGGCACCGAACGGTACCGGACAAAATGTTTGTTATAGAGGGGTCTTCGTTACAGCGAAGACTCCGTTATAACGAATTATCTGGTTAACAACAAAAAATATTCGTTATAGCGGGGTGACCAAGCTAAACCAATGGGATATACACCGCGCAAAACAGTCTACAGACTTGCGCGTGAACAGCTACATTTAAATAAAGCAAAGCTTTGAAGGTAAAAGTTTTCCTATCTTGACCAATAGGAGTTTGTTTGGCTTGTCAATTATTTGTACCATCATGTCGTTTTTACTGACTGCGAGCGACAGGACAGAATATTTGTTATAGCGGGATAAATTGTGCGTTGGGACCGTCAAAATGTATTCGTTATAGCGGGGATTTCGTCATAGCGGGGTTCATTATAGCGGTATTTGTTTCCAATAATTTTGCCGGGCTTTCAAATGTTGTTCGTTATAAATGCGGGGTCTTTGTTATAGCGGGGCTCATTATAGCGGGGTTCGTTATAGCGGGGTGCCACTGTACTTGATATGGCTTTTGACTTCCGGCACAGTCTAAGAAAGTATCTCTCCATGGCGGAGTCCGGCTGGAGACAAAAAAGTGCACGCTTAATAATCAACTAGTTGGAGTTTTGGTCACTATTATTTTGTTCAGTAACGAAAGAGAATTGTCCTTATATTTACAACTCTTTGATGGAAGAAAGGATGATGTCACTTTTCATAACTTTGCCTCGACATACAATATGCTTCTGACCGTCGCATAGCAGCTGCTTCAACACCAGAGGTGTTTGTATATTGAAGCGCCATACTTTATGGTTAGAAACTGGCCTATGACTCCATGCACACTGCACTCACCTCAACAAAGGAAGCCTGTGGACCAGACAAAGCGGGTTCGGTGCTTTCTTCAAGCTTGGAGGCGTATAATTAATTTTAAATTTCTTTGACTGCTTGTAGAGTTTCACTCGTTTAAATGTTTTCCTGAACATGGGAATTCGAAAACTGTAAATAATAGGATTTACGAGAGAATTGCCCAAACGAAAGAGGATAACGATTTGCAATACAAGTAATGCAACACACTTGGAACAGACAACATTATTCCTATTGTCCCTTGTCACGCGTTTTGCATGTGACATTGGTCAATGGGCAAGAGTTTGGATTTGAGTTTCATCTGAGGTCATCACCATCTTGCATTTAGTGGGTTTGTGGATGTCAGTCGAGCAGCTGATCACTTCACAACTTGCTACACCGTGCTGACGAGACCCAATAAGGTCGAAACAGCTGTCCACGGTTGCAATTCATGGCTTTCAGTTTGGACTCTATCGTGTCGTTGCCCCGTTAAGCTCTCTACGTAGTATCAGCCTTGCATCATTGTTTTCTAGTCTTTCTATTTTTGGCTGATCAGATCTTTTACAGATCCTACGTATACAGGCAGCATTTTCGTTTGCGGTCCTTTGCAGTATTATGTTTATCATAATAAACAGAGTCCTTGAGAGTTTGGAGTTCTGTTGTATGTTATGAGCGCCATATATGACAGGAACTCTGGCGTTAAGTTTTCTTCGGATTACCAGATACGAAACGCAGATCGTGAACAAACATAAAACCTCGGCACAACCGACTATAATTATCCAATAGGTGTAATCCAATATGTCGTACAGAGCTAGAACAATCAATGTCGCGGCAAGTATTGCAGCTAACCACGCACAAAAAGCACCATAAACGTAGACTTTTGTACTTGTTACTCGATGGCGTAGCGGCCAAATGAAAGCACATGCTCGTTCCAGAGATGAGTGCGAGGAAAAATACTGACTCATAAGAAAAAGCGGTCCAAATATTTGTATTTTGAGCACTGTTAAAGTTTGTTTCTTCAAAATTGCCAGGGATGTTAAAAGCTCCTAACGATATTATTTCTGTGAATCCAACAAACAGATCAGCAACAGCTAAGTTGATAAGAAGAAAGAAAGTTGGCTTGAGTCTGCTGCGATTTTTCCAAAACAGGAATATGGTGAATATGTTGCCAACAATAATGACAAAGGACTCGAGTGTGGAAGCAAATAAAACTGCAATGATAGCAGCATTGTACATGATGAATCCTTTGAACTGGTGACTGAGTTCAGCTTGGCCGGTTTGAAAAGTGGCAAGTTTTTGCCATCCCAATGGAAACATAAATTAATGTTAACGCCCCTCAGCCCACAATATGATAGATGTGTTAGAGCTAGCTTTTACTTGTACTGCTGTTATAACACATCAGGATGAAATATTACTCTCCATACGAAAGAAAGTAATTTACCCTTTTCAATAGATTTCCGAATTGCTATGTTTAATTTACACCTGAGAAAACATTTTGCTCACAGAAAGATCAATAAGTTACTCAGCTGTTGTTTTTGTCATAGAAAAGTAAATATAGGGTGTACTGTTACCATTCCTCACTGACAAATAGGTGATGCAATATTCATGAAGTGCATTTTCTACAATATGTACTCATCTAAATTATTGTGGGAGGGAGAGGAGGGTCATTGTTAATTACAAATTGAACAAGTTCTGGCAGTCGAAGTTTTCCTTTTGACAAAACTCGCGGCAAGTTCCTTTCAGTCTGTTTCGATATTTCCAATAGAAAAAAACATATAGTGACAATTTTGCCAATAATGATGATAAAACACTCGGCTAAAATAGCAGATAAAGATGCAATAATGCTGGAAGCATAAGTTCAGCCGTAGTGGAAGGCAACCCTTGATATTATTAGTTAGTAGTCTGGTAAGCAGCCTAATATTTTGTTCAGCAGCTAAGTTACAGTGTAACGAACTCAACCGGGGCCACCCAACGTTTTTCTGCCAATCACAAGACAAGTTCAGAACAAAAGAATCGTTCATTTCGGACCAAATACAAATGAGGTTTAATTTGACTGGGAATTCAGTAGTGATGCGAAAGGCAATGTGAAAGTGGATTATGACGCTTCTATTTACGGCGAAATGTTGTTCATTTTCATCACCGAAAAGGCAAATAAATATTTTCTGAATAACGGCCCCAAATATTGAGAGACAGGCTAAAAATATATATACTTTTACAACCGAAATGTGGGCGTCGAATGTTAAGGACGAATTCAACGCACATATGTTTACCGAAACGCAGCTTGGAAGAGTTCATCAAATATATTTACCGTAAACCGGTGGGACCGGGAATTATGGAAACAAACCGTACTAGACGCAATTATATTTATCGAATGCCGGGATTTTGAAGCCAAAACGGCATTACTAAACACAATTTTATTTCATGGATACCAAGAACGTACAGCAGGACGGCGGGGAGGAAACACAAATATATTTACCGGATGACGGCCGGAATTTTTAAGACAAAACGCCATGAAACGTATTACCAAACACAATTTATTCACGGAATAAAAGCGACGTGTTGTACTTGTGAATTTTACAAACAGGTGAAATTGCACTCGCCGAAGCAACTCGTAAGAAGTTCAGCTTTTTGAAAAACTCACGCGCGCCAATTGATTCCAAATTAAACCATGTGATTACCTACACATGATTCCCTATAATATGTAATAAGGATGAGAATAATTCTGTTCGAATTAATGTTACAGATTATGAAAATTTATCGGCCTTCAAAATTTTAGCTGGTCATGAACTCTGTTTTGTCGGCCTCCGCGTCAACTGCTGGCGATCCGTTATAACAGCCAACATTTTATTTAGCAATATTTTATTTAGCCTCCCGCTGTTCAGTATAGTTGAGTCCAGTACTAATATAATTGTGGTCCGTTTTGTCTTCAACATCGCAGTGATTCCGAACATAACGTATATTTTACATTACAGTGTAAGTCTGTCGGCATTCGCGACCGTCGAGCGACCGTCGAGTCGTTCGGTAAACATATTTACTAGACGCATATTTGCGTTCACTCGGGCTTTATGTTAGAGAGAAACTCTGGTTTTGTTGCACGTAGTTTCGCAAGGTTTTTTTTTTGTAATGATGGTTTATCTTGTAACTGTTTCTGTATCGGTATGTTGAAAATGCAGGGTTATTACTTATGTATACAAGTTGAAACTGATAGTTGTTATGTAGGCTGAAAACATGTTCCTGGGCTGGTTGGGGGAGATAATGCCCCCCATATATTAAGGGCTATTGTTTCAAACATTTTACTAGCAACCATTTATTTCATTATTATTTTTTTTGAGTTTCTACTTGAGTAAAAATTTTTTGGCTGGCTTAGAGAGTTGTAGCGGGTTAACAGATGGTTCCAGGTTAAGGTTGCTGGTAATCATCAACAGGTTTAATATAAAGTGTTAGGGAGATTACACTTTGTAACTTTGAAAACCAAATGCTGTTATTTCTTATCAGGAAAAGAATTGTAAAAGTCATTGGTCAAGGTTATTAGCATTTGAACTATGAATATTTTGGGCTGAGGATGTTTTTCATGATCCCTTGGCCTCAAGGAAAGCTCCAGGCAGTGACGGGATCCCCCCTGACCTGATTAAACACTGCAAGA
Source organism: Catalaphyllia jardinei (assembly GCA_022496165.2). Lineage (NCBI taxonomy): Eukaryota > Metazoa > Cnidaria > Anthozoa > Scleractinia > Caryophylliidae > Catalaphyllia > Catalaphyllia jardinei. Next base: position 10,025,800 of record CM042752.1, read on the forward strand.
CTACACTATTACAGCCTTTACATGAAGTCCTCTGTGAGTGCTGGAACGAAGGGGCCGTACCACAAGACATGAGAGATGCTAAGATCGTCACCCTCTACAAAAACAAGGGAGAACGCAGTGACTGCAACAACTACAGGGGCATCTCCCTACTCAGCATCGTGGGCAAAGTCTTTGCTCGCGTCATTCTGGTCCGACTACAGAAATTAGCTGAGCGTGTCTATCCAGAGTCGCAGTGCGGCTTTCGTGCTGAAAGATCAGCAATAGACATGGTCTTCTCCCTCCGCCAGCTTCAGGAGAAGTGCAGAGAGAAGCAAATGCCCCTGGACATCGCCTTCATCGATCTGACCAAAGCTTTCGATCTCGTCAGCAGAGAGGGTCTCTTCAAAATTCTATCTAAAATTGGCTGCCCTCCTAAACTACTCAGCCTGATTGAGTCCTTCCACACCAACATGCAGGGGATTGTGCAGTTCAACGGCAGCACCTCTGAGCCATTCAACATCAGCAGCGGCGTCAAACAAGGCTGCGTGCTTGCCCCAACCCTCTTTTTTTGCCTTGCTTCTAAAACATGCGTTTGGCACATCAAAAGAAGGGATTTACCTGCATACAAGGTCAGATGGCAGGCTTTTCAACCTTGCCCGCCTTCGAGCCAAGACCAAAGTGCGTGAAGCTCTGATAAGAGACATGCTATTTGCTGACGACGCTGCAATAGGCTCCCACACTCAGCAAGAACTCCAGTCACTGATGGACCGTTTCTCCCAGGCTTGTAAAGACTTTGGACTTACCATCAGCCTGAAAAAGACTAACGTCCTGGGACAAGGAACAGAACCACCACCAATCATTACCATCGATGACTACGAGCTTGATGTGGTCCATCATTTCACGTATCTTGGCTCCACTGTCACCGACACCCTCTCCTTAGACGTGGAGCTTGACAAGAGAATTGGAAAGGCGGCCACCACACTTGCACGCCTCACTACACGTGTGTGGTCCAACCCCATGCTCACAGAGAAGACCAAGATGGCAGTCTACAACGTCACGTCCATCGCATGCCAGACGGCCGCATTCCTAAAGACTTACTGTATGGTGAGCTGGCCATTGGAAGCAGACGCACTGGACGCCCACAGTTGCGATACCGTGACGTTGTGAAGCGTGACATGAAGGCTGTGGATATTGACACAGAGACCTGGGAAAACCTTGCAGCTGATCGGTCACAATGGAGAGGAGCCGTGACCAAGCACCTCAAAACAGGAGAAGACAAGCTGACACAAGCCGCCACAGAGAGGCGGGCCCGCAGAAAGCTTTTCGTCAGCTCTGTCCAACAGCCAGCATACACATGCAATATTTGCAACAAGGACTGCCATTCACGCATCGGTCTTCACAGTCATAGTCGCCGATGCTCTGCTCCAGCCTAGCACACAACTAGGATGCTTAAACCCATGGTCGACCCTGACCGACAGAGGCCTACTATTTTGTACAATTAGTCTCCAATTTGGTTGTTTGGATTTGGAGTTACAGGGCTAGTATACGTCAGTTTAAGAAGTTTTTATTGGTTAGAGTGATTGTGTGTACTAGTTGGCTGTGAACTTAGAGTCTTTTGTCTTCTTTTGTTCTTTATCAACTACTGCAGAGTGAATAGTGTTTTTTCTTCTATGGGCATAGAAGAAATTGTCATCCATCATGAATAATAAAAACAATTTAATTTGTAAAGAATTAATAGTTCGTTAAATTTCAGATTATCTTTTGTGAATCATTTCAAATTATAAAAATTTACAACTGTAACAGGAACTTAACACGAAAGTTGAGAAATCAAAATACTTAATTTATCACTTAATATACTAATGCGTGACAAATTAAGAAATACATGTTGCTAAGAAAGTATCCTTTTGTGAATTTCACTTTACATCATTGATTAATTGCAAATGTTACAACATTTATCTTCGTATAAAAAATTGACAACAGTAACTTGAACATGAAAGATAAACCACTTGACGAATTAAGCGAAAGATTAGTAATCAAAGTGAATACTCATCACTGTCACTAATGCGCTACCAATTAACAAACAGTTGTTACTAAGAAAGTATCTTTCTCATATGTTAATGTTACATTGTTTATAAATAGCAAATGTTCTGCCAATGTATCCTCGTCTAATTCTAAAACATCTGGTTTCATACACGATGAGACTTTAGTTTATGCTTCTCTCGATTAACATAACATAACTCAGTTGATATAGCATGTTTCTCGATGAAAGGTTCACTCATAAATGTTCGCTCATAAAGAGATCTCTCGTAAGGTTTGCGGGCCAACCCGTTCCGAAAGCGTTCCTCATCTTTTAGTGTGGGTCTACCGCGAACGCTGTGAGCACATTTTGTATCCGTTTTGTATCCGTACGCAGCATTTGTGCCGATCCGGCTTCCACGGTCTTTAATTAACCGGTCGTTTCGCCAACGAGTCAGTTCGCCAACGACCAGTTCGCCAACGTATGAAGTCGATTCGCCAACGTCGAATGTCAGTTCGCCAACGCAGCTAAACTACAGAATGCAGGGCCACTTTTTGCCTACACGTATATCAATTATTCCTCGTTCTTTTATCCACTGCCGAGCCAAACAACCGCTAAATATGTGAACCCAACACTTCACGCCACACAACTTATTCCTCCTTTCATCCACTGCCGAGCTAAACGAAAAAGTATTTTGGACGTTGGCTCCCGAAGTAACTGGTATATAAGCATTGGCGAACTGACATTCGACGTTGGCGAATCGACTTCATACGTTGGCGAACTGGTCGTTGGCGAAACGACCGGTATTCGGCTTCCACCGCATAAACTCTTCTCCGTCCGCCATTACACCATGCCATGTGCTCATCAGTAAAATCTTCGCGCATGCGTATTAATTACAGAATTGCAAACTGTGGCTGAACGAAAAAAAAAAAACCAAGCCGAAATTTCAACTCGGGCGTTTCCTTTGGAAAGCCCGAGTAAAAATAAGCCAAATTTGCGTTGAGTCTGTTTTATCTTCAGCCAAGCCATCGTTGGATAAATGTATTTGTTATAAAATGCCGTTTAACGAAGCAAACACTCTTTGCGTCATGATCACTGAAGGTCGCGCTGTGTTAGTGTATTTTACCTTTCTTTGCTTTGATATGCGATACATTGCTAATCAGAAGCCAGCTCATCACCAGACGACTCTGCAGCTGGGAGCGAGGTGCTTGATTATTAGCAAGAGACCCATAACTCCATGCGCACCACGCTAAAACCAACAAGGGACGCTTGGGGACGAGGCAGGGCAATTTCGTTGCTGTCTTCGATCAAGTTTCAGCGCGTGTAACTAATTGTATATTTCCTTGATTGCTTGCAAATCTTCACTTGTTTAAATGTTGCCCTGAACATCGGAATTCGAAAACTGTAGATAATAGGATTTACGAGAGAATTAGCCGAATGGAAGAAGTTAAAAATATGAACTACAAGTAATGGCACACACTCTAGACAGAAATGATAAATACAGTTGGCCGCTATACTTGGAGTCCAAAGCAGGAGAGAGGTTGCTATCACAATAAACAGAGTCCTAGAGAGTTTCGCGTTCTGTTGCAGGTCATTTGGTCTGTTGTGAGCGCCTTCTATGGCACGAACTCTGCAATGAAGTCTTGTTCGGATTGCGAGATAAGACACACAGATGGTAAATAAACATAAACCCACGACACAACCCAGTACCAACATCCAGTCTGCAAACTCCATATAGTGTGGAGACAGCAAAGTAAACGCCCCGGCAAATATTGCTGCTACCCACGCGGTGGTGGCACTGTAAATGTAACGTGTTGTACTTGCTACTCGATGGCGGAGCGGCCAAATCAAAGCATATGCTCGTTCCAAAGAGATAAGTGTGAGGAATAATACTGACGCAAAACCAAAAGTTATTTGAAAAGCGGTCGCATTAGTTTTATTCTGACCGCTGGAGGCTCGTCCTTCAAAATGCCAAGGGATGTTAAAAGCTCCTAATGCTATTGTTTCTGTAATTCCAACAAGCAAATCAGCAACAGCTAAGTTGATAAGAAGAAAGGAAGTTCGCTTGAGTCTGTTGCGATGCTTCCAAAACACGAATATGGTGAAAATGTTGCCAACAATGATGATCAAGGACTCGAGTGTGGCAACAAATAAAATTACAATAATAGCGGTATTGTACATGCTAGTTCCTTTGAACTGACCTGGTTCTTAACTGATGGTTTTTCCAGTTTTCTTTCGCGACGATTGAGTTCAGTTCGGACGGTCTTAAAAAAAGCAAGCCATTGCCATCCAAGCGGAATAATCAGTTGTGGCGTTCGCTGGACCCTTTGTATTACAGATGTATTTAGCTTGCACTGTTTATAATACATCAGGATAAAATAATAACTTCTCATCAGGTAAAAAAAAATGTACATCTTTCAATACTATTACGAAATCGAATATATTTTTTTTAATTTACACCTAGCACGCAGCTGTCGTGATTGTCTAAAGTTGACATGGTGTTTTTATAATCACTGTGAAATAGGAAATGCTCTATTCATAACATGCATTTTCTGACTGTAATGAACTCATCTGAATAAAAGTTGGAGGGGGGGGGGGGCTCTTTATTGATTACTTTTTGAACCAGTACTGGCAGTAGAAGTGTTCCTTGCTGTGGAACGAAAACTATTAATTTAAGATGGTTCCTTCAGTAGGGAAATCATTGATACTGAGTTTTCAGTAATATATTTTAAAAGATCTAGTTTCTCCTTGGCTTTAGCTTCACGATGCTGTAAAATTTCTAGTAATTAACACTGATGAAAAGGTGTTTATTGATCATCTGTTTAAACTGCTCAAACAAATGATTTTTTTTTAATGTTAACGTGAATTTAATTATGATTTCTAGAATTTCCTATGGTGAAATCTTCGAAAATTTGCACAGTACAACAATTCCTTGGAGATAAGAATTGTAGTGTACTAGCAGTGTTTCTTTTTTCTCAGTTATATCTGACTTGACGCCGCTCAAAGCAGATTCTAGACGCTGCAGCACCCTCTCGAGAGCTCCATCTAATTTGCCTTCTACGCTCGTAAGCCTTTCCAGTACCTGTTGAAGTTGCTGAGTAATTATTTCTGTCATGGTTGAAGCTGACGTAAACTTCTTGCCGTTGTCGTCAGCGCTTGAGTTGATTTCTTTGTTGCTTACTTCACGAATTCTCTTGCCGTCAGGAGAAACAGCTTCCGAGCCACTACTATTTCTTGTTTTCCGTTTCAAATTACTGGGCAGCTCAGCCATACAATAAAATTGACGCTAAAAATTATATTTCGACATTCAAACGAAGCGGAGCGGATGAAAGCACGTCCTCACCCCTTCATGGTCGCCCCAATCCCCCAGATACCAAACCCATGATGAGCGTAGTGAACACGAACTAAACAAGGGACGTAACTCTTCCAAACGTTAATTAAAAGATTTCATAACATCTTTTTTTACAATTTATTGACATGTGTTGTTTTTTTTAATTTAATTTCTAGGTCCACCAATCTTCCAAAGAGAGCTGTCTTGTTAAGATTGTGATAGCGTTATGTTTATCTCAAAATAGATTTTGTATGAAATCATATGTTTTCGAAATATCTGCCTCGTCTCGATCACTAAATTCAGCGAAGAAGTCTCGACTACTGACGTACGCTATGAATACATAGCTTCTTTGTAGCAAGATTAACTGTTGTTAACTGTTCAGTTTTGGATGTGACGTTTGCCACTGTCAGCTGTATACACACTATCGTAAAGAAGACAATATTAAAAGGGTACTTCACTGTGATATGTGCTCAATAAATCTCTTCAATATTCTTTTATACATCAATGAAGGTCTACCGCGGAATGATTTGTGTTTCATTGCAATGTTTCATTGCAAGGTACATGGAAATTTCCATGTACCTTGCCATATGTTTCATCGCATGAATCCGCATCCGTATTAGGCTGCGTTCCTTTGGGGTGATCCGGATCTGGATCAGTGATCCGAGATCTGTCTGGATCATGGTGCATCAAAAGAACCGACAAATCCACTCTGGTCACGGATTCACCGGTTCTTTTGATGCGCCATGATCCAGACAGATCTTGGATCACTGATCCGGATCCGGATCACCCCAAAGGAACGCAGCCTTAGAGA
>CM042752.1:10033131-10056894 GCA_022496165.2 Catalaphyllia jardinei
CTCTTTCCAATTGCTTAAATTGGAAAATTTACTGCGAGGATCATACTTCACTTGCATCTATAACCGCAGTTCAAATATGAATTATTTCATATATATATATATATATATCACCGATTAAGTTCAGGTCACTAATCTTAGTAACTGAAGGAGAAGAGGATGTTTTCTTTCTTTTCTTTTAGGTAGAACATTGATGTATGATAACGTGCTGGCTGGGTTATTTTAAACTTCTTGATTCTAATTCACACTCCCCACCCATATTGAAAATGGGTTTAAAAACGAATTAGGTATGATATTCAGATTTGTTGTTATCCAGATGTTTCATAAACCAACAAGTCAGAAAAATTAATACAGTATTTAAGGCAATCAAGTAGTACTGGTGATAATTTCATGTTTTATTATTACAAACCACACCTGATTTATGAGAACTTAACATTTCAATTTAGGATATGAGCTTAAGGGCCTTTTTGTAGGTTCGGCCATCACAACATTGTCCAGCAGAAACTTTATTTCTGCTCCAAATAGGCAAAAGGGGTATCCCAAAAACATTCTCAGAAAAATAAGCTCACTAACTCACTCAGTTAGAATACCCTGCAAGATAAGTTGTTACATCCACAAAGTACTCAATTAAATAATCTTCTTAAGCTGTGATTTTGACCATGCACAGCATCAGCAAATTAATATGTTTTTGTCTTGAAGGTTGCATACTGAAAAACAGTCCCATGAGATTCGATCAGATCAGCAGCCCTCATTACCAAATCAGTGCCAAAAGTTGCATCTCTTTGTTTACATCAGTATTTTTGCCTTACTAACAGTTGGAATCAATTCAGCTGGTAGCTGCATGTTTTCCACTGGCACACATCCTTGTGGTTAAAGAATCCTATGACGATATACAAATTCTACCCTTTTTTCGGAAACCAATTTCTTGGACTTTTCCAGGACTCAGATTGAATTTTCCATGACTCTAAAATTCATACATGTTTACTCCCAAGATCTCAATGTTTATTCTCCTTACTGTTTGCCATACATTTCTTCTTTTTGCCTTAAATTTAACATATCCCCAGAATTTTCCAGGACAAGAAGCCTTGCTCCAGGACTTTCCAGTCCTGGAAAATGCCAGAATAAAAAAATTTTCAAGGACTTTCCAGGTTTTCTAGGACCCGCACGAACCTTGACCGATTAATATCCTGTTCGAAACAGAATTGCGAGCGTTTGACATACCTGGCTAGCCATTACGATGAAAGATTACTCAGGATTGGAAAAGTTTCATTCACAGCAAGTGATGTAAGAAATACTTAAGGGGGAAAAAACCATTTCTTCGAAGAAAGCGGCGAAAATATTCCGAGACGCCGAAAACTTTATAGGCATCGGGGAGAGTACAAAAACTCTCAGTCTGTTAAAAACGCTGATGTTACGATACCTGCGAAAGGTCCAGCGCATTTGTGGCGAGTTTCTTGCGGATATGCCTAACGATTTCCCCTACATTTTGTGCTGTGATTGGAACTTTCCTCCTCGAGCAAACATTTGGCGGGCAACTGGCCTGAATGCAGCTATGGTGTAAGAAGACGCGAATCGACTCCTAGTCTTGCTGCTCTGTGATTGGGCAGAAAAAAGACAAAGGTTTTGTGACACCAATCAGAAGCCAGAACTAACCCGACCGTTTGGAACTGGTCCGTTAAAACCTTGTTTCCAGAGGCTCTTCTCGTTGTTGACTTTTCTTCGCCCGATTTTTTTTCTCGCCCGGTAGTTTAGACTTCTTCCCGCCCCCAATAACTGCCCCTGGGTCTCCGAGGATGGTCAGTACTTTTCCTTGTACTTTGGAACGTGCACATCATTTGATTTAGCCGCTCCACCATCGAGCAGCAAGTTCCAAATGTCACATCTTCCGTTCCTGGGCATTGACTTTGCTAGTACAAAATATTGAATTTCACATATTGGACAGTTGCAACTACCTGTGTCGTGGTTTTATGTTTGATCAAAACCAGTGTGTCCCATCTGACAATCCGTAAAAGACTGCTTATATTTTACGGCTTAAACATGTTTCGTTTGGCTAATTCTCTCGTCAATTCTCGTCAAAACTCGACGGTTGAAAATTGATTGAAGATTGAAGATTTGAAGCAACTCCGAGCCTTGGCTTTTGCAAAGTTTTCCATAACGATTTTTTGATGAAAGGAAGTTGGTGGTAAAAATGGGGAAGAGGAACCAAATGTTTACGTCAGTATCTTCCAAATCTGAAAAGCTGCTGTTGCAATTGAGTCTGCGATCAAATATTCCTTTGTTTGAAAAGGCACGCAAACTAGGCGGCAGGGTCAATACAAAGAAGAATGGACCCTTTCGCCTCGTTTGTATGGCAAGAAAGAGCTGCCTCTTGTTTTATTACAAATCAGTCGATTTCAGAATGCTAATATATCCATGGTAGCAGACCAAAAAATTCGATTCGACATTTTTCCATTTCTGATGATTTTTCATTCAAGTGATATTTAATAGAACTGAATGGTGGATACGACTCCGGTCAAGCAAACAATAACGTGACGTGAATTAAATTCAGTAATTAAATCCAAGGCGGCCATATAATACTTTGTTTATATTGACAAAACATCCAAATCTAAGACATCCCAGCATTGTCATCATTTTTAAAGCACCAAAAACAGTGATCGGGACTGTAATCGAGAATGCGTGAACAAGATATTTCCGGTATTTCATCTATATCTATATAATATATAACACTAGCGTGCAACACAATAAATAAGTTTCCCTATAAAGCCACCTTAAATAATGATTTTAGTTAAGCTATACAAAAGTCCGCAGGCGAGGAACACTTCTACTATATTTTTTACACCCAACCTTAATTTAGAAGAATGCATTAGAAAAAAGATGCATGTAATGAAAAGAGCTTTCCGATCCTATTCGCAAATGATTAAAAGTACGTCATGCACATATTTACAAGACAATCACAACAGCTGGGTATACGAAAAGAAATCGCAAACTGATCTCGCCGTAAGCAAAATGTTTTGTCAGAAGTTAATTAAAACTTGCAACTCGCAATACCATTGGTAGTCGTAGATTGATTTTCTGACAAAAAGTTCTTATTTCATTATGTTGTATTGTAAACAGTACTTGCTCCAATACAGCGCCATACAGCGCCATACAGTACCAACTAATTTTTCACTTCGAAGACCGGCCCAAACTGAACTCAATGGCGAAAACTACGAGAACCACTTTCATTTAAGTAGCAGGCCAGTTCAAAGGATCTATCATGTACACTGCAGCTATTATAATTGCACTTTTATTTGCTGCAATACTCGAGTCCGTGATTATCATTGTTGGCAACGTTTTCGCCATATTCGTGTTTTGGAAGCATCGCAACAGACTCAAGCGAACTTCATTTCTCCTTATCAACTTAGCTGTTACAGATCTACTTGTTGGAATCACGGAACCAATAGCGTTAGGAGCCTTTGATCTCCTGGCACAACTTGAAGAAACAAGCTTCGACAACGCTCGTAATACAAATATTTCAACCCCCTTTCAAACAACTTTTTCTTGTTCGTCAGTATTTTTCCTGACACTCATCTCTCTGGAACGTGCATATGCTTTGATTTGGCCGCTCCGCAATCGAGTAGCAAGCACAAAAGTCTACATTTACAGTGCCACTTTTGTATGGATAGTAGCAATATTTGCAGGAACATTGACGTTGCTAGCTGTATATGACATATTGGATCTCGTACAATGGATAGTTGCATTCGGCTGTGTCATGGTTTTATGTTTGGTCACAATCTGTGTGTCTTATCTGGCAATCCGAAAAAGACTTAACTGCAGAGTTCCTGCCATATATGGCGCTCATAACAAACAAAATGAACTGCAGCAAAACGCGAAACTCTCTAGGACTCTTTTTATTGTAATAACTGCATCTCTTCTCTTTTGGATTCCAAGCATCGTAGTTTACACCACTCACTATCTCTGTCCAAAATGTGTTCCATTACTTGTAGTCCATATTTTTAATATCTTTCGTTTGGCCAATTCTGTCGTAAATCCCATCATTTACAGTTTTAGAGTTCCCATGTTTAGGGAAACATTTAGACGAGTGAAATTCTGCAAGAAGTCAAAGAAATATACAGTTAATTATACGCCTTGAAACTTGATCGAAGACATCAACTGCGTTGTCCCCAGGCGTCCCTCGTTGGTTGGAACGGAGTGCTTATTGAAATATGGGCCTGTTGCTAACCCATCAAGCACCGCGCGTACAAGCAAAGACGCCTGATGAGGATGCAGCTTCTATATCACGGATAGATGTTAATCACAGAGGCAAAAATCTGAAAATGTGTTGTCGCTCTGTCTCAATAGCGTTAGGAACATCCTATCTTCCTTGGCATCTTAGAGAATCAAGCTTCAACAACACTGAAAATGGAAATTTTTTCACCTTTCAAACAAGGTTTTCTTTTGCGCCAGTATTTTTTCCTCTTCGTCATCGAGCAGCAAGTTCCAAATGTTGCATAAAGCTGCCTCGCTTGCGTGGATTAATTATAATATTTGCCTGGGCAACAACGGTGCTAGCTTCGCTCGATATATTGGATTCCTCATACTGGACAGTTACAAGTAGCTGTGTCGTTTCACAGTCTGTGTTTGGTATCTGACAATCCGTACATGACTCAGCTTCAGAGCTCCTGCCATGGATCCCACGCATACCAAGGAACTGAAACACAGCAGAAAGAGAAATTCACTAGGACTCTGTTTATTATGATAATTGCATATTTTCTCTTTTGGATTCCAAGTTTAGTGGTGTACTCCATTAGTTATATACAGGAAAAATCTCTCGATTCTGATTGGCTGAGGGCAGTGTAGTTGAAATGTAACACCAGTGCACTTACACATCGTAATTCTGGACTATGATTGACTGAAAGACAATGCAATTATATCACGTAAAACGATGACGAAAATTTGTGCGGACACAATATGGCTTCAAGAAACTTACTCCACGCGAATTTTTTTTATAGTAGCTGAAACGGCTCGTACAATTTCAGCTTTTTGAATAACTTATTTATTAATTCCAAGTTGAACTCCAAACGGTATGATTACTTTTACTTATTATCTCTGTTATGTTTGTTCCAAGTGTGTTCCATTGCTTATATTTTTCGGCTTCAACATGTTTTGTTTTGCTAATTCTGTCATAAATCCTACCATTTAAAGCTATGGAGTTGCCATGTTTAGGGAAATGTTTAAACGAGAAAAGCTCTGCAAGAATTCAAAGGACACACAGCTAATTTTAAAATGCGTTGATATTTTGTTAGAACTGAAAAGTGGGTAGCAAGAGTTGTCACAAACAACTTCTTGAAACATATATAAATTATAAGTTTGGATTTACGTAGCAAAAGCCTGGTTTCTGGAATAGCAAGTGAGACGTCGTGGTGAACTCGTTTGTAAAACACGATGGTTGCTTGAGATGGAATATATCAAACGCGAAATATGGTGATTGACCACATTTTGCAAACACCGAGAAGAGAGTTGAAAATAACGACGCATAACGGAGTGTTTTTGACGAACTTCGAGATGTTTGAAAATGTTGCCAAACAGCGTCTTCAGTGTTTGATGTTTTTTCTCAATAGAAACTAAAATTCAAAATTAAACTGAGAAAAAATATCGTAAAAAAAACCATGTTAATTGAGATCAGATATACACAAACACTGCCACGGTCATGGTTTCCTCACTTGGTGAATTATTAATCAGTTTGAGAATAAAATCTTCAAAAATCAGGACGATCTGAAGCAACGCAATGCCTTAACTTTTGCAAAGGTTTCCATAACGATTTTTCGATGGAAAGAAGTTGACGGGGTAGATGAACCAAATGTTTTGGTCAATATCTTCGAAAGGTAAATATTGTCATAGGAGCACCGGTTGTCGCAATTAGTCTGCGGTCAAATCTCCCAAGGCGAAAGGGTCAATACAAATGAACCCTTTGGCCTTGTTTCTGTCTCAAACCTCTGATAACTGCACTGATAGCTTTTTGAACGTTTAAATGTCACAGAAAATGCCTTAGACAACAAAGAATTGTCTCTTGTTTTATCACAAATTAATAGTTTTTCCTACTTGTCCATCAGCTTGTGGATACTTGGGACTTGAAGTGGTGTGTTTAAGTTCTAATAAATTGGCAAACTGTTTGAATTTCCGGCTTAAAAACTGTACACCGTTGTCGGAAATGACTTCATCATGTATTCCATAACGTGCAAAAGTGGACGAAAATTGGGTGCTGACTTCAGACCTCATGGCGCTGTTGCGGAGCAAGCCAATCTCTACCCATTTGAGTAATAGTCTACCCATTTGAGTAATCAAGGGTAAATAGACCACAGGCGATCTTTTGCAAGGGCCTATCTGAGCCTTCATGCTGTGCCAGTGGCTCTTTGCATTGTTTTTTCTCTGTTTTAGCCATAAACTACAATTTACAATCAGATCTGTCATCTGTCATCTGTTCCTGTTTGGCCAGTACAGGATGTCACGGGCCATTTGTTCGCCCTTTTCAAGTTCCAGGTGTCTTCGTTAATTCTTTAAGCATTTCGGGTCTCAGTCTATCTAGAACGATTTTTGAAGAGAATTCCGTCAGCTTCATGGATTTTGTCTTTGAAACTCCAGTATGGTCTTGCATCTGCAGGTATTTTAGGTTTGTGGTCAGGCCATCCTTGTTTGGTCTTCATCTGGTTGTCTTTTGCTTTCTGTGCTTTGGAGGGAATTCATCACTCGGTGTAGCTTTCTTATTTATATAACCTACACTCTTCGGTTCCTCGGTGATCGATTTCGTTTGGCATTTTGAAAAGTCCAGAATAGAGTATTGCCTACCCGTTAATAATTAAATGTACGCCATATACATGTTTACTTTTACAAGACAATCACAACAGCTGGATGTAGGAAAAGAAATCGCAAACTGATCCTGCTGCAAGCGAAATGTTCTATTAGATGCGTTAATTAGAAATTGTAATTCGTAATACTATTGGTAGTCGTAAATTGGTTTCCGATGATAAGTTTTTATTTCCTGAGCGAAACGTCACGACTGATGATTGCGATAGGATGGCAATCACTTGTGAAGAACGGCCAATCTGAACTCAATCGCAAAGGAACACTAAGAAAAGTTTCAGCTAACTTCCAGACCAGTTCATACAAACTGTCATGTACAAAGCAATTATTATAATTGCACTGATATTTGCTACCATACTCGAGTCGTTGATCATCATTGTTGGCAACATTTTCACCGTATTCGTGTTTTGGAAGAATCGAAACAGACTGAAGCGAACTTCCTTTCTTCTAGTTAACTTAGCTGTCGCTGATCTGCTTGTTGGATTCACAGAACTAATAGCGTCAGGACCTCTTGATATCCTGGGGCATTTTGAAAAAACAGGTTTTAACAGTGCTTACAAAAAAAGCATTTCAACCGCTTTCCAAGTAACGTTCTCTTTTTCGTCAGTATTTTTTCTCACACTTATATCTATGGAACGTGCATATGCTTTGATTTGGCCTCTCCGACATCGAGTCTCACGCATTATAGGTTACATTTACAGTGCCACTTTTGCGTGGGTAGCAGCAATATCTGCAGGGACACTGGCTTTGCTGGCCGTATACGACATACTGAATCACTTCCACTGGATAGTTGCATTCGTTTCTCTCTTGGTTTGGTGTTTGGCCACGATCTGTGTCTCTTATCTGGCAATTCGAACAAGACTCATTTGCAGAGTTCCTGCCATAGATGCTGCTCATAACAGACAGAATGAACTGCAACAGAACGCGAAACTCTCCAGGACTCTGTTTATTGTGATAGCTGCATCTCTTGTCTTTTGGGTTCCAAGCATCGTAGTTTACTGCACCCACGTTCGCTGTTCTAAGTGCGTTACATTACTTGTATTTCACTTTTGTAACCTCTTTCGTTTGGCCAATTCTCTCGTAAACCCAATCATTTACAGTTTTAGAATTACCATGTTCAAGGAAACATTTAAACGAGTGAAAATCTGCAAGCAGTCAAAGAAATATACAATTAATTATACGCCTTGAAACTTGATTGAAGCCAGCAACGAACTGGTGTGCCTAGTCCCAAGGTGACGGTTGTTTTGAGCTCGGTACGCATGGAGTTAATTACGAGCCTATTGCTAACCATCAACCAGATGAAAAGGGTGAGATAAATCGTATGTCGAGGCAAAACTATGAAACATGATATCGCACCGTTTTTGGGAATTCAAAAGAGATTGCTAAAATCGGCCTTTATTAGTATTGCTGTAATCATTCAGACATACACACTGACTGTGAGCGATCTTGACTTTTTCACTATTGCTATCTACAATTTTTAATTTTGATATGATCCGAGTTAATTATTGGTGTGACTAGATGTACAATTAAATTGCTTGTGTGCTTATAAGCCTCTGAAAAGGTGACATTAAAGCAACATTTTCACCATTCGTCTTCTGGTAACACCGAAGCAGACATAAGCGAGCGTTTGCTTAAATTCTGGACTTACCAAATTATTCATGATTGGAACATTTGTGTTGCCAGGCAAAATATTCAATGCTGATTTTCTGTCTGTCTAGGGGTGTGGTTGACTTGCTAAAAGCGTGATGTTTTTTAACCCCTTCATGAAATAGAATTTGTATTCATCGAGACGTGAGTGTATGCATAATACATTTTTTTTTGCCGTGGTCCAGTGCACGATTTTTTAAACAAGCACCCTTCTTCTCCCCCCCCCCCCCCTCCCCCTTAAAAGTCATATATTCCACCCTCTGGCAATCCAGAAAATACGTAATGGTAGAAACGCCTCATAAACAGAATGGGTTTCACTATGTAGCTATAACAAGAAACTCTCAAAATCAATAGAAATAAGATGCAAAATGAAAGGGTTTAACTGCCACAACTGGGACAAGTTCAAGCTGCTTGACTATTTAAGAAGAGCATATTATTTCCATCAAGTTTACATATTCCTTAGTTTGAATTTGATTGTCAAGTTCTGTTATTAATTTATTTCCCCTTCGAACTTCATGCTAGCTTGCAGTCTGGGGGAAATCAGTTAAAATTACATGACCAGCTGCACTTGCCACCTGAGCAATAAAATATAAAACATAAGATAGCAGATAAGTAGTGTAGAAAATGAGGTTTCCGGGACACACGCTAACCAGAGGCGCTGGGCTGTCACGCTAAAACGAGGGCACACGCTAAAATTATGCGTACGCTAAAAATTGTCTATAAATAAATGGCGAAGCGAAAACAGACTCTAACAAGGTGTTTTGTAATGGCGGAGCGAAAACAGACGCTAATCACTGTATTTTTTAGCGTAGTCTTTTTTATACTTATCAACAAGAGGGCAAATATCAACAAAAAATTATCAAGATTACTGATGTCGTTAATCAATTCTTCATTGTCAAAATGGCAAAGTCTTAGAGCTGTCTTGATTCTAACCAAAAGATGGCCATAACTTTGATAAGCATATTTACAATCGTTCACATTTTCAATGACGTTTTTAAAATCAAGTAAAATTTCGATTAATACCGAACCAGCTAGAGTAATAATGGTCAAAACAGATCCAGAGCCAATTAGTGATGCAATTCCGCCACCAGCAATCACACTTGAAAACAATCTTGCTGCATATTTGATCATTTTGTAATGTTTATGAGCTTTTTATATAAAAACCATTTTTGATGAATGGTTTTGTAATAGCCCATTAGTTCATCAATTTGTTCTTGATCTAAGTCCGGTGAAATATGATTGAAATCACAAATTTTTCTTGTCATATTTATAAATAATTTCTAGAAATTATTTATAAAATGCTAGAAAGTCTGATGCAACAGAATAATTTACTACCCACGCACAGTCTGATGCAACAGACTAATTTACTACCCACGCACAGTCTGATGCAACAGACTAATTTACTACCCACGCACACATTCCAAATCTCCCTAACAACTGAGAAGACTGAAATAGATTTTGTGTTTAGTTTTTGAGGCGTGAATCACTAGGGAGATTTGAAATGAATTGTCTTTTGGGTCTTACACACAATGACGCATTTCTGAATGAATAAACGATGACTCGTGCCTATTTTAGAAAGGTTACTTTTTGTCGCCCACGCATTTAATATATTCAAAAACAAGTTTCAGCACTGTTTTTTTAGGCGCGTCAACCGTAGCTTCTAGCGTGTTGACTTTATTCTTTAATGCTGTAAGCTCAAATTTATTAACCGCGCAGCCGTAGGCCGGGCGGTTCTTGCTCGGCCTTCGGTTTATTTATTTTTTTTTTAGTTTTGTCGGTTACAAATCCCAAACCTCATATTTCATCAATAGTTCTTTTGCAATTATATAAGAGTCATGATGAGTAATATGATTTTGGAAAAAATGACTTGAAGCTGTATTTGGTGGGTTAGTTACAGTCAACTGACTCTGATCACCAACGTTTTATAAAATCGAAAACTCTTCTGTAAATGGTAATTATTTTGACTAAATTGTGTATGAGTCTTTAATACTTTTAGACAGACAGCATCACCATCATCTGTAGACAAGACAAGACAAAATTTATTTTACTCAGCTCAGGACACTTAGGTTAAAATTGCAAAGACAACTAAACACAGTACAGCTAAGGAATAAAAGAAAAAAGAAAAATGTGACAATAAACTAGGGAGCGAGTTGGGATCATCCAAATAGCAAAGGCTGATCTAGTGGATGACCCCACAATAGAATACAGTACAGACAAAATTAGAGTCTGTAGAGTCAGCTAAGTTGACTATTTAATTATCGTTTAAATCTAGATTAGCACTCATGTGATCATCGAATCATCGATGGTGAGGGTAAAGAAGACTATCCTATTACACTGACTTTTGATGAACCTACTTTTAGGGTGATTATCACTTTAGAGACAAACTATCAGCTTAATTTAACTAAATCTGATTTTAATGAACTGGTTGGCTATGATAAGGGGGTTTTAAGAGATGAGAGGAATATTGGTATTAGAGTACCTAATCTAAGTGAAGATACTGATGTTTTACATATTCATTGTGATTTAACTAGTGCTTCATTAGTTGATGGTCAAGAATCTGATATTATTTACAGTTTTGGTACTTCAACTTTAAGAGCATCATATGCTTTTACTTCAGAACCTCGACGTATTGTTTATAACCAAATTAATAAAACATGTATTTCTAGTATACGTATCCATATTACTGATGGATTAAGAAGACCTGTTTATTTAAATAATGCAGACACTGCATTTTCATTGATATTAA
This sequence comes from Catalaphyllia jardinei, assembly GCA_022496165.2. Lineage (NCBI taxonomy): Eukaryota > Metazoa > Cnidaria > Anthozoa > Scleractinia > Caryophylliidae > Catalaphyllia > Catalaphyllia jardinei. The sequence continues at coordinate 10,044,362 of CM042752.1, forward strand.
AAAAATACCTAACTAATAATTATATGAAATCACGAGAATTCAAAAAGATTTATCACCCATCTTTTGGTAGATATGTGTATGAACACAGAGGAAATGGTCTGATCGTCGACAATATTATGAAACCACTGAAAGCAGCTCTTAGTGCAACTGCAAGCAAAGCTGGTAGTACAGTAGCTAAATAAAATAGGTAGAAAAGCATCTAAGAAGTTAAAGGGTGCTGAAAAATCAGGTGATCTTATAAGAAAAAGGCTTACGCAAGATAGAGCCAGAACCTCAAAAGCTAAAATGTCACGCAATGAAGTTAACGCATTAATTAATAATCTCATAGCATAATCTTAAAAAATTAAAAAACACCTAAAAAAAAAAAAGGCTCAGAACTTATTTTAAGTAAAAAGAGTCCATTTAGAAATATTCCTCTTTTAGGTGCTATTTTATAATATAAGCACTATTTTAGGTGCTATTTAAAGATTAAAAGATTAATTATATATATAGATGCTAACATATTGCGTTAAACAGAGGAAAAAGACTGGTTTTGTTCAAGGATCAGAACATGTAATGACTAAAAATGGTAGGCCAGCTATGAAATGTGTGTGTTGAGTGCGGTATAACCAGGTTTAAATTTTTATCAAAAAGAGAAATACAAGGATCTGGATTTGATGAGCTGATTGTTAAAGGATTAGCAGTAGGCGCTAAGGGACGTTTGAACTTAGGTCGGCGAGGTGCTAGTGAAGCAATCAAATCAGACGCTGCTAAAAATAAATTTAAACAAATAGGACGAAAGTATTTAGATCAAGTCATTGATTCTGTTACTGGTGATGTATCTAAAAAGATAGCTGTCAAAGCATTAGATTTTCATAAAGCTATTGGTAAACTACCAAAACCGAAAAGTGGATGGACGTTGCCGGGACATAAATACACATGACCCTACAATGATTTAGATAAGCAAGTCAAATATGATAAAATACAGGTGAAATATTAGAAATCTACGATCAACCCACAGGCAAAACAGATGCAATAGCTATGCAGCATGATGTTGATTACAGCATCTGTGGAGATGATAAAAAGTGCAAACATCGAGCAGATAAAAAATGGTTAGAGCTCTTGATGCAGTGCCTTGGAGTGAGAGGCAATGGGGAACATGGCTTGCAAGAAATGCAATTAACGCAAAAAGAAAGCTAGGTCTCGGAACAGGTAAAAGAAAAACGCCCAAAATTTAAGGTGGGGAGAAAAATTGGCTAATGAGTTGCATAAGCCTATTAAACGTAATTTTACGAAGAGAAGAGTAATTGTTCATAATGTAGATGATATTTGGTGTTGAGACTTAGTTGATATGCAAAAATTAAGTAAATGGAACGAAGGTTATAAATGTCTTTTGATGGTCTTAGATATTTTCAGTAAATATGGCTGGATAGTACCTTTAAAAACAAAAACTGGTTTAGAAGTCTCTAAAGCTTTTGAAAACATTTTTAAAGAGGCTATACCCAGAAAGTTATGGGTTGATAAAGGGAAAGAATATTATAACAAAAATGTGCTAGATCTATTAGCTAAAAATAATATCGAAATCTATTCTACTTAAAATGAAGACAAGTCATCTGTCTGTGAGAGATCGAACAGAACTATTGAAGAAAAAATGTACAAGAGATTTACTATGCAAAATAACACTGTCTACATCGACATTTTACCAAAAATACTCTCTTCTTACAATAACAGCAAAAATAGATCCATAAGTATGACGCCAAATGAAGCTAGAAAACCAGGAAACTATGGAAAAGTTTATTAAAAAATCAGGCAAGAAGCTAATTTCTATGGTGAAAATCAAAAACCTGTCTTTAAAATAGGTGATACTGTTAGAATAAGCAAATACAAAAGAAAGACTTTTTATAAAGGATATACACCTAACTGGACTGAAGAAGCATTTCTTATAGATTAAATTAGACCGACTAATCCGATTACTTACAAGATCAAAGACCTAAATGGTGAAGAAATTAAAGGCACTTTTTATGGAGAAGAGCTACAAAAGACAGACCAAACTATTTTAGAATAGAAAAAGTCATCCGAAAGACTAAAGATAAAGCTTTCGTTAAATGGAAAGGTTACCATGATCAATTCAATAGTTGGGTTTCACTAAAAGATTTGAAAAATTTATAATCTAAAAATTTATAGACAATATTAATATAGATGGAAGTTGACAAGCACCTGATGTTCAAAAGTTAAAGAAAGAAAATTATCCAGCCTTATAGAAAGATATATCGTAATCAAAAACTTACGAATACTGAGTGGTATTGTAATGTTTGTAATAATGGAAAAAACTATACTGCAAGAGGAAAACATATGCATCTAAGTACCAAAAACCATGAGCGCAATTATTATAATACTAATCCATTAAAAATATTATGACATATTTTCATATTTTTTTCTTTTTAAAGAAAAAACTATGAACATATATATATAGTATGATGAGAAAATCATCAAAGAAATCATTCAAGAAAGCATCTTAGATGTTGTTGTACCTAACAAAAAATAGGGTTTTTTCCAAGCGGAGATAAATTAAAATCAAAAGTAATGAAATTGTCACCCGAACCTTTAAAACCATCAAAATATGCCCCTCCAAAACCAGTTCCAAAACCTAGAATATTTTCAAAACCTCAACCGGTTTCTCCAGTAGCTTTACTAAGATCTAATCTATATCCAAAACCTGATTAATGAAAAAGTTAAAAAACTGATTGATGAAATTAATCATTATTATAAACCTGAAGCAATCAGTGAATTTCAAAAAGTGTTAAGAGACAAGACAAAGCTCAAAAATAAGATCACTGAAAAAAGTAGAGCTTTAAAAGGTACTGTGAAATCATTTGATGTAACCATCATTGAAAGTAAAGATGCAGCCAAACAATTATACTACACTACACCTAATGCTGCCAAAGAATTGAAAAAATTGCTTCAAACTGGTAGAGGATTAAACGCCTATGTCACTCTCTATATTACACTAAAAAAGAAAAAAATAAGATTTGGACCAGATGATGAACCAGAAGAATATTATGAATTTAAAAATGTTTATTCCAATAGTAACACATTTACGATTACTAACAAAGATCAAATCATTGACGCTTTAGACTTAGCTAGTGAAGAAATTAATAATAGGAATAGCTGCTTTGTTAGCAGAAGGTTCTGATTGGATCATTGAAGTGATTCTTAACCATTATCTTAATGTTGCAAAATACATTCCTGTCAGAGGTAATTCAGACTTACCATTGCCTGAAAAGTTTCGTAATCCTAAAAAGGTTTAATCAATCTCAAAAATACTGATCAAAAGTGTTTCTTATGGTGCCATGTTAGGCATTTAAATCCTTTAAAACATCATTCTGAAAGAATTACTCAATCTGATAAAGAATTCCAGAGTAAGTTAGATTACAGTGGCATCACTTTTCCAGTTACTATTAAGCAAATAGACCAAATTGAAAAGCAAACCAAGATCAATGTCAATGTTTTTGGTTATGATAATAGTGTCTACTCTATTCGAACTTCAGAAGCAAAATATCAAGATCATATGGAGTTATTACATATTGAAGAAGGTGATAAAAATCATTATGTTTATAACAAAAATTTTAACAGATTAATGTATTCATTTACAAATCATAGGAAGAAAAAATATTTTTGCATGCATTGTTTGCAATGCTTTTATTCAGATAGTGAGTTAGAAAAACATCAAATAGATCGCATTTAAATTAATGGCAAACAAGCAGTCGTATTACCAGAAGTTTACATTGATAAAAATGGGCAAGAAAGAATACCAAGTGCCTATTTTAGCAATTACCATAAACAATTACCTGTTCCTTTTGTGATTTATGCAGATTTTGAATCTATTACTGAAAAGATTAGTAGTTGTCAACCATCTGACAAAAAAATATTACACTGAAAAATACCAAAGGCATACACCTTGTGGTTTTGGTTATAAAGTAGTTTGCCATTATGATAAAAAGTATTCAAAAGATCTGTGATTTATGGCGGAGATGATCGTATCAGTGAATTTATCCAATCTATCTTTAAAGAATTAAAAAATTGCCAAAAAGTAATAGAAGAGAATTTCAACAAACCATTAAAAATGACTGAAAAAGATGAAATCAATTTTAGAAAAGCTACTCATTGCCATATTTGTGACAGAAAATATAAACCAGATGATGATGATCCTAATAAAGAACCAGTAAGAGATCACTGCCATATTTCTGGTAAATCTCGAGGTTCAGCTCATCTAAATTGCAATTTAAAATTGCAAATATCTGCAGGAAAAAAATAAAATACCTATTATCTTTCATAATCTCAAAGGTTATGACAGTCATTTTATTATTCAAAAAATAGACGAACTTATTGGTGATGGCGCCAATATTTCAATTAATATAACTCCTTGTAACGCAGAAAAATATATGGCTTTTTATATCAAAAAAACTCAGTTATATTGATGGCTTGCAATTCATGAGTCAAAGTCTAGAAAAAAGTAGCTAGTAATCACTCAGAAGAAGATTTTAGTTACACTAAAGAATATTTCACTAGAGTTGATCAATTCAAATTAATGAAAGAAAAAGGGGTTTACCCTTATGATTATATACTACTTATTATCCGAGAGTGAGGTCATTACAAGGAAATCTCAGACCGAGGCTTTGATGTATTGACCGAGCGATAGCGAGGTCAATACATAAAGACCGAGGTCTGAGATTTCCCTGTAATGACCGAACGGACGAGGTTAATAAGTTATTTATTATATGGCCTTTCTAGCGGTACTCTTAAAAAGAATACAATAGAAACACCAGAAGAAATTTTTCACATATGCTTACGCGGGCTATGACTTTCTTCGTCGCTGATGCTAATGAAGTATGCTAGTTTTTCTTCCAGTTATTGAAACTTTTATAGTTGTACTTTGTCCATCGCTTTTAATGTTTTTGCCCACGCACTCGTAGCTTTTACTCACACCTTCATAAAAGAGCCTTTGAGCCATTGTAGAAAAAAAAATTCATAATGCCCGCGCATTACAACAAAACAATGCCCGCTCAGCAGCCAATCACAGCGCGCGTACTATTGTGGCCATATAACAAATGGATAGCTTCTCAAAGAATTACCAAAGAAAGAGATCAGTGATGATGATTATCGTCACGAGATTAAAAACATGAGTGAGTACCATGATTTATACCTTAAATCTGATATTTTGCTGCTAGCTGATGTTTTTGAAAATTTTAGAAAGACTTGCTTATCATATTACAAATTAGATCCTTGCCATTATGTCTCTTCACCAGGTTTAGCTTGAGATGCTATGTTGAAAATGACTAAAATTAACCTAGAATTAATTATTGATATTGATCAACTGCTTTTTATTGAAAAAGGTATGCGTGGTGGTATTTCTTATATTGCACATAGACGTGCTGAAGTCAATAATCCATACATGGATAATTACAATCCGGAAAATGAGTCAAGTTATATTATGTATTTAGATGCTAATAATCTTTATAGGTTGGGCTATGTCTCAACCATTACCTTATAGCAATTTTAAATGGAAAAAATAGATCAAGATTGGTCTTTCTGTAATAAAAAAGAAGGTGTTGGTTATATTTATGAAGTTGATTTAGAATATCCAGCAGAATTGCATGATTTGCATAATGATTATCCTTGTGCAACCCAAAAATTAAATGTCACTGATGATATCCTTTCTGATTATTGTCAAAAAATCAAGAGTCGTTTTAAAACTAGTAGTAGTAAAGTTACAAAATTAATACCTACATTATTTGATAAAGAAAAATATGTTCTTCATGAAGAAAATTTAAAGCTTTATTTAAGTCTTGGTTTAAAATTAAAGAAAGTTCATCGTGTTTTAGAATTCAATAAAAAGCCATGGTTGAAAGAATACATTGATTTTAATACAGAAAGGAGAAAAGAAGCCAAAAACAGTTTGAAAAAGACTTTTTTAAATTGATGAATTACAGTGTATTCGGAAAAACGATGGAGAATCTCAGAAAACGCTCCAATGTCTACTTAGAAACCGATCAAAAGCATTTAGAACGTCAAATAGCCAAACCAAATTTTGTATCATGTAAAATTTTCATCAAAATTTAGTAGCTGTCAATATGAAACTCAAACGGTTAAAGCTTGATAAACCATTACAATTTCATCAAAAAGAAGTAGAACGAAAGAGCAAAATTGTTATTCACTGATACAGATTCATTATGCTATCATATCACAACAGATGATGTTTATCAAGATTTAGACCAAAATAGAGAGCTATTTTACTAAAGTGATTACCAAAAATCTTCTAAGTTTTTTTTGATCATAATAAAAAAGTAATTGGTAAATTCAAAGATGAAGCAGCTGACAAGCCTATTATTAGATTTGCTGGTTTAAAAAGCAAAATACATTCTTATAAAACAGAGACCAAAAATAACAAGACAGCAAAAGGCGTCAAAAAGAATATCATTTAACGTGATCTTGTTCATGAAGATTACTTAAATTGCCTCCAAAATAGTACCATTATTCGCCATAAGATGAAAACCATTCGATCAGAGTATCACCAAATCTCTAGTTACCAAATCAATAAAACTAGCCTATCATGTTATGACGATAAACGTTACATTCTCCATGATGCTATTACTAGCTATGCTTATGGCCATCATCAAACACTTTATTTATAGACAATTTTTAGCGTACGCATAATTTTAGCTTGTGCCCTCGTTTTAGAATGACAGCCTAGCGCCTCTGGTTAGCGTGTGTCCCGGAAACCTCATTTTCTACACTACTCAGATACATCGGCAGCTTGAACACCAAGATGGACATGCACAAAAACAACGTTTCCCTCCTGATAAAAGATAAAATAATTACAACTAATGAATGGCTTCGAAGTGCACTGTACACAAAACAATTTCAGTATATTAGAAAAATTAGGAGGTTTGGTGGGAGTTTGAACAGTGAGCAGTGCAATAACTTAAAGTTCATAAATATGATTATCATGACAATCGTCATCGTCATTAATTTTCAATTTGCACTCCAGTGCAAATTAATTAAATACAGTCAATATCGCTTACCATTAGACAAAGTAACTCTGTTGATAGTTTTAAAAGGGCTTTGAAAACGTACCTGTTTTTTGAGAATTCTTTCTTAGTTTCTAAAAGCATCGAGACATTAATATGTAGAATGGTTTTTAAGAACTTCAATTATTTTTGTTATCATTATCATTATCGTTATCGTTATCATTATTATTACTACTACTATTATTATTATTATTATTATTATTACTACCATTATTATTATTATTTCTATTAATGATTGAATAACCGTATGAAAAAAGCCTGAACAATGAAAGAGCTACGCTGCCCGTGATATTTGAAATTTCTTTACAATTGCACCGACCTCACTTTTCTCTTGTCAAATACTACGAGTATTGTAAATCCTTAATTGCTCAAGCCTTCATACGATTACTTATTTATTGCGAAAGCGCGCTCGTTAATTTACTCTGCAGTGCAAATTTTAAAATAAACGATAACTTCGCCCTGTTCTTAGCCAATCACAATAAAGAAATTTCGTCAGTTATATAATAAATAAATCAATTAATTAACTAATTGAACTTTGGACAAACGGGTCGCTGATTACTAAAAGTAAACAAATTATTTCGAGTGGAATTTGGAATAAAAGCATAAAAAAAGGGTACAGAACCTATAGAGCGAGTGCAATTCGTAGTCTTTGAATGTTTTAAGAGTACTTATTAAATCCAACTTTTTTTATTGTTAATAATATACATGCAACTTTAATTTCAACTTTTGGCACTCAATTTTAATTGTTTTCTCTATTTCATTTTTCTGCACTGTTTGGGACTGATTGATGTTTCCTCAGCTAATCAGCATGCTGATATTTTTGTATATATAATGTCAGTTTTCCTATTGCTATAAGACATATGCAATTTAAGTCATGAACGGTATGATACCTTAAGTTAGAGCAGCATGAAAACCGGCAATATTTATTTAGTTCCGATAAGATGTGAAGGGCCAATGCATCAATTCATGAACCTTGTAAAAATGGATTGACATGATAAATTCCCAATGCTACGAGTTAAACTTTTCAACGAAACCAAATGAAGCAAGAGATCAGAAACAATTCGACTGAAAACAAATACAAATACAGATTAAGTGATACCCAATAGGGTTCGAACTATGCAAGACAACGTTCTGTTTCAGTGTACATGTTATCAAGTCCTGTATTCTAAAAACCGATCGATCGATCGATCGATCGAGTTACTTTACTTGTTTGTCGATTGAATCAATTAATAGTAAGTAATTAACTTTATTTAACCAGGGTAGCCCATTCATCAACGAGGCTGGTATCCATAGGGGACCTGGGGAATAGAGATATTTACAATTTATAAAATCTAAAACTCGAATAAAAATGGTAAAAACGCTAAATAATTCACAAATAATTCACCATTACCTTCCTGTTTTTCTGTAATATAGACGGTCTTTGAGCTATGGTTTTCAAATTAAGGGGCAGTTATTCCTCCTAGTTTGTTGTAATTCCTCACCCTTATTTCTTTTCATAGCATGTTTTCCACGACCTGGTCAATTTTATTGATGCTTCCGCCTTTTCTTAACAGACATGACCAAGATATAGGACTGATAGAATTTTGGCCATTACAGCGTTTTTTGATCTTCTAATTGTCTCTTGATGATAAGGAGAAACCTTAATTCATGCTTTTTTCAACTGGTACACAAGTTACTGGCACAAAAAGAGGTCTAGCCGTTACGTGTGCTTACCAAAGCAAATACTGTGCTCGCTTCACCTTTGCTGCTCGCTTCGCCATTGAGCGGGAAATGAAAATACTCTTGAGCTTATATTCCCCACTTTCTGAGAAAATTTCGATTACCATGAATTAATTGCGTCATGTTAAAAAAATGGATTGGATTCTGCGCATTATCTGATAAAATATGTTGTTTCATCAAGAATGTAAAGCTCTTTGTGACGAGTGGTGAGTGATGAAAGTAATATAGAGCGTTTTCACTCACGTGACAAAATTCGCATATCGTCATGACAACCGACTTGCTTGAGCTAACTAACACCTGGCACATTCTGTGCGACATCCTTGCATTCTTAGCGAAGAAATTTTAAAACTATTGTCATCATGATCCTCTGCCTCATTGTCGGGTGTGGCAATAAAACGGGCAAGATACGGCCCACTACTGAAAAAGTAAGCTTTTTTCGTGTTCCCCGTGTTGTTGTCAACCAAGTACATGGAAGAGTTGACTGCGGAGCGAAGAAGAAGGTGGATTTCTGCGATCAGCAGAGAGAACTTAACTGACACGATCTTAGAAATTGCCCGGGTTTCCAGCAAGCATTTGGTATCAGGAGGACCTGCCAAAGACCGGGATCGACTTAAACGTGGATTGGTTTCCGACTTTGTGCCTTGGGCATTCTGAACAACAAGCGAAAGAAACGTCGATCTGTGTTGCTTGAAAATGAGAAAAGAGAAAATGCTAAAAATATACGAAACAGGGGAGACAATTGAAGAAATGCCTTTTTCCGAGGAGGATGGACTGGGTGAAAACCTCGAACAAGATGGAGCAAGAGATGCTGAGCAAGCGAACAGTGAAATTGAAGACGAGAGTGAAACACCGCTCGATCGTGAGCAAACAATGGTGGACGCTGGAACTCGGACAGTGAACTCAGATTTGAAGGTAAAAACCCAAACTCATGCAGCAGCGCAAACTGATGAATTTGACTACTTATTCAAGAAGACAGTCATTCAGCCTTTTACAGAAGAGTCCTCTGTTAATAATAAAGACAGGGTGCGGTTTTGCACTGGTTTGCCTGGTTTTGATGTACCTAACACTACTTTTCGTTTTGAAAGCCCGTTTGTCAGTCGAAAGAGAAAAACGCTTACATTATTCCAAGAATTTGTTATGGTTTTAATCAAACTAAGACCCAATGTTCCACTGCAAGATTGTATTGGAGTCTCGCTTCAAGGACAGCTGTTTCAAGGACATTTACTGCATGGTTGACTGTGTGTAAGGTTATCTCCCCTCATTAGGTGGCCAGAAAGAGACGAGGTATCGTGAACAATGCTCATGTGTTACCAGTTTTCTTTCGGGAAGAAAACGGCAATAATAATATATGAAATAATATAATATCCCGAAAGAAAAGTGGAAACGCATAGGAGTAGTATAGTAATTAGCGGTGCGAGCACAGTTTTCAATATTGGTGACTCTATCACTTTTTCCACACTTTTCAATTATCATAATCAAAAATCATAATCAAAAATCATAATCAAAAATCATAATCAAAAATCATAATCAAAAATCATAATCTAAAATCATGATCAAAAATCATGATCAAAAATCATAATCAAAAATCATAATCAAAAATACTTATCAAAAATCATAATCAAAAATCATAATTAAAACTCCGAATTAGTGTTTAGAGGCTCAATCACTTTTTCATATTAAAACTCAATAGATGAATATCGTCTTATAAAAAGACTATAAAATCCTTCTAAACAGATGGAGTATCGTCTTACAAAAATTATTCTCAAACAAATTTACAATTTAAACACACCAAAATTTACTGAAAACATATAAGATTAAATTTATCTAACCTATATATTAAGCACTAAAATCAAAATGCAAAATCAATCATCAGAAACCGCTGCAAACAATCATAATGAATTAATTAAAGATCAGCATTATATTTTCATGATGAAAAACCAAAAAAATAGGAAATGGGTAAAAGCAACCAATAAATCAACAAATGAAGTTTCATACTATCATAGTATTTTTGCTGTTTGTAAAAGACATAATATAAATCATTAACAGGTTAAAGGAAATGTGAAAGTTCTTATGGTTATAAATCAGCAAAATAAAAAAAATGGATGTTTTTATACATTTGAATATATTAAAGAAGAAGAATTACCAATCGACTATAAACAATTATCATTTGTTAAAGATCGTGATTATTCTTTTATTTCTCAAAACCATAAAAATAGGAAATGTGTAAAAGCAACCAATAAATCAACAAATAAAGTTTCATACTATAACAGTCTGTTTGCGGTTAAGAAATATTTAGACATTAACTCCGGCTCAGTTAAAAAGATATGTGAAGGTCTCAATTATAGTAGAGCAAAATCAAAAAAAGATGGGTGTTTTTATACATTTAAATATATCAAACAAGAAGAATTACCATCAAATTAAAATAATATTTTCAACCACTAATACATATATTTTATATTTATTAATTTAAAATATGCTTATAAAAGCATTATCTAAAATATTTGTCATATATCTTGTCATACTGTGATTTGTTTATAATCAACATTCTCAATAATTTATCCAAAATATCAACTCCCTCATTTATTATTTTAGTTGATGTGTTACCTGTTGGAATTTCACTGACTATTGATTCCAACTTTATAAGAAGCTGGCCTCCATCATTGAAAAACATAACATTTCCACCTCTCTTTTTTCTTCTTCTACTCTCATTTATTTTCAATTGTTTGTTGTAATAACTGATGTACTTATTGAGAATCAATCCTATTTTTTCTATTTTATTTTTATTATTTTTCCAAATATCATTTGTTATTAAATTTTTTCTCACTTTATTGTGTTATTCGCTTTATTAGCTTTCATCTGTTTCCTGATGGCTTCAGCTTTTTTCAAATTCTCCCTAACAGCTTTAGGCTTGCTCGTCAATAAATCATTCAATTCTTCATAATTCATCAAACACAAGTCTCGTAAAACTTCATTCACATCTTTTTCTTCTATATTATCTGATTTACTACTGACTAGTTCAAATTTTGGCACCACATCTTCATTATCTACATCATTTGATTTACTACTAACTGATTCAAATTTTAATACCTCATCATCATCAATATCATAATTTGGTATTATCATCATATACAATCATATTACATAAAATTTCAATAAAATAGCTGACAAATCGTATACAAAACTTAACATTTTACGTTTCGTTCTACGTTTCGTTCTACGTTTCGTTCTACGTTTCGTTCTACGTCAGCGTCTACACCAACGTTTAGGTTAAGGTCTGCATGATGTTGAGATAAGTTGAGATAAGTTGAGATAAGTTGAGATAAGTTGAGATAAGTTGAGATAAGTTGAGGTAAGTTGAGATAAGCTGAGATAAGTTGAGATAAGTTGAAATAAAATCTCATAATAGTATATAAAATCAAAACTGATGATGGTGGTTGTGAATAGTATATAGAATCAAAACTGATGATGGTAGTTGTGAATAGTATATAGAATCTAAACTGATGATGGTAGTTGTGAATAGTATATAGAATCTAAACTGATGATGGTAGTTGTGATTGGAATTGATTATAATAGTTGAGACCAATACTGGGACTAATACTGGAACTAATACTGGGGCTAATACTGGGACTAATACTGGGACCAATATAGGAATTATGGAAATTATGGAAATTGTTGGAATAACACTTAGGATTAATGTGAGAATTATGGAAATTGTTGGAATAAAACTTGGGACCAATACTGGGACTA
>CM042752.1:10066239-10087142 GCA_022496165.2 Catalaphyllia jardinei
AAAAAAAAAAAATAAATAAATCTCGATAAAATCGAAGTAAACTTTGTTGTCTTGACCCAGGTAACGAAGACCTTTTATCTCAAATTAGCCTCAAGAGTGTTGCAGCGCGTCTCGATCTCGTAATGCAAGACACACGTCTGAGGTGATCATTGGACTCATCTTCCGAAACGCAATCACTCGAAAGTCACAGAGCTCGCTCACATGGTGTAGCCATCTATCAATGCCGGGTCAAAGATGAACCTGACAGTGACGACATTTAAAGCTATGGTGAATACCAAGGAACCAATCATGAGCATGACTATCCGATGTAAGATTCAGTGTCATCAGCGAAGACAGCCAGTAAAAAGAGCCGAGAGAGTCTTTGAGTGACTTTGAGCTTGCGTTGTACTTGATTTGTCCTTTAAAGTCGGACACGATTTATTATTCATTAATCATTTATAGAAATCGTATTATTCTTTATTCTGAATATCCAAACTCTAAATATTCCTTATTCATTTTCTTTTTTAAACCGTTTTTCATTATTTCCACCCCCGAATATATGAAATAATTCATGTTTGAACTGTGGTTGTGGATGAGAGTGAAGAGTGATCATCGCAGTAAGTTTTCCAATTTAAGCATTCTTCCTCACTTTCATCCACAACAGCAGTTGAAATATGGTTTAGCCTGTACGCTCATGTGGCATACATCTCACAAGTAATCAAGATAAAGACAAAACTAGAACGATATCTGCACCGAACTTAAGCACTGCCAGACCAAATGAAATGAGATACTCTGAGGGTTATAACGAGCCAAAACCGCCGCATCTTGTTCCTTGTGTTGTGATCTATCTACATATATACTAGTAGTAATCGTAGATTAAATACTGTGTACGAGTTTTGTAGGAAAGCAAAAAACGTTTGTGCCTGAGCTGTTAGCTAGACGTAAAATTTGCCTCTCGCCAGCAGGCGCGATCGGTAAGCACGTGCATGCGAGAGGATTGTTTCTTGCTTATACTTTGCCTAATATTAGTTACGACCGGTCAGTGAAAAACACGAACTGTAGTCGGCGTTTTACAGCTAAGTCCATGTTTTATATTCAATCGGTAATGCATAGTCCGCGTTTTATATTTAAGTCCGTCTTTTGTACCTAAGTCCGCCGGCGTTTTATACCGTTTAAACTCAGTCTGAAGTTCGTAGTCCGCATTCCGCAGTCCATGTTTCATACTGACCGATTAAGTCGATAAAACGATTCCTTTTCTGTCGGTATGCGAGGTGACGCTCTTTTATTACAAAACTAGGACAATTATTCTGTTTATAAATTGAATCAGTACAGGGGAAACAGCTAGCACAGGGCATTTTCACTTTCGCAACAAAACATGTTGGCGTGTTGGTACACAACACGCCGGCAAACTACAGCTTTCTGTTCGCCTGAAAAGTCGTCCACACTTAGTAAAGACATGTAACACTGACTTCGAACTTAAATAACTTATCAGCTACAGTCCACAATAAGCTGCCTCGACTCTCGGAAGTCCGCAATATTGCACAACACTTGAAAGAAAGCACATTGACGAACATGGACATGAGTCCATTCGCCCCTGAAGAATTTTTTTGGGGGACCAGATTGGTGTCCCCAGATACATAGAGGAAAAGCCGAGTTTCCCTCCATTTACCCGATTAGAACTGCGTTATCTCGCCGGTGAACCAAATTATTAAACGCAAAATAATTTTGGTAAAGGATAAAAAGCCTCTTTGCACCAGTATACTTTTGTGTATCATGTATCAGAGCTTTGTGTACTCGTCATTGTGCATTTTTGTGGAGATGATTAGCTTCACTGAAAATGGATTTGTTTAACTGCAGAATAAGAAAGTAGATATCACGGAAAACGATACGTCAAGGTTTTATTCTATTTAAAGGCAATTCTTTATGAAACTAAAAATCGTGATGTAACTCCGAAAATGTTGTTTATTCTCGGTTACTTCATCGTTCAGGATATCGATGCTATTCCTAGATTTTTTGTACAGCCGGTATTAGTCTCTGAAATATAATTTTTTTTTCGTTTTATTCCATTGCGAAATATCGTATATCAAACTCACATCTTGTAAAAGTATAGACTTGTTTAAAAAACGGAAAATGGTTTAAATTATCAGGTATTTAATTTGTTTGGTGTGTTTTTTTTGTTTCCATTCATACGTTCGTTTTATTAATACCATGCTGACTTGTTTTAATGACAGTACTTGTTATTATAAAGATATAAAGGAATATCACACCTGAATTAAATAAAACGTTCTGTTTGTCACAGTACTCACTCTAGTGTAATTTGCTCAGCAAATTTTTGAATTCGTGATTTTTGAATCCGTGATCCGATCCGTTATCCGATTTATGAGAAACGGGTTTGTATGAGCCAGTTTCTTTAGCGCAAATTCATTTTTTGCTGTTTCTTCGTGATAATAGCCCAGCTTATGTGTTTTCCCTTTAACAAGTCGAATTTACTTGGAGGAAATCTGTCTAAAAAACGAACGCTGAACCTTGCGATTGAATTTTCGTCCCTAAATATTGCTACAACAGCAAGATAAAAGTCACAGCTTTTCTATTTGGATAGAGTTCTTCAAGGACCCTAGTCAGCTTCCCCCATTTTCGATGCCATCGAGATTATTGATCTTGCATGGTGAAGCGAAATCTTATTGCTTTACTGCAAGTTTTGTTCCTGAAAGTGTTTATCTGTTATAGTTCCACGGTGGTTTCCTTTGTTTCGACGTCATCCGAATAAAATATAATAGCCAAACTCGCGCATGTAAACAAAAACAAAGGTGTGGCTGACTAGGGCCCTTTAAGTTCTTATTCAGAAGGCATATTTTCGCGTCCAAAATTGTTTAACACGATTTTTCCGAATTAAGCGCGCCTAATGTACCGCGTTGAATTCCTTAGGTACGTGTAAACCCATTTAAGTTCGTTAATTTCACCAAGGGGAATTTTAACAGAGAGATCAGAGCTATTCTCGTTTAGCCTACGCTAAAATGATTCTTCATTACTTCGTAGTTGTTGATATGTTGGCGATACTATGACTATGCCCGCATTGCATGCCTACATTTATGTGATCAACCGTGACTCTTTGCGATCGTATTTCCGACCATGTGCTCGATGTAAGATGGCGACTGTTGTTTATTAAACCATCCGTATGTTTCACTCGCCTCTTAATTCTCCGCCCGTTTACGAGACAATCAACATGGTGGCAGAGTCGGGATAACTTTAAGCAAATGGCGACGTCAGAGTCCAGACAGTTCATAATTCCACCTCCGCTAGAGGTGAATTCAGGAAACGTACCCGAGAATTACAGGCGATGGAAACGTCAAATGGAGGTCTATTTAGCCGCTTCTGGTGCATCCGCGAAGGAAGGAAAGGTACAAACTGCAATCATTTTAAATTGTGCAGGTCCTCAAGTGTTAGAAGTGTATGATAACATTGTCTGGGAAAATGCCGAGGATAAACACAAACCCCATAAGGTTCTGGGAGCTTTAGAGAATTACTGTAATCCAAGAGATGATGAAGTCCTCGAGTCGCATAGGTTTTGGAACACTCCATACCAAGAGCCGTTTGATAAATTCCTTACGGAGCTCAAAACGATAGCAGCGTCCTGCAATTTCCAAGAGAAAGACAGGATGATGAGGGATAAAATCGTGTTTACTGTAACCGGAAAACTCCAAGAGTTACTCCTTAGGGTTGATTGACCCTCGAGAAAGCTGTGAAAGTCTGTTGGGCTTATGAATAGTCTACTAAGCAAGTTATGGAGTTTAAAGACAACTCAAACCCCTCCAATTCAGCAACAAAAGTGAACAAAGCGGCTCAGAAACCCACCCCAAGAGTCCCTCACAATAAGAATCCTAAAGGTGGCACCCGACATTCGAAGAAGGACAATGAAGGTAAGAAAGTTAGCTGTAATTTCTGTGGTTATTAACATGAGAAAATCAAAGAGAAATGTCCTGCATGGGGGAAAACATGTAAAGGTCGAAATCACTTTAAGTCCAAATGCAAAAAAATGCATACCATATCACACTCCCAAGATGGCAATGATAATTATGATGACCAATGGCTTATGGCCGTAAGCCATAAGAAAGACAGTATTAATGCTACTTTAACTGTGAATGACCATAGAGTCAGATTTCAGCTTGACAGTGCAGCTGACGTCAACACCATTTGTCAGAAACATGTAAGGGAACACCAAGTGTCTCCAACAACAGTACGTCTGAATATGTGGAACAAAACTAACCTTAAGCCTCTGGGGGAAACAGTACTAAGGGTTGTGAATCCCTGCACAAGTTTAGAATCCGAAGTAAAGTTTGTTGTGGTACCAAATGGTTTTACTAACCTGCTAGGCCTCAAAACCATTCAGGAACTTAGTTTTATAACCATAAACGAGGAATGTTTCATTTCTCAACTTAAGGCTCCTCTACTCAGTGATCTGGGAGAAGCCACTCTCAGGATTGATGAAAACGCCCAACCTAGAATACTGCCATGTAGAAAAAATTCCCCTTGCAAAGGAAGATGCTGTTAAGAAAGAACTAGATCGACTGGTAGAAAAAGATGTTCTTGTTCCTGTGACTGAACCAACTGAGTGGGTCAGTCAAATGGCTGTTGTACACAAGCCCAATGGTAAATTGCGTATCTGTATTGACCCACAACCTTTTGAATGCAGCACTCAAGCGTGAATATTACAGATTGCCAGTTCTTGATGATGTGCTTCCCAAGCTTAAGAATGCCAAGATTTTCGCTCGATGTGCGAGAAGCTTATTGGCATGTCAGGCTGGATGAAGAATCCAGCAAAATGACCACAATGATTACCCCTTTTGGTCGGTACAGGTGGAGGAGACTTCCTTTTGGTCTCAAAGTTTCAAGTGAGATATTCCAGCGCAAGCTTAATGAAGCTCTAGAAGCTCTAGAAGGTGTATTCAGTGTCGTTGATGATGTGGTCATAGCCGGGTGTGGCCAAACAGTGGACGAAGCACAAGTTGACAACCAGCGAAAGCTAACTGAAACCTTGAAGAGGTGTGCTGAAAAGAACATTGTCTTGAATGAAGACAAACAACAGACCGGTTTGACTGAAATTGCTTTCCATGGTCACCGAATCACAAAGGATGGTGTAAAGGTTGATGAAGCCAAAGTGCAAGCTATCCGCGATATGCCAAAACCCGTTGATGTAGCAGGTGTGAGGCGTCTATGTGGAATGACACAGTACATGTCTAGATTTCTACCTGACCTTGCCGAAACACTTGAACCAATCCGTGCTTTGACACGCAAGGACACTCCATTCGTGTGGTCCACAGAATGTGAGAATGCTTTCGCCACTCTAAAGAAAAACCTTTCAGAATCACCATGCCTAGCCTATTTCGATGCTACAAAAGAAGTTGTGATTCAAGTGGATAGTAGCCAACATGGAATCGGTACAGTTCTGCTTCAAGAAGGTAGTCCCGTAGAGTACGCATCACGAGCCTTGTCCCCGTCGCAGAGAAACTGGGCGCAAATTGAAAAGGAAGCTCTATCTGTTCTGTATGGCCTTGAGAAATTTGACCAGTACACGTATGGCAGACCTGTGAAAGTTGAAAATGATCACAAACCTCTTGCTGCTATATTGCAAAAGCCTTTGAGCCAAGCACCCAAGCGTCTCCAGGACATCATGATGCGGTATCACAGGTACGACATCCAATTCGTATTTGTCAAGGGTACTAACTTACTCATAGCTGACACACTAAGTAGAGCTAACCAAGAAAACACTGGAGATAACCAGGATAACCGCGCTCGGATCATGAATGTCAATGTGTTTGGTGACATCCCAGACAAGCGACTTGATGAAATACGCGAAGCGACTTCGTGTGATTCTAGTCTGCAAGTGGTAATGATATTAGTGTTGGAAGGGTGGCCAGCAGAAAAGCGTAGAACCCCTGTGTGTGCACTGCCGTTTTTTGATGTACGTGACTGTTTAAAAGTTGTGGATGGAATTCTGGTGAAAGGAGAAGCAGTCGTGATTCCTCAGTCTCTCAGACCAGCAATCAAGAGAAGACTACACAGTGCCCACCCAGGTCGTGACAGTATGCTGCGTCGAGCTAGAGGAACAGTATACTGGCCCAACATAGCCAGTGACATCAAGCAAATAGCCGACATGTGTGAAACTTGCCAGGAGATGAAGCCACGGAACCCACCAGAACCACTGAGGCAGCACAGTGATGGTGATGAATCATGGCAGAAGATTGGTCTTGATTTATTTGAAATCACTGGAAAGCACTACTTGGCAGTGGTAGACTACTACTCCAATTTCATTTAGATCGATTTACTCACAACGGTGACGAGTGCGCGTGTTGTGACATTGCTCAAGAAACATTGCGCTCGTTATGGCATACCGAGAATGATTGTGTCGGACGGAGGTCCACAGTTTACCAGTCAGGGGTTCAATTCATTTGTGGAGGACTGGGGTATAAATCATGTTACCTCATCGCCAATGCATCAGAGAGCCAATGGCAAAGCAGAATCTGCCGTGAAAATCATGAAATCTCTTCTCGCGAAAACCCATAAGGAAGGAGATGACCCTTATAAAGCGATGTTAGAGCAAAGAAACACCCCTCGTAAAGACACTGGTCGTAGTCCAGCGGAAATGATGTTCAACAGAAGAACACGTAGTTTTCTGCCTGGCATGAACAACAGCCCACCTGATCCTCTTGTGAAAGAAAAGCGTGAGGCACGCAAGCGCAGTGCTAAGAAAGCTCATGACCGGCAGTCCCGAAGGCTGACAAAGATAGATGTGGGACAGTCAGTGTTCTTCCAACACACCGACGGACAAAACTGGAAATTAGGCAAAATCACAGATGTTTTGGGTCCTAACACTTATGAAATAAGTGGTTCTAATGGAGGAAAGTACAGAAGAAACCGTGTGCACATGAGACCGACCAACATTGCACCAAAGTATCGAGACCTGTCCCCTGTTATCCAACCTCGTGTGCTTGATGTGACACCATTGTCATTACCGGAGGAAGCTCCAAAAGAGAGTAACGCACCCAAAGACCCTTCAGAAGGAAACAGTCAACCGAGTAGTGTGAACAGAAACATCACACCCATTGGCAGTCCTGAACGATCTCTAAGTGCAAACCGACCAAGGCGCGAAATTAAGCCGCCAATCGGTTATAAAGATTACGTTACTAAGTAGAGACTACAAGTCACGAAACTGTTTTGCCCTGACATTATTTGTTTTGTACGTTGGATTTGTTTTTAAAAAAATAAGATTTCAGAGCGTTAAATTTAGTAGTATTTTAAGTTTAGGCAGAAAATGTATGTAGCTGCTTAACTTTCCAAGTTTTTTCTTTTTCTTAAAGAACGAAGGATGTTGATATGTTGGCGATACTATGACTATGCCCGCATTACATGCCTACATTTATGTGATCAACCGTGACTCTTTGCGATCGTAGTTCCGACCATGTGCTTGATGTAAGATGGCGACTGTTGTTTATTAAACCATCGTATGTTTCACTCCTCGCCTCTTAATTCTCCGCCCGTTTACGAGACAATCAACAGTAGTTGCTTTGTAAGCAAATAACGGATTGTATACAACCCTTCAAATACTGGGTTGATATTCAAAGTTTAAGCTGGACCTAACTTGTCAGCATATATTTTCAGACCACAAATAGAAGTTGATAGAAATGTTGCTGTTAATTTCGAAGAAGTCATGATTAAGAATTTATCTTCAGCATATATTTTCAGACCACAAATAAAAGCTAATGGAAAGTTGCTTTCAATTTCGAAGACGCCCGTCATGATCAACAATTAATCTTTTGGCCAACGGATAAAATTGCAAAGTTTTATTACTGCACCCGCGGTTACTCCTGAATTATGCGTTGCTTTGTAATTTGATTCTCAATGTTAGCCATGAAAGGAAAAAATAAAACTTAGGCACAACTCGTCAGCGACGTCCAATTAAAGCAGGCCATGCCATTAGTAGTTATGTCTTCGCAGCTTCAAACTGAAAGACTTGTTACGAAATAATTAAAAATACCGATTAATTCGTTGGCATAATTTTTTTAGAACCTATGAATAAATGATGTAACAGTGTTACTAGTAGGAAGTTAAGAAGAAGTCATAATATTTCATCCATTCTGTTAATCATGAATGGATTCGTGCTGTTATCAGTGAGTGTCTTTATCTACTTTACGTATCACATTTTAGATGATGGCCTCTGCGACGCCACTCGATTGCCTGGTCTTCAGCGCGACCCGAAAAAACAATTGAAGTACGCACAATTCATAGCACATGTTTTTCATGTTCTTGACGTTCCAAGGATTGAAGGGGTCGCGGTTCAAACGGGAAGACATTGCCTGGTGCGATGCGTAAAGAACAATCGCTGTTTCTCCGCAAACACTGGAGCATTTCATCTACCAAACGGAAATGTCTCATGTGACTTACTTCCAACTGACAGGTACAATGCATCCAAGAAGTTCAAAGCGAATCATACTTTCCATCACTACAGCATTATGGTGAGTTTTACCTTCATTTAAGAATTTATTTTCTTACCTAATTTACCCATCATACATGCTTTGCTCTGAAATTATGGTGGTGTTGTCAGCAACCAGACGAGTCTTTTCTAGGTTCCTGTTAGACTAAAATCACCTGAAAAATGTTTCACTAGTACTCAAAGAATTAGAACTACTAGAACTACTACCCAGTAACTGCACTGTGTTAGTGGCCAACTCGAAAGCTCTGCTCCTTTGGTCACTACACACTATTTCAAATTAATGTCCAGTGTACATGGAAGCTAGCTTTGCTTTGTTTTTTACCTTTTTCTTTTCCATTCTTGTAAATTAATATTACGCTTGAATAAGTGTGAATAAACTGAAACTTGAGACTTGTATGCTGTTAAGATAACCTGTATATTCCTAATTAGAAGGATTTCCATATCAAAACTATTGTACGCATTCTGGAAAATTAACGTTCGTTTGTTGGTCAAAAACTGGACTCAATCAGTAGGAATATATTTCAGCCTAGATTTCTCAAAACTCATGTATTTTTTAATGTTATTTCGTGCTTTTTTCGATTTCATGATGGTCGAGCAGCCTGGTTATTTCCTAACAAATTGAAAATCCTCGATGTGTCATTCCTTGCAGCTCTATCTTCTAATACATTTTGCTTTATTGTCTCCACCAAGGCAAGATAATCCCCGAAAAAGTTTAGCTCCCTATCAGTATATTAAACATCTGCTCGAATAACAGAGACAGTCATTTAATTTTCACGTTTTTAGCTGGACGATAGAACTAAATTAAAATGGAAACCTAATAAAATTTACCTGGACCAATCCATCGCTATAGTTTCTAAATCAGACAAGTTTATCCGTGATGCAAACAGCGGATCGAACGCAATGGTTTTAACAAAAGTCTCCCAGAATATCAGACAAACGTATTTCACACAGAAGTTCCTCTTATTGAAATGAAAACGCAATCGCATCTCCGCACTTCATAATATATCCCGAACCCTGTCACAAACAAAGCGGCTCTTTCATTAATTGCTGGTTTTCAGTATCACGCCACTCAAAATAGATTATAAAATAGACTAAAAATCGAAACCGTTCAAGAGTGAGACAAAGTCCAGAATCTGGGAAAAAGAAAGAAGGTAGATATGCAAAGACCAAGATTCAGGGCACAGCAATTTTTCTTAAGCAAGTTATGCGGTAATATGTGCTTTTTTTCAACCCAAATTTATACAGATTTCTATGGAGACGCCATGCTGGTGCCCATCCGGACGGACACCAACATGGCGGCCGGAAACAAACCGAAACGATCTAAGCTGTCAGTTATCTCTCGAGGAACTCAAAAACAATACTTTTTCTCATACATAAACTGTTCAAATAGCCAAATTCCCCGAAATAAGTCAGTTTTTAACCAGCAGGACAGCTCTCTCGGCCGGCATGTAAATGCCTTCCTGTTTGGAAGATATTTCTAACTGAATTCATGAAGATTTTCAACCACCGGTAAGTGGCTAAGCGAGTTTCATTCTCAGCGTTTCGAAAGTAAAAGCAGGAGAAGGAATCTATTCACTCAAACCCTTTCTAGATGGCTGAAACATTTATCTCTTGGCCCTTTTTTCTGGTATGTTATTCAAAGTGGTGGGACGTTTACTAACAGCTCCTTGCTCTATAAGTAAAACAAATTATCTAATTGTCATAACTGAACCTAATTTACTTCTGCTTTCCAGAGTCCTTGTGAAAGTTTTCCCTGTGAGCACGGTGGAACCTGCCGAGCACTTTACGAGACTGACGACTACAGATGTACATGCACACCAAACTACACCGGCAGAAACTGTGCGAACGGTGGGTTACTTTCCTTTATCTGTCTTTAGGGTAAATATTTTATTCCGTAAATTTAATTCGCTGGCTTTTGCTTCTGGAAGCAACAACAAGAGAAGCCTTTTCAAAATGCACATCCACAAACTCGCGCCACTTATTCCTTTCTGGGCAAGTTGGTTGATCGCCTTTTGCTTCTGCTCTTAACTCTAGGTGTTTTGTTTGCCCTTGCTTCTTTCTATCCTGGGGATTCCAGAATAGGGTTTTTCTGGGGATGCTACCCCGCAGTTTTCTCGGTGTGTACACAATCCACCGCCAGTTTTTTCTCAGCATCTAAATTCCATTATCTCCTGATTGATTATGGTTTTCCATGATTGGCAGATGTGGATGAATGCAGCGCTTCAAATCCCGCCTGCGATGTCAATGCCAATTGCAACAATACTTTTGGTTCTTATCAATGTTCCTGCAAAGCTGGATTTACTGGTGATGGAAAAACTTGCACCGGTTAGTGAGTAGCAAATACTAAAGTGTATTGCGAATTGTTCTTTTAAGCCGAATGTAAAAGGGATAAAGTTGAAGGTTTTACCGGGAAATATTGCGCTGGTGAGTAGTTCAACGCAAACTCGGCAAGTTTTTAGGGCAGATATTTTATTCCCCCTAAAATAGTGAGTAGCAAATACTAAAGTATGTTGCGAATTGTAAAAGAGTAATATAAAGTTGAAGGTTTTACCGGGAAATATTGCATTGGTGAGTGGTTTAACGCAAACTCCGAGAGTGGAAATGGGAATCGTGCATTCTAATAGCATGGCGAATTTGTTGAACACACACGGATGCTTCAAATACTACAGCCAAGAGACGACTAAATCCTCCCTCAGCTGTGTCAACATGGCTTCCATTTAGTTTTAGTGCTTCATCCTCTGCGGTGTATGTCAAACAATTGGCGTACTGAACAGATCTAGACAATTGCAAATTTTGCTGGTAAAATAGAAATTCATTTTTGACCAGGCGTTGTCTTTGGCGTCGCTGTCGTCGTTGCTTAAGCTCGCTATTGTTCGAGCACGTTGCTGTAAGTGATACCATGGCTGAACTGCAGAGGGCCATCGTCAACACACAAACAAGGTTTTTGTCATCTTATACTCATTAATGATACTAAAGTTATTATGCACCAACTCTTTTTCAGTTTTTGTCATCAATTCAACGATATTATCCAACAATCAACATTACCTTTACCACTTGCACCTTTTCCTTGTACCGGAGGTCGGAAACAGTTCCCAGTGGTTATTGTGCTACCGTCAATCTTCCCATGGTTACTTGGACTTAACATTTCACAAAAATTGCGATGGGAAAGAAATTGTTCATTTATCTTTGCCTGAATGTAGCAAAGCGTAATGAAACAAAAGATAAATGGTTTCTTGAATTCCCAAGCACAAGTGCATTTGTCGGCAGTGTGTTTTAAGTGCCGGCGTGAGATTATGGGAAGAAAGTGTGATATGTAAATTAGCAAGTATATATTCGCTGAACAGTAAACAAGTTTTATTGTGGATTTTTACAAGCGGACAGTTAAATTCTTAGCTCGTTCTCCCTATTTCGTTCACATGGCACGGGGCCGTCGTGGTCGCCCTGCTTCAGTTCGTTCTTGCGTTTCGAGAGTCAACGCGGACATTGAGGACCCTGTTGCCCGGCCGTCCAGAACAAGAGAACATCGAAGTTCAGGCCGTCGTAGTTCTCGCTCACATGCTGCAGTTTCTAGCGGTTCTGGTCGTAGCGCTTCGCCTTCGCGTAGGTGTGTCCGCGAGCGTTCGCACTGTAGAAGTCGCTCGGCTTCTCGCAGCCCTGAGCCCCCAACGTGGGCGAAGGAAATCTTAAAGGCCTTGGAGACGAAAACGCAAGAGGTCAAGGTTGTCAAAGAACAGCTCGACTCATTAAAACGCAAGTCTGCGGAGGAGGAGCCCGAGTTCAAATATAAGAGTAACAAGAAACAGTTCAAGTTTAACACTGACGTCAAGGATAAGTTCAACCAGATTTTAGAGAGGGCTGGGGCGGATGACGCCATCACTAAGATTGCCAACGAAGGTATGTCACTGCTTGATAACAGAAATAAACTTATTTCGATTGCTGACCGGGATGGCTGGGACGTGGTAGAATATTTTGAGGCAGACCCACTCACTAACAATGACGAAGAAGAAAAGAAACTTCGTGTCGCGCGCAAGGAAGCGGAGAGGTCCCGGGAGAAACGAAATCGTAAACATAGTCTGAGAAGCAAAATGGGAACTCGTTTTAAGTCTCAGTCTACTTCTTCCAAAAGCGGCCCAGTCCTCATTTTGGCCCATCACATAGAATCGTGGATTTCCGCCCAGATGTCGGTCAGCTTTTGGTTAATCCTGTACCGGAGAAAAAAGCTTCTGTTTACCGCTGCTTTGGTTGTGGCAAAGCAGGCCATTTTATCAAGGATTGTAAAGTTCCCTCTTCCGCTAAATGACTAGCTGACTCTGATTTTGACGAATTTTCGGATCGCGGCGAGGCTGAACTCGACACGGGCGTTTCCTCAGTATTTTGGATTCGAGGCCGCTTGCGCAAGTTTTTACATGTTTGGCGTTCTATTGGGGCCTCTTCTTTTGTTCTTAGTGTTATTGAAAGCGGTTATAAGTTGCCTTTTGTTTCAATCCCATTGAGGTATTTCTTTAGTAATCATAAAAGCGCTGTTGATAATAGAGCTTTTGTTTGTGAAGCTATCGAGCAGTTGTTGCTGGCGGGTAGCGCGGTGGAAGTCAAGCGTGACCAAGTTCATGTTTGCAGTCCCTTAGGTGTAGTCCCTAAAAAGAATGGCAAACTTCGATTGATTCTCGACCTTCGTTTTCTTAACAAGCACCTAGCCAAGCGTAAGTTTAAGTTCGAAGACCTTCGAGTCGTGGCGGAAATTCTTCAGCCAGGTGATTGGTTTTTTACTTTCGATCTTCGTAATGGCTACCATCATGTTGACATTTTTGAGGAGCATTGGAAGTATTTGGCTTTTTCGTTTACTTTCGATGGTAAGCCACGCTATTTTTTGTTTTGTTCGCTTCCTTTTGGGTTAAGTACGTCTCCTTACGTTTTCACCAAACTGTTAAGACCAGTTGTTTCACACTGGCGGTCACAAGGCATTAGGATTTCTGTCTATTTGGACGACGGTATCGGCGCCGATTCAAGTAAAGATTCGTGTTCTCTGGAAACGCAACTAGTGCGACGCGATCTTGATCGCCTTGGCCTGCTAGTGAATGAGGAGAAGAGCAATTTCGAACCGCGCCATGAAGGGGAGCACTTGGGCTTTATTTTGGACCTTACCAAAGGAGAATTTAGTATCCCATCAGGCAAGATTGATCACCTGTTTAATCTGGTTTCACTGCTTCTTGACGATGTTTCACCCGCGACTAGGGATGTGTCTCGTATCACGGGTACCCTTATTTCCATGGAGCTCGCTTTAGGTCCAATTGTGCGTTTGCGCACCCGAGCCTTGTATGCAGTCCTTAATAGCGTTCATAGCCTTAGCTGCAAGGTGGCTTTAACGCGTGAAGCTGTAGAGGAACTTAATTTTTGGAGAGATAACTTCTCTCACCTGTGCGGCAAACCAATCTGGAGGCCCTCCCCGAAGATAGAGCTTTTGTCTTATTCGGATGCCAGCAATGTGGGTTGGGCGGGATTTGCTGTTCAATTTGGTACGCACATCGCTAGAGGGAACTGGTTGGGTTCCGAGGCCCTATGCAGCTCTTCTTTCCGCGAGATTCGTGCAATTAGATTTGTTCTTCAGTCGTTTTCCGGTCTTTTGGCGGGTAGGGAGTGCAAGCATAGATCTGACAATCAGAGCGTCTGCAGTATTTTGTCCGTCGGCAGTAGTAAGCCTCATTTGCAAAAAGAAGCGGTTGCCATTTACAATTTGTGCCATAAAGCCGGTATTCGCTTTTCTGCGGAGTGGATACCTCGCCACCTTAATTTCAAGGCTGATTATTGGTCGAAAGTTGTCGACACCGATGATTGGATGCTCAACCCTGTCCATTTTCGCCAGTTCGATATTCTGTGGGGACCCCACACTGTAGATCGTTTTGCGAGTCACAATTCTTTCCAGTTGCCCAGGTTTTGTTCTCGATGGTGGTGTCCTGGGACCGAAACTGTTGATGCTTTTACCGTCAGCTGGGGAGGAGAAAACAATTGGTTAGTCCCCCCAGTGTTCCTTATTCCCAGGGTTATCAATCACATGAAACTGGGTAGAGAGCAGGGCACTCTCCTTATCCCCTTTTGGCAATCTGCTCATTGGTGGCCGTTGGTGTCTCGAAGCCCCGGGGCTTTCCACCCTTTTGTTCCCGACTGGCGGGAGGTTCCTTTACATGAATCTACTTTTCTCCCTGGTTCCGCAGCCGCGGATCTTTTCGGGCATGGTATTCCCTCGTGTAGGGTTTTTGCTTTGAGAATTGTGTTTCCTTAGTTTTGCTGTAGAACGCTTTTCGGTTTTAGATGAGTACCTTGAACGAGCTGTTCATCCTAATTATTTGTTTTTGTTCTATCTGAGCCTTTCTGGCCTAGGTGTGGGCCTTTGCTCTTTGCAAGTCAGTGGACTTGGAGCTGTACTAGTACGCACGAGTTGTGCAGCTGAAGCAAGCCGAGAGGGCACTGCCGACACAGTAGTGTGTTCGTTTTTAGAGTCAAGTGGACTCCTCTATCCTTTGTGTGGATTTGCTTACCAGTTGACGCCGAGTGGGCCAAGCCTCCTTGTGCTGGGGTGTGTACTGGTGCTGTGTTAACTTGCCATGTGGGCAGTTCTTGTTGCAGACGATGTGTATCTTGCGCGTTTAGTGTTCTGTAGCAATTGGATGTTGTTCCTGTCTTTAAAGTGCCATGTTTTGGACATTGTTGACTTTTACTTTAGGCTTGTCGCCTTACCAACGGAGCAACGCGGAGATTCAGAGGCTTGTAGAACTGCTAAAGACTGTCATACTTAATGACTGTGCCGCTTCAACCGTGTCTTCGTATGCAGGGGCAGCCAATCGATGGATTGACTGGTGCAAGTGTTACTCGTTCCCTCCTTTACAGTCTAACCCAACCGCAGTTGCTCTCTATTTAACAAGTCTTTCAGACCGAGGCTTATCTCGCTCGTCAATCCTTGGAGCAGCTTATGGCATTGCATGGCTACATAAGAAACTTGCATGTCCTAATCCTGTCGACGATCCGCTCGTTTCTCAGACCTTGGCTGGCTTTAAACGCCTCCTGGCTGGTCCATCTAGGAGAAAGCAGCCTGTTCAATCTCATCACGTCAGGGCGCTGATTCATTCCTATGGTCACCCTCGTGCTTCTCTACCGAACCTACAAATGGTGTCACTGGTTGCGCTTGGCTTTTGTGCTTTCCTACGTTGGTCAGAGCTGCGTGACTTACGTGCTTGTGACTTAAGGTTTTGCGCCACCCACATGTCTATTTTCCTGGACAGGCGTAAGAACGATCAATTCCGTCAGGGATCTGTGGTTAAAGTTGCTCGTTTACCTTCCAGCTCTTGTCCAGTGAAACTGTTAGAGTTATTCCTTGAGCGCGGAGAGCATCAACCATCTCAGCCATTATTTTGTCTCTGCCAGAAATTGGGTGCCGGGTACAAGCTGCGACAAGCTGCTCTGTCATATTCTCGGGCACGGGAACAGTTTCGTCGAATGATTTCCGAACTTGGTTTAGATTCGAACGAATTTGGTTTACATAGCCTTCGTTCAGGTGGTGCTTCCCAAGCAGCACGCAGCGGAGTTTCTGGGAGAGTATGGCGTAGGCATGGTGGTTGGCGCAGTATCCAGGCCGCAGATGGTTATGTCGATGAATCTTTGGAAAATACCCTTGTGGCATCTAGAAATTTGGCTCTTTAATTTTCAGTGTGTGATTTGCTTGTTGAACGTTGCGCGAGTTGTGCTGTTTGTTGCGGTATGGAGAGATTTACACTTGCCCAATTAATTCTGATGGCTTAACGTTGCTTGATGACCCAGAATCCTTGCCGCAGGTGGATATGCTTAACAATTTTTGGACAGTACCCTTATGGTATCCAAGCGATTAGCTATCTATTATACTGTAAATATGTTTGCTTAATGAACATTGCCTTATATTGTATCCTTATATGCTTTGGCCACTGATTGTGAATTGTCTGCTTATCCCGCACCGCATTTCTGGTTGTCAGTTTTTTGGGTGCAGGGAATTGAAGAATTATTCATTTATCTTTGCCTGAATGTAGCAAAGCGTAATGAAACAAAAGATAAATGGTTTCTTGAATTCCCAAGCACAAGTGCATTTGTCGGCAGTGTGTTTTAAGTGCCGGCGTGAGATTATGGGAAGAAAGTGTGATATGTAAATTAGCAAGTATATATTCGCTGAACAGTAAACAAGTTTTATTGTGGATTTTTACAAGCGGACAGTTAAATTTTGTTCTTATATTTTGGTGGTAATCCTGTAATCCATTTCTTCGTAACGATTCTAGTTGTGCTTTCCGGATGATTGACAGTCATTATAAGTGGTTTTGTTTATTCAATTTACTTTGGCCGGATCGAACGTATAGAGTTTGTTTAGTTTTTTAGTGTCTAAACAGTGTAAACAGTTGTTTTTGTTTTGTGATTAGTTGGTTAGTTCAATAAATGGGCTAAGAATTGTCTGCTTATCCCGCACCGCATTTCTGGTTGTCAGTTTTTTGGGTGCGGGGAATTCAAGAAACACTGTTACCATTGTACAAGAAAAGGAGTTTGTGTTTGGAGGATACACTGATATCCGGTGGGGTAATTGAAGCTGCTTCATATTTACAATGGTTTCTGTTGTAGGCATATCGTATTTGCTTCTAATCTACCTGTCTGGCCGTCTTTTTCTGCTTGTCCTTATTGCCATTTTTTGCGAAGACTTCCCAACAATTCCCCGAAAAAAAGTACAAAAACATGAGTTCTAATGTGGAAATATAATGAAATTTGCCATGATAACTAGGAAAGACCTATTGTGTACGAAAACTGTAATGCCGGCTTATCGAAAATTTGGTCATAGTGCGAACAAGAGTGTAATCAGCTGGCTGAACAAAGGCACTCGGCACTCGGCACTCGGCACTCGGCACTCGGCACTCGGCACTCGGCACCAGGCACTCAGCACTCGGAGACGGGCCAAAAAAAATAAACAAAAAACTGGTACGTATCAACCTTTCAAGGTAAGTAATTCATTGCGTACTTTAAGAGAGAATTTTTTAGCGATTTGATTTTTATTTGATTTGACTTTATTTCTGCCACACACAATCAAATACAAGGATAATAAGAACGATAATAAGTAGGTTAATTAATGTTGAATTTAAAATCTGTAGATTACTTGGGAGGAGTGACTGTGGCGGGGAAATCTCCGAGAAGCCAGCTTATAAGGAATAGAGATCTCCCCCCACGGGCAATATTAATACAAGGCGGCATTTTAAGAAATAAAGTAAAGTCGATTATTTAGGTATATAAGTGTGTTGAGAGGAAAATATAGATATAGATATAAGGTGTTAAGGTATTTAAGTTGTATTCTGTCTGACCCTTAAAAATGGTTTGATGATACGCTTGAATATACTAAAAAAGACGGGGCAATTTTGATGTCGCTCGGTAACGAATTTCATATTCTAGGACCTTGAAACAAGATCGAAAATTTTTTCATATTTGCACCACAGATATGAGGTCGGTAATAATCAGAGTATCTTGTTGAATATTGATGAATTTGGTTTCCAGTTCGAAAGATTTGAGTAAAAGAAATCATCATTATGATATAGGTACATGAAAGAACTTACTTGGAAAGAGTAGACGCTAAAAACATCAAGTATTTTCAAATTTGCAAAAAGAGGTTTACTTGAAGCCTTGTAGTCAGCTTTAGAGATCACCCGGACAGCTTTTTTCTGTAGTAGGTAATTTCGTTGTAGGTTGGTGACATAAGTAGAGGCCCAAATTAAATTGCAGTAAGTTAGATAGGGATAAATGGCAATAAAATTCAGAATAAACTTTCATTGTAAAACTTCTCTGATATAGAAAGCCTATGAAACGAAATGAAAAAGTTGCCTAAAATAACTCTGTGGTATTGATAATTATGTTTTGATTGTAAATTTTCCCATCGTACCTTTGCCATTTTGACTTGATGACGTCACAGGGTTTGCACGTCTCGCGCCAATGTTAAAAATTCAGTGGAAATAGTAATGGCGGATAGAGCTCCTATCAAACAAGCAGGGAAATACTGTGTGGCGGGAAGCCGTGACAACGTTAGTTGTACCAATGCGAGTTATTCTTCGGGAATCTGTATGCATAGATTTCCCTCCGACAAAGTATTTTTGTTTCCTCATGCTCTTTGACTCTTTAGTTTCTTTAATTACTCTTTCGAACGCGGAACGATTGACACTAAATAAGATTACATTAAACCGAACGACGATTAAACTCAACTTAACTTGAATAATAATTAATGACTTATCCACACATTCAGCACATATTCATGATGATGATGCTTAAGTAATGGTCCAGATAAGAACTATAGCATTTTCTATTGTTCTGCGGCAATACGCTTTTCCCACATGGAAACAGTTGTGTTTTTAGACGAAGAATTTATCAATTGATGGAGAGCAGGTTTATGAAATAAAATGTATTTAAACTCTATTTTGAAAGGTAGTTTCCTTTGTGTGAAAACATTTCAACCAATCACAACAGTCGTAAACAAAGACAACAAAAGCTTCCAATTTTCCAATGTTCCCCACATAGGATTACTGTGGTTTTTAGACTCGGAAGAGATTTTGTCGAAAGGAAAATAGTTGAAAAATTAAAGATGAATAAAGATACAGCTACCTGAAGTTTCAGTAGATTTTGCTGATTGAGCCAATCAGAAGTATGATATAACAATAGCAATGTTGTGCAAAAGTTAGCACCTTTCTGCATTCCTTGCCGCGTGTGCTATCCTTCTTACATGGACCGTTATTCCGAGCGGTCACACATTCTGCACGCATCTACTAATGGACTTCGTTTGTCAGAAAGCATCGGCCAAACTTCAAGCCATCGATCGAAGCATTCGGCTCTTTGCTCAACACACTTTGAGCCGACCTGTTTGCGTCCGTCGTGTCGTCCAGTTGTGCAAGAGGACGTGCCTTAGAAAAGGGTTCTATACCTACCTGGGATGCGGTGGTTTCTTTTTCGCCTGAGCATAGTTAGTAAAGGCCTGAGCCACTGACTTCAAGTGAAAAACGATAAGTGACTATTGAGGACTTGGTTATAAGTTTTTAGTAGTTTTAAAGGAGTGGATGGAAGTTGTTCGAAGCCATGTTTATTGGTGTGCGAGTTCCACTAAACAAGGCTTTGAGAACATGATCCCTGCAAAATGGAATTCAGTGAGACATGTAGCCAATAAACATCAAGACCACCCAGATCCTCTCTTCTCAGAGAGAGGTTGCTGTCCCACCCACATACAGTAAGAATGCAAAAAGAAGTTTTTCTATATCTATGGTCACTCACTTCCATACTACAGCCCAGTATAATTAAATACAGCCTAGAAGAGGACATCCACGGAATCGATGTTTGGCATCTGACCTAACCAGTGGCGGATCCAGGATTGCGCTAAGGAGGGGGCCTGGCTTTAATTTACTTGCCCAGTCGGATTTTCTCCCTTTAGTCATTTTTTTTTTTTTCACCCAAAAAGATTTGGGGGCCCAGGCCCCCTAAACCCCTTTCCTAGATCTGCCACTGCTAACTGCCTAATGTTTTCCGAGAAAATCAAAATTCAGCAATGAATAAATAAAGTGTGAACTGGTTGTGTCGCTCTGTAAGTCTAAGTAATAGTCAAAGAAGAAATTTGGAAAAAAAAAATTGTCTCACTTGAACATTTGAGACACAACATACATTTAAGTTAATTTTTATATGGCTATACAATAGGCCAATTTGGATGCATCATCATTTTAATATGGCTGTGAGGCTTATGGAACTAAAACAAAAGTAATTATGTTGGGGTAATGGAATAAATCAACAATTTCCGCCTTTTGATATAGTAGTCCCAAAGTCTTGGTGCCACGTCAAACTTTTTCAGCATTGTCATGTTGTTGATTTCAAAGTATTTGTACAATAATTGCAAAAAAGGAGGGTATTTGTACTGTTTTCCCCTGTTTATATGTTTACATGTATGTATCAAACACAACAAGCCAGGAATACCACAAGTTTTATGTATAAAAAGAAAATATTTATTGAACCGTGGTAAGGCTCATGGCCTTTTTCAGAGGGAGTGTAACCCCTTGATCGTCAAGATGGTAGCTCGATTCTTATTCGGTGGTAGACACACACAGAAAGAGGCCAGCTATTTTCCAATCCTATTGGTCCACAGCTCCATCTCAAGAACCATCGATAAGCCACTGCTCTCAGATATCTGAAATTAGTAAAAATTGGCATTTGTAGCGAATGAATTGACTATTGATTAATCCCCTTTTTACCCTGAGAGAATTGGGCCTGGGCAATTGCTGCTGATCAGATCAGGATATTAAGCATAACAATAACAATAACAATAACAATAACAATAACAAGAGCAAATATGTATTGAACCGTGGTAAGGCTCATGGCTTTTTTTTTTTTTTTTTTTTTTTTTTTTTTTTTTTTTTTTTTT
>CM042752.1:10092142-10099642 GCA_022496165.2 Catalaphyllia jardinei
AATAATAATAATAATAATAATAATAGTATTCAACATCGACATTCTTAATTTATTACATTTCACTCCTTTCTTGCTGGAATAGAGTAACAGCTACCACAAAACAAATGAATCGCTTTCGTCTTTCCCACCTTATACAGGTAATACATTATTACATTAAGACTATAAGCTTACTCACTCCTTCTCCGACTGATTAGCGGAACGCCAGTAAAATCTTCCAATTCTGCATCTTAGCAGCAGGCCAACCAGCGACAACAGTCTTGTTCGTAAGCGCTGTGTAGTCTTCGTGCTCCGTTATACATCTAATACGCTTAATACTGCCATCAAACACCATTATCCTTCGCGCTCGATCTAATTCCTTGCAGCAGCGATACTCTCGTTCACCAACAAGGGTTCCTGTTTTACATAAAGCACATGAAAACCTACATGTAGAATGAAACAGACCAACGTTTGACTTTTACTTATGAAAAAAGGAAATTTTACTCTAAAATTAACCTTTTAAACTTACCAAGTATCAACAGAAACACGATATTCAAATCAGGCCCCCAAAGTTGCCGGAGAAATGCCGTGTTGTCGTCTTCAACGTCTGAGAGTCCATTTCGTCTTCGTCCAGGTAAGCAGCGACTTGAGTAACTGGTTCATCTTGATCATGGGAGCTAGAGCAGGACGTATCCTTACCTCGAGTACATCGATTCCTGATTCTTCGTTTTGTTGCTGATCTTCAGACGATGAGCTAGCGGAGTTGGAATCGCTTTCTACCATATTTTTGAGGGTTCAAATACCTTGTAAACAAAGACCACGGAGACTTCGTGGTCTTCGTGCAAACTCTGTGACATCACAACTCACAGTAACTCGTACCCAAATTCCCAAAAGTGTCATTTTTAGGGCAAATTTGGGATTTTCGAGGCTCTAGGATTTCCACTTTTCTAGCATAATTTTTCTGTATTTTCTGATTTTCGGCACTCAAATGTCTATATTTCTGTGAAAAAAATTGTTTCGTAGGCACTTTAAAGCCTTTAAATGATCAAAACTCGAACATGAGGAGCTTCAACAAATCTCTGTTTGCAGTCTTACCTGCAAATCCTGTTTGTTCTAAAAACGTTAAAAGTAACAGTTAAAGGTAAAGCAAGTTTTTAAAAATATTGTTAGTTCTGTTGAATCATTTCAGTTCCCGGTTTTTAGTTTTGCTCGAACTCCCGTCGCTCGATGGTGAATTGAGCTCCTGACGAAACAGCCGTTCGAAGGAAATATAACCTTTCATTTCTGCCATTTTCCTTTAGCCCTCAGTCTTCTGTTCATTGAAGCCATTTATTTGTTCAAGTTCAGCCTTCAACGCGCAACTCAGCAAATTTTTAAAACGAAGTGGAAAGGAATAGATAACCCAAAAACCTGCTATTGAATGAGAGCATCTCAAACGGCTCAAAACCAGGGATGTTTGTCTACTTTGTTCTCCACTCTCGCTTTTCGGAAATGTCTGGTTGTTATTTTCTTTCACCGAAGAGGCTGTGAAGGACAGAAAACTCTGCCACCAAATTTAAAGCTTCATCAATGTGCAGTATGTTTTCAATTTTTCGAAGAAACGCTTTTACCGACTGCAATTTTCATTTGTTGTCAGCTTGATACTAAGGTTACTGAGCAGTTTGAAATTGTTTGTTTTCCCGAGAAACTATTAACTCGCCCCGATCAAAGAAAATTTTTAATATCTTCTTTGTCAGATGAAATGAACATTTTCGCCCGGTTTATCGCTCTTTTGACTTCAAGGCACACGCGCGCTAGCACTGTGTCCTATCAAACTAATAACGAGTAAGCTCAGGCAAATGCTTTATTGCACATACACTTTGAAGCCGTATTCAATCGGGTGTCACAAAAACCAAAACCAAACGAATTATGGTGAATATGATTGTAAAACATTCTTGGAATATCAATTCACCAAATCAATTTACACGAGAGGAAGTCATTTTCCGTGAGTACTACCTTCTAGTTGGATTGAAAAGCTCGGTTGTCGACTCTCGTATATCAGTTTAAATAAAAAACCTCAACTTCATCAGGATGGAATTGGTAAACTCCAGCTAAGATAGTCGTGCGGTTGGTAACATTCTCTGGGACAAAGTAATCGATGCCAAAGTCTGTTTTTGTTCGCTTAGCTCCTGAGTTTCCATCTCTGTCTATAAGGAGGTCGTCAGTTCCAAATGTTGGCCCATACCATTCATTTCTGTAGATAGTTCTCTTTGGGTTTCTCACCTTGCTCTTGAAGGGTGCAAGTTTTTCTTTATTATGCAGAGAAAATATGAACGCTTTGGAAGTGGAACCATACCCCTCATGATTAGATTCTGAAAGAGGAGAAACAACACACAACCACGTCAGGGTAATCCATAAATCATCGCGGAAAGCGTGGGCCAGTTGTATTAGCAAGAGAGTAAGAGAGCCTATCAACCTTTATAGCCCTTATTCGTGAGTTAATTTAAGTTATTTTAATTAAGACATGTTGCCCACTTCTTCGGCGGGTAATGCTACTGCATGCGTTGAGTAAAGGTCTTCGCGGCGAACAAAAATGTGCATAAAAGCCCCCTGGGCCATGTTTGCGAGAAAAAAATTGGCGTCACAGGATTGACATATCGTAATATTACCCCTGGGAATTCCGCAGACGGAAATGATTAAACAATATTGGCTTGAAAGAGATTACCTTGAGAATAGAGCGATTAGCGAGGGTGGTATTACTCTCTTACCTTGGTTCCCTCTTCATATTACTTAATGCTTGAACTTTCCGCCAAAAAACAATTAAAAAACAGTAAGCGTGCAGCGTGCAACTATCGAGTTGTGAATGCGCGCGGGAAATTGCTGAGCGCGAGGGAAACGGAACTGAGTGCAGTGCTTACTAAGCCTCCCAAGTGCATCCTTAACTCGATAGTTGGACGCTGCGCGTTTACTATTGCTGTTATAACCTTGATATATCTGATTTAGTATAAATTGAGTCCCATCCTCCTTACTATCTAGATAAGGCATACACTTTCTTTTATATTTTTGCGTGCCGTTTCTTTAATAGTTACTTTTGTAAACTGCATTTTCTTTGTAGATATAGCACTCATCAATGCGTTTGCTTCATATCGCATAGACAATATAGATCACGTCAAATTGCTATTTTGGCGTTAAAGATTTTGAAATACTCTACTATCTTTTTGTAAAGTTCGTTTCTTTATTACATAGTACAAATAGATTCCATGTTGCCGTGCATCTGTTCAGATATAGATCACAGAAGACGCAAAATGTGGTCAGTGATACACCCCGCTAACGCCTCGTTTGACAATTTGTTTGTTCTTAACACATGTTGACATCATTTATGATCTATTACTGAACAGAAGCACGATAACATGGAATCTATTAATAGCCCAAATTATTCTCGCACTTTGATTGGTTCACGCTGATGATCTATTAGAGGACAGACGTACGTTGACGTCATTAATAAAAAGTTTTTTTATTAATTTATCATTTTCTTATAGAAAATTACCCAAAAGAGCAGTCTCCGAGACCAAACACAAAATTGATCTTCAAGTTTACTTTAAGTAAGAATTGCTTTGTCTTGAATACAAGAAGCCCAATTAACAAAATCTTATGAAAGATTAAATTTTTTTAAAAAAAAATTTTGAGTCTCAGAATAATTGTTAATTGAATCATGAAAACATCGCTTCTTAAAATCAATTCCATCTTCGGTGTCCGATCACTTGCTCTGTTTATTCCTGGGCCACCTTATTCTCAATACGCCTTTCATGCATTTGTATCGAAAAGCGTCTAGCTTCTTTGCTTCTGTTTTCGCGAGTTTGCAGGCTTCGCAGTAACATCAAAACTGCTCT
The DNA here is from genome assembly GCA_022496165.2 of Catalaphyllia jardinei. Taxonomy (NCBI): domain Eukaryota; kingdom Metazoa; phylum Cnidaria; class Anthozoa; order Scleractinia; family Caryophylliidae; genus Catalaphyllia; species Catalaphyllia jardinei. Next base: position 10,095,988 of record CM042752.1, read on the forward strand.
TACAATCGTTTTGAACAACTGAATTTTAGTCTTCCTGCTAATTTCACTAAAGTCCAAACTTCTTTGCAACCTGTAGAAAGTTTGTCTGACCTTACTTAATGTCTCTGTATATCTTTAGTCGCTCGACCTTCTTTGTCCAACAGCACGACTAGGTTAAAAAAAGTCTTCCACGTCATCCACCTGCTTCACCTGCTCAACACTTACTTTTCCTGGCGTTTATCCGCAGAATTTTTAACTTTTTTGCCTTGATCTTACACCTACTCCTACCCTTAGGAGAGACTGGGGAGGATGTCGAACTAAACGGACACGTTTTTCTGAGGTGCGTTCGAAAGAAGAGCTAAAAAGCTCAAATATTACAGTATCACTTAGAATTTGTTCCCAAACTCTTAACTTTAAAGACATCTATCGAGCCATGCGGAAGCCGAGTCCAAATAAACGGAATGACAACGCAAAGCGGGCCAGGCAGAACTCGGCCAGAGAAGAATAACAACATGGCGGACAAGGAGATGAGTTGTATCTGGAGCTTTTTGACCTTATTAGAAACATTACAAGCAAAAGACGAAACCAAAGAAGAACAGTTAAGGATACTACAAACACAGCTTGACCAGGCTCTAGCCGAGATTAAATCGCTTCACACCATAGTGAAGGCTTTTAAAGACTCGCTTGAATATACTCAGAAACAACAAGAGGATGTGAACGAAAGAATAGAAAGATGTGAAAGCGACCAAGACAGACAGGAGGATGAATTAATAAGACAAAGTATCTATAGTAGACGCTGGAACTTAATTTTCACCCAGGCAATGAGGCCTGGGTTTAAACTTGGGCTTTTTTTTTTGTTTTGTTTTGTTTTGTTTTTTTTTTGTTTTTTCCTCGTTCAATCACAAATCGCCGTCTGGTCTCTACAGCGCATGCGTCACTAATGCAGCGTACGGCACATGGCAGTTGTCGTCGTGAAAAAGCCACTAGGTCGGATTCCATGATATCTGGGGCGGTGAAATCACATACAAACGAACACACCGTTCGCGGTAGACCAACACTAAAGGTCGTTAAACGTTTTCGGAAAGGGTCGGTCTGCAAGGCTTACTAGAGATCAACAATTTACGAGCGAATCGCGTTTGGAGTGAATTCACCAAGAATATCATGTTTAATATGGCAAAGGAGCTAGCTATCAACCGGGGCTATCGACTCTTCACCATGATAAAAAGCATCTTAAGAAGCGTCATCGTATTTTTAGACGCGATCGTGAACCAAGTAGGATCCCAGCACGAACTCATAACGTCAGACCAACAAGAGCCGAAAGGTTAGAGAATATGTTTCTGTTGTTTACGAGGCCTAGTCTGGGACCTTAAGTCGCCTTAAGTCGCCTTAAGTCGCCTTAAGTCGCCTAAAGTCGCCTTAAGTTGCCAAAGTCACCTTAGGTCAATATTGGTTACACAATGTTATAAGGGTTCCCTCCTTTTAAATTGTACCCATAAGGAGGATATTAAGCTGGAAAATTGGTAAACTCAGCTCCAGTCAGGATCAGAGGAGGGGGCATGATAGCCAAATAATTAAGAAGTCCTATCTTGTCCCCTAGTAGGGATCACCCATTGTGTTCTTGGGTAAGATACTGTACTCTCACAATGCCGTTCCCCCTCTTTCAGATGTAAGAGAGGTGCTTCTAAGAGGTGGTTGGGAGGGAGGAAACCCTGCAATGGAGTACGAGTTGATATGAGGTTCGACCAACTGTGCATGTTCTAACTTTGCAACCCAACGAACCAACTAAAGGCATAAATATTTATCTAACATAAGGCTTTGACAGTTTTTTCGTATATATCGTTAGTTTGATGTTCAGCATCAATGAAGGAACCTCTCCTATTCCGAGAAAAACTTTCAGCAGCAAACATGGCTGCTGGTCCAACATTTGAGCACGTGACTTAGTTCACACACGAGACCACTCACGTGCTTTTCCCTCGTGGAGTAGATTATCATGCTGGCCTGCAATCTTTGAAGTCTACACCCACAGAGACAGTCCACCTTCTTTCTATTAACTGGCTACCTGCTTGTATTGTGGAAAGAAAAATCGTCCCGACGACACAATTCGAGGTAAAGTAAATATTTGTTTTCGCTATAGCAGATAGTATGGCCGTACTTGGTGGGAGAGCTCGAATTTTCCGCGGTACGGCTGCGGTACGGGCGAAAAGAAGGGAAACTCGCGGGGTGTCCCGCTCCTCACTTCGAAGCATGGAAACTAGGATAGCGGCGCAAAGTTTATTGAGAGAATTAAAATGGCGGAAGGCAGTGTTCGTAGTGCAAGCATCAGTTTGTTTAATTTCGTTGTGACTCAATAATTTCTGGACAGCCGCAAGGTATTTTAATTAGCTCTATTTTATAATTCTTGTGCCAAAGTCAGCCTGATACTTGTAGTTAGTTTCTGCTGACTAAATAAATGCAGCTTAATACTGTTACAAGCCCAAACACAAAACTTTAAAGTTTTATTTCATTTTTTGTAGGTCAAATGCTGCGGGGCTGAACCAAGTCAAAACTTGGAACTTGGTCCTGGTGATCCGATCAGCGGAAGTAGAGATCTTCCAACAAAATTCGGTTCTCTGTAAGTGAGACGTCAAAGTTTTATGGAGCCAGAAAGTGGTTGGGAAGACAGGAAAGGAACTGTCTTCTTACCAAGGACCAGAAGTTATCACGTGGTTGGCAAAATGGTATTGGGGTGTTTTCTCTGACAAAGGCAGGAGAATAACAAATTGGTTGGGTCCCAGAAAAGAATCAATGAACTATGGATGCTGCTGGAAACGCATGTGATTTGCCTAACTTCCATGCCAAAATCGACAATACAAGTACCAAAAATTTTGGAGACAATTTTACCAAAGAAACAATTTTTATAATAATAATTATAATAATAAAAATAATTATGAAAATTGTTACCTTAGTAAAATTAATTGTGAAGGCTCCTTGGTGTAGAAGACACAGGACAGCATAGGACACATCACAATAGAATGCCTCACTAACCTATTTTGTTCATTGTTGTTTTTTTTTTGTCCTCTTGTTTTCTAATGTTGTAAGCCAACTGTGTCTTTTACACTAAGTAAGCGCCCCAAAGCAACAAAGCTTTGGGAAATAATTAAACTTAATACAGGCAAAGAATCTTGTGTAACTATAATTATTTTGTGGAAAATTAATTAGTTTTCTGTAAATCATCTCTATTTTGTTAAACTTAAAAGTTATGTCACTATTTACATATTTTTATAGTATTGTTAGATGTTGCTTTGTATTTTGATATAATTACTTTAGGCATATACCAGTCGCCATGTTGATTCCTGGCTATTTATTGACTAGCTTGGACTGTATAATTGAACAATAACTGTTGTGAAAATTCTCTAACCATTTTTAGCTAAAATGGTTTGAAACTGGGATACTTGAGACTACGGTGACTTATAGCAATACAAAAGTAATCAAGATAATTATCATAATATATGTATTACGTAATATTGGTGTATTGTGAGGGATTCTGTAAATATTTGTGAATTTTATAGACTTTGCTAATTTTCAGTTTTATTACTTGAGTCAAATAAAATCGCCTTAAGTCGCGTTAAATCGCCTTAAATCGCATAAAGTCGCAATAATTTTTTTTTGCCAATTTTGCTTAAGTCGCCTTAAGTCG
>CM042752.1:10104350-10144902 GCA_022496165.2 Catalaphyllia jardinei
AAGTCAAGATCTTCTAAGACCGAGGTGAGCTTCCATCGTATGCCAGTTCTCCTGGCCTCTGTAGTTCTAGTCGTGTCCCAGTCAATTGATAGCAAGAAAAGAAAGCCTGATATAGTGCACCCTTGCTTTACTCCAGACTGGACTAGAAACCATTCTGTTGTTTCACCTTCTTTCAAAACCGCCAATTCAATGTTGCTGTACATTGCCTTTACCAGAGTGATGACTGAGCTCTTCTGGGATTCCTTACATTGACATTACGTTCCATAGGCTTTCGCAATGTGTAGAATAAAATGCTTTTTCAAAGTGTATGAAATGTGCGTACAGAGTTCCATTCCATTCGTTGACTTATTCCAGTATATTCGTGAGAGTAAACATCTGACCGATGGTGCTTCTGTTCTCTGGGAAGCCTGCATGCTCCTTCCTTAAGATGTTGTCAAAGCCTTTTTTTAATTCCTGTTATCAACACTCTGTCAAAGATCTCACTTATGACTGGCAAAACTGTCATACCGCTCCAATTTGTACACTCACGTAAGTTGCCCTTCTTGGGTAACTTTACTATCAGTCCTTTCTTCCAGCTTTTTGATGCGGCACCCTCTTCCTTCACTTTGTTGAACAACTTTGTCAACTCCTTTGCTCTCTCTTCCAAATTGTTTTCAGGAGTTCTGCAAGTACGCTGTCGTGTCCAGCTGCTTTCCCACTTTTCTCTGTTGGTTGAAATGCTCCGATGTCAAATTTTCTCTCATTCTTTTTTTAACAACACATTTGATCATAAAAACACTTACAGTGTTAAAAGCAAAAGGTTTTTTCTAACCATACTGCTTATGAAGATATTGATAATTACTTAGTTTAGATTAGATCTAAATTAAATTAATAGAATTAAAATAAATCAAATACTTTGAATACTCCTCACTGTCTCTGTCATCCCGCTTTGCTTCAATTTCATGTGGCTGTATAGGACTGACAGGTGTCTTTTTGTTTAGTACTGTGTCAAAGTGTTCTTTCAAGATCTTCAGTCTTTCATTTCGCTCATTGTTTGTCTTTCGTTTTTATCACTATCTACTGTACTTGATCTTTTCTTCTCACTTTTCAGGCAGTCAGGGTCTTCACTACGCGATGAAGCCTCCCACCTCTTCCGTTTTCTGCTGTCTTTTCAGCATTATCTGCCATCTCATTCATCTAATACCCAAGCCCTCTTTTTCACTTCTTGGTCTTTTTCCTTCTATTGCTCTCTTATTCTCTGTTTGACATTTTAACTTCAGCTGCAGTTGTCTCTTCTTTTCAACTTTCTTCCACGTTCCTCCACTTAACCAAGGTTTGCTGGCTCTTTTAGCTATGGCTAGCACATCTTTAGCTGCACCGACATAGATATTCTCAATCCATCCAGTTGTTCATTTGGTCGGCGTGTTCTTATTCTTCCAACTCTGTCAGGGCTTGAAATCTGTTTCTGATCTCAATGTTGTATTTGACAAGCATCTCCCCATCTGCTAGTTTTTGGGTATGCAATCTTCCTTGACCTTTCTTTTCCCTTGGGTTTCCTTTAAACTTTAGTTTGAGGCTATTCTCCACTAGGCAGTGGTCGCTTCCCACATCTCACACGATCTATATTCCTTTGCTATCATTGTGTGGTCTATTTGGTTCTTTGCTCACAGTTACGCTTGGACGCTTACTTGTTTTGCATTCCTCTCCATGGATTAATAGAAAGAAGGTATTGCGCGTACTTCACTCTTTCAATTAAAATCATGCTTTGACTTGACTTCAGTGGCATCAAAAAATATCCTGTGAAAGCTGGACTTGTTTTAAAAATATGTAATCCATTTTATGAATTTTGCTGTCTTTTAGAGGTGAGGAGTTTCACTCTGAATTGTTTCCTGCAAGACGGGGCTTTCACTGCATTTCACTGACAGTAAAAGTGGATGCCCCGGGTACCCCTCAACTGGGGGAGGGGGGGGGGAGGGTAAGGTGGGGTCGGAGGTTTCAAATGATTGGTGCACAACCTAATATGGCAAAGCAAGCATTTTAGAGTTGGCCACCACGTTAACTTAACGAGAGTCTAGAGTGCGCTAGCCACTTGCATACTTCAAATGACGTCATCAGACAAGGCGGAATTTTCCGTGTAGAGGTTTGAAAACATCATGGGTTTGTTTACAGCAGAGGGTAATTCTTTATAAAAAAAACTTACGATAGCTTTACTCGACGAGCTACAACGAGCTTTATGCCAGGTTTATATCTGGTTTACGCTGCGCAGGTTTAAGGGCATTTTTACAGCAACTTTACGCTGCAGCGATAACAAGCGTAAACTTGGTTGACAACCTTTACGCGAGCTTTATATGACGTTTACTCATGGCAGCGTAAACGCAACCTTTATAAACCTTTAGAAGAATTTAATTCCAGGGGTAAACTTGGTCGACAAACTTTTGTAGGATGTTTCGTGTAAGTCTACATGAAAAGAGCAGATGTATATTTCATGCTGTCCTACATGATGTAGGGGGCGCGTAAAAGCGGACAGGCCAGGCCATTATTAAATGTGTTTTGTTGTGGTTTAATCCGTGTCCATCGAGTCGTATCTTCTTCGGGGATTCTACAACTGGCGACGAGGATGGTTCTCAAAGTGTAAGGAATACTTTTTAGCGACGATGAATTTCAAAGATTTGGAAATTGGAGGAATTCGACCGTTTGATGTCAACGGTCATCCGAGTAGCGTGGGTACAGAATGGAAAAGATGGCTTCGAAGTTTTCAGTTATATGCAGATGGAAAAGGTCTGATTATCGTTCCAGACAAGGATGACAACAAAGTGCAAAGACGGGCGCTTCTTCTTCATTGTGCGGGATCGGATGTTCAAGATATTTTTGATGTTTTGCCAAACACTGTGGTGCAATGGATTACCAGAAGGCTGAAGATGCCTTTACAGCACATTTCGTAACTCAAATTAACATTCCCTATGAGCGGCATTTGTTCTGAGAAATGGTACAGGAAGAAAACGAAACGGTTGACCAATATGCAGTGCGATTGAGGCGGAAAGCCCAGCAGTGTGATTACGGAGATCAAATGGAGGCCCAAATTCGAGATCAAATAGTTTCGAAGTGTAGATCTAACGAGCTGCGCCGTAAACGTCTGGAAAATGGTCAGGCCCTCTCTTCAGAATCTACAAGAAATTGCACGTAATTACGAAGCAGTCCGGAGGCAAACACAAAGTGTGAATTTCTCCACTGAGCCAGCTTATCGAGTCCGTGAGAGCTTGCCTGGGAGGAGCAATAGAAAGTTCAGCACACAGTCAGGTAGTGAGTGTTATCGATGTGGAAGAAGGGGTTATTTTGCTAGAAATCTTCAGTGCCCAGCAAGAGGAAAAACGTGCACAAAATGCTCACAGGTTGGACATTTTGCAAATGTATGCAAAACTAAATTTCTAGCCACTCCTGGAAAATCGGATGTACGGTATATGCAGGAGGATGCCTGTGGTGATGACGATGATGATGAATGTGTTTGCAATTGCTGGTGGGGATCATTGATCAGCAAGTCCAGCCGGTAGCACAACTATTACGACGGCCGGCATTTAGCTTGAGAGAGAAGATTGAAAAGAAACTTGATGAACTTCTCCAGGAAGATATTATTGAGAAGGTTGAAGGTCCAACACCATGGGTAAACCCTGTTGTGGTGGTGCCCAAGCCCAACGGTGATGTGAGATTGTGTGTAGATATGCTGTGTGCCAATAAAGCCATTATTTGCGAGAGGCATCCAATCCCCACAATTGACGAAGTTTTGGAGGATATGTAAGAAGGCAGAGTCTTCAGCAAATTGGATCTGAAGTGGGGCTACCATCAAATTGAGCTCAGCGAGGAGTCACGTGGCATTACAACCTTCGTAACACACAAGGGTTTGTTTAGATATAAGCGGCTGATGTTTGGCATCACTTCTGCACCAGAGAAATATCAGCAAGTAATTCAACAAGTATTGCAAGATTGCAGTGGAACAGCAAACATTTCAGATGACATCATCATTTATGGTCCTAACACAGCTGAGCATGACAAGCGATTGGAAAAAGTGTTGACCAGGTTGAGGGACAGGGGTCTTACTCTTAATAAGGAGAAATGTGTATTTCATATGCCGAAGCTCACATTTATGGGCCTGGTACTATCTCGTCAAGGCATTGGTCCAGCTGAAGAGAAAGTCAAAGCAGTTAATGAGGCTTGTGAACCACAGAGTGTGTCAGAGGTTAAAAGCTTTCTTGGCCTGGTTAATTTCAATGCCAGATTCATCCCGGACCTTGCAACTGTGGCAGAACCACTGAGGAGGCTGACAAAGAAAGGAGAGCCGTTCCTGTTTGGTCCAGATTGGGTCTGGGGGCAGTCTTGGTTCAAGAGCACAAAGGAGAGAATCAGGTAATTTGTTATGCCAGTAGAGGACTTTCCCAGGTGGAGCGACGTTATTCGCAAACTGAAAGGGAGGCATTGGGACTTGTGTGGGCTTGTGAGAAATTCCATGTTTACCTTTATGGAACAGAATTTGAACTATGGACTGATCACAAACCTCTTGAATTCATTTATTCCACACGGTCCAGACCTTCAGCAAGAATTGAACGATGGGTTCTCCGGTTGTATTTTCAGTGAAATACTTGCCTGGGCAACTGAACATTGCAGATGCATTGTCGCGCCTTACAAAGATTGAAGAAAAGGAGTGTTGCTGAAGAGTACATCAGATTTGTAGCGAACACTGCTGTGCCACAAGCCATGACTGCTGAAGAAATTGAAAGAGAATCTTCAGTTGATGAGTTAGACACCCTACGAGAGTGCATCAAGACTGGAAACTGGGAGAATTCTAATTGCCCTGGACACAAGCCAATCCGAGATGAGCTTTGCCTTTTTGGAACTATTGTCCTGAGAGGAACAAGAATAGTGGTACCAAAGAAACTTAGAGGAAGAGTGATTGAATTAGGCCATGAAGGACATCAAGGACTGGTGAAAATGAAACAGCGACTACGAACAAAGGTCTGGTGGCAGGGCATTGATAAGGACGCTGAGAATTTTTGCAAGACATGTCATGGTTGCCAAGTTGTGGGTGGACTATGTAATCCTGAACCTCTTCATATGACTGAATTGCCTCAAGGGCCCTGGCAGGATATCGCGAATGATTTCATGGGCCCACTACCATCAGGGGACTATGTCTTTGCGGTGACCGACTACTACAGTAGATATGTAGAAATTAGCATTCCAAAGAGAAACACAGCAGAGGTGGCCATCAACAGCCTAAAGATGTTTGCAACTCACGGATTGCCATACACAGTGACGAGTGACAATGGTCCCCATTTTGTGGCAGAAGCTTTTAGAATGTTCTCAAAGGACAATGGAATTAAGAACAGGGAGACCACCCCGCTGTGGCCACAAGCGAATGGAGAGATTGAACGTCAGAACAGGTCACTTCTTAAAAGAATGCAGATTGCACAAGTGGAAGGAAAGGACTGGAAAGAGGCCGTACAGACGTATTTAGTTGCCTATCGAAATACTCCCCATCCAAGTACAGGAGTGTGCCCATCAGAGTTGTTCGGAATGACATTGCGCACAAAGCTTCCAGGTTTGAGGCAGGCTGCAAAACTAGATGAAGAAGTAAGAGATCGAGACCAAGAAAAGAAACTAAAAATGAAGGAATACTCTGACAGAACGCGTAAGGCTGAAGAAAGCAATCTGATGGCTGGAGACAAAGTCCTGTTAAAGCAACCTCGAGCAAACAAGTGGACCACCAAGTTTGAGAGCCAGACATACGAGCTAATTGACGGTAACAGTGTTGTGATCAAGTCGCCTGAGGGAGCCCAGTATAAAAGAAATACCACTCATGTGAAGTTGTACCATGAAAGAGAGAAACAGAGGATCCGGAGAAATCAGCACCTCAAGAGGTGGATGTTGGAGATGTTGCAAGTGATCTGGGAGAAATGCAACAGAGTCAGAAGGATGAAATCAAGCAGAGCGACGCCACACCTGTGAAGTCACCACGACCACTGCGGACAAGACATGCACCAAAAAGATTTGAGGACTTTGTTCTAGAATGAACATTTATTATTGAACGTTAACTTTAGCGTGATCATCGGATGTCAGGATGACTTTTTAAGTGTTGGTTAAATTCACAATGTTATATTTGTCTTCTTGTTTTATGAAGAAGGAAAGGGATGTAGGATGTTTCGTGTAAGTCTACATGAAGAGCTCAGATGTATATTTCATACTGTCCTACATGATGTAGGGGGCGCGTAAAAGCGGACAGGCCATGTTGGATTATTAAGGAAATCCCCATAAACTGAAGCTTTCTATGAAATCGTGGCCTTTTTTGTGCTTGATATGTGCTCTGACCTGCATTTTGCTCAAACGTTCCTCAGAAAGGAAAAGCTTGCTTGAGGTTGCAGAACCGCCGAAACTTTGCACAATTTGGACAGACCTAATAATACATCAAAAATAATGAAACTGGAATTTGCGGTTTCACCTGGCGGTTTTTAATTCATCGACAACGAGACTTTGCAGAGCCACTTAAGGTCTCCATTAATTTGGTCGTTAATCATTCATGCAATTATTTGTAATACCACGCCAGGTTATGCAATGCCAACGCTCTCAATATTTACTATTTGTTCTAGTTTGTTTTCTGCTTGTTGTATTATTGTAGACTAATATTAAACAGATTTTGGCGTGGATGATGGTGTTAGAATCTCAGTTATCACTCAGTACAAATTGAATTTTCGTCGATTTCTTTATGATTGGAAAAAATTAACGAATTTCGATTCCAGGCTGTTAAAACATTTTTGGTTATCAGTTGAACACCATCCAGACCCTCTTGTCAAAAGAAACTTTATCTGTAATTAGAATCTTGTCAATAAACCCGAGTACAATAAAATATCTCAGTTAATAGTATTTTCTCTTGATAGTACTTAAGGGACACTGTCCATTTTTAGCATGATTTTAGGAACCATTTCGTAAATTTATGACCGTTTTCAGCAAATATATCGTGACAATGTCACTTTCATTAAATTTTTGCGGTTAAAACAAATAATAAATATTTCTAGCGACAATTTTGGCTGTGAGTTTGAAGGGACAATTAAGAATAAAATACCGTTATTTTACTCCTAAAAGTAATATGCAATAAATAACGAGGTAAAAATCTTTTTAAAAAGTTCGTGCCATTCAGCTTTCTTAGTCTTACATTTAAGTTGGAATCAATTTTCCTTCTTACGTCGCTTTAGCTTATTCTGTGTAAAGGAAATATATCCATCTGTTAATACGATATGAGAAATTATCTACTTTCATAACGAGTTAAAAGCCTGTGATGGTGGAGACATCTATTTTAATAAACCATTATGGCACCTGCTATATCTTATTCCAACAGCTTTTGCCCCCCCAGGAGAAGAAACATATATTCACCTCCGAGATGAAATCAGTGGGAACTGGTATGAGTGTTCCGTTTGTTCTTGGTTATATTTCTGCTTTAAATGAAAGTTCCTGGCTAATAGTATCAGCTCACTGAAGTAATTAAGCCAATTTCTTCAACGTTTTGCACTATGCTACCTCTTGTGTTGAACTCGAGAATATTATCTGAAAGTGTAATTATATTATATGTGCTTGGCACAAATACAGTTGCAAAGTAAAGCAAGGTATGGATCATGAGTATTGTGTTTTAAGAGTGCGAAAACTGAATTAAAGTCGAGTTGTAGATGAAGATTTTAAGATGATTGAAACAGGGCTAAATTGCAGAACTCAAAGATTGTTAAATCGAGGCGGACGAAGCGGACGTATTCATCCGGTAAGTTCACCTTTTTACTCAAGTAAATTCTAACACCAGTTTACGGCATAGAAATTTTTATAGTGGTTTGATTCGCATTCCAACATTTAACGGAAACAAAACTAAATTTCGTTTATACGTTCTGTTCTGCAACTGTAAAGTCTACTCAGCCGGTTCAAAATGTCAACCTCGTTCCCAGGGTGAGAGACCCTGGGAACGACGTTGATGGGTTAGCTTTTCCAGCCACGCACGACATTTTGGCTTGCCAGCCTTCGCAAAAAGTGAGAATTTCAGGGCTGTTTGATTCTTTTACGGATAAAAAACAAAAGCTTGTCTGGAGAAGAAAATAAAAATCCAAACAACCTCAAAGTTACAGTAAACAAGTTAGTAAAAACCTTCTTCCTGACAAATTTTCAGAAAATCGATTTTTCTATCTTGCATAGGTATAGGTGACCGTTACGTGTTTCCACTACTTTGCATTTTGCTTGTTACATTGTTGGAGGTAGGAGGTTGCAACTTCCCGTCTTCTGCATAGAATGTACCTCTCAACTCGGATTTTAACAAAAATACTTGACGACTGACGGATTTGCTTGGAAATTGGGACTGATATTTATAGGCTACCCCCACCCCACCCGCCTGACATCCCCTAAAGCAAATACGCAAAGTTTCACTTTAATTACTGCCATATTAAACGATATATGCACCCGGGAAGAATTTTGTTGGGGAAGCCGAAATACCGTAAAGCGTCTTGTCTATTGTAGGCTCTAAAATCACATTAGAAACATATGCATTAAAAATAAACTTGGTAGTTTGGCTTTATCTAGGCTTCTCTCCTGCCATTCACCCCTCTTCTCCCTTTTAGCAAGCGTTCTATTGTTTAGAATCAAGCAAGAATAGCAACTGAATCCATGGTTTTATTGTTTTTTGCCTTCGTTTCTCTAAGACCTAACCAACTAATGAGACCTTTTTCAATGTACTTATCTCTAAATGGAAATACGACTTCACTTTTTAAACTACAAAAATACAACCATTTAGTACAAAACCCTTTTGTAGGAAAAAGTAATTTAAACAATCAGAATGTTTACTACAGGTACACAGTTCCCTTGTTGTAAGCACTTGGAAGCATCAAAGCCATCGACTTAACTTCTCTGTTTGCCCTGTATTTTAATGGACTAACTGTAAAATGATTACAAACACTACTCAAAATCGAAAAAGAGGCTGTGCAGATCTCCGAAATATCTACTAATATATAATTAAAATCTAAAAATTAGAACATATTATGTGGCGTACCTCTCTCTAACTTGTAACCAACTATTTTTCTGTTTGACTGGTATGTCTTCAGATTTATTTTGAGCACGTTAATTAATTCGGTAACTCTTGCATTACATTTTATTTCATGTATTCTGAAGTACGCATTACTCCTTACATCCTACTATTAAAAAAGTAGCAAAAGACTATTGTTTTAACTACGAAGAAATTTCAATTGGCAACTTTGTGGAATGAAAAACTTACAAATACGTTTACGTTTATTCCTGGCTTAAAATTAAGAATATAATCGAGCTACCAAGAATGCTAAAGGCATACTAAAGGTCTGTGATTCAAAAGGAAGCTCAAGAACACGTTCAAGACTGTGCTTACTTGCTGGCGAACAAGATTGAAAAAAATACGAAAAGTAAAGCAAAATGCAACATCGAGCAAATTGTGGTATTTCCGAGATGCTACTGTTTATTTGGCAAAATTTCCTATTTGCCTGCATTAATGCAAGCTAAAGTTAAAGGCAAACTTTAATTGTTTTCTTTAACTCTACAAAGTAACTGAAACTAAACTAAGCTATGCTAAATAAAGCTGTATACTGTAAATATATTGCCTAGAGTCGTGTCTTTGCACTTTGGCTAATATGTGAAAACCTAGAGCGAAGATGTTTACAGATTTAGGAAGTAAAAAAAAGATACATGCGTACTGGAACCTTAAACTCTACGCGAGAAAACATGGACGGGTTTGAATATCTCCCCATCAGCACTTCTTGAAACAAGGATCTCTCCACATGTATTACTTGACTTTTTGAAAACTGAATTGTTCAATTAAACGTAGATCCACTGATGAACACCTGAACTTTGGCGCGCAGTAACATCTCAATTGCATCATTCGTTGAACATTCTCAGTCCAAACACTTGCCACACCCTGACAAATGCAGTTCATACCATACATTAGTCTTCATTATTACCTTCACACGTTATTCAGTATATGATCCATTGCCTAACATAAATTTTCACGGCTGCCCATTTTATCCATATTTTGCCTCGCGATCATGTAGCAATACATATATTTTACTTTTACTGTGAGATTGTTTGTCTGTATGAGAAACTGAGTTCCTTCGATTTAACAATTGACTTGCGAGAAAAAAATGAAGGTCAAATGCAAACCTATTTTTGAAAGAAAAACTAAGAGATATCAGGAAACCTGACTGTCTAATGAATATGCAAATTTCTAAAACTGTGTTATCTCGCATTGGGGGTAATATCCGATCACAATTCAGTTTTTGCCATGTGTCGTGACGTTCTACATGTAATTATAAACCTGACACTGAAAGTAGTCTACCGCGTTAATGAAAGGTTATCTAGTTTAAGTAGAATGTCACGTATTTAGTCATTTATCAAATTTATCATTTACCTCAGAGTATTCTGTCTTTGACTCGCATCACGATATTCTCTGAAAGCTGGAACGCCTGCTCGGCCATCTGGGCAGAGTAAACTTCATTTGGGATCTTGGGGAAGGACACCTGATCTGGATAACGCATGCGCGCAGAGCCACCAACAAGTCTCTCCAAGCTGCTGGCTAAGCTTTTCAACTCGGAGTCATTTAAACCATCACAATTCTGAACCAAGTTGTGGACACTAGTCTTGTCAGCATCTATTGTGTACTGAGCCGCTTTTAGCGCCTTCTCTGCTGCCTACAGGACACCAAATCAATGCAAAGTATTTAACAGAGGCATTGGTTTCCAGTTACTATTTTTGAAGATTCTAGCTGCACTAAAATATGATACATAAAACACTTTTGCTTATTCGCTTTGTTTTTTTCTGTCAAATTACTGCCCGGGTAATAATCCGGGTTCGCTCTTTTGAGGTCTTTTTTTATCCAACTTCTTGCCCTCAGTCATATATTTTCTTTGTCCATACATGAATGGAAAAACTTGTGATCAACTGACAGGCACAGTAGGTATTTGATCCCACAGTTAAGTTTTTATGCTCCTAAAAATATTACTGCGGGTAAATTACATAAGTCGATAATTATCTTTACCTGGTGGCATTTAAAGCATGCCCACTCATAAAAAGGTTCGCTGGAATCAATTTCATTTGCACCGGCTGCAAGGTCAGCTTCAGCTTGTCTAAACCAACGCTTAGCCTCTTCAGGCTGAGGATTTCTAATGCAAAACCTTGGAGGAATGTGACACAATGGCCAGGACCCGTCCCAATTAATGAGTCTTTCTATGTACTCCTCACGCTGCGTTTCATGCTCTATTGCACATCCTACCCAGGCATCAATATATTTGTCGTAAGAGCTACCCAATTCATTCTTGATGTGTTCAAACGCCTCTGAGTAGAATCCATTATCTCCCAAATTCTTCCTTGGGTGCCATTGTAGAATAAGCCTCTTCACGATTTGTAGTCTCTGTTCTTCTTTTAGTCTCAATGCACCCTCCAGTTGTTCTGAAATTTCTCGAAAAATCACTTCTATGCTTCTGTTTCTCGGGCGTTGTTTTTCCCGTGTAGATATATCTTGTATACGGTGAAATTTGTACAAGACGGCAGCATTGACCTCAATTGGTTCTTTGTCGTATCCAATGTTGATTTGGTACATCTTTGTCAAGAGAATGGCATCTTCAACGATCACTTCAACCTCCTTGATGATCACAGCGTAGATGTACGTGGCGACGCCTTCCTCGAGTTGAAGACTTGGGTCATGTAGTTGATATCCTACATATTCACCAGGTTCAAATTCTAAAAAGGCGTCATTCAGGAGATGATGCTCTTCGATTGGAATAAAGCCACCTGGCTCTGCATAAATGCCCATTTCTGTTCCATCATAGGTGTCATCTCGTCGAATGCGCCTACTGTCCAGTAGAGGCCATATGTCACCAACCGGACAACGCAACATCTCAGGAATTAGTACCATTTTTGTTCCCAGACGTTTACCATAAATCTCTTCAATTACCTGGGCTATCAAGGATGTAGCCGAATTAGCGTCGCTCAGTCCTGGTACGGAATTCAAACACACCTTAAACTTTTCCTTGCCAGATACCACAACTTTCTCTTGAAAAAATGGTACATCTTCCTCACTCCCGGAAACGAGTTGACCGTTGTGAAAGAGTGAGGTTTTAAGGCTTTCTACTGCACAAAGCTCTATATTTCGAAGACCATTTTCAATATCAATGGCTATTCCTTCATCAAATTGCTTCTTCTGCGAGTCAACGTGTCGAATAATTCTGATGATACCCCGAACAAATTGAGCTGACAAAAGCCGCGTCGTCAATGCACTGACAGCTCCACTTGTCACTATTGCACCGTCGGTGAGCCTTTCTTTTACCACAGAGGACAGCATCGCTGGCTGTAAATGTGCAGGCAATTTCAACATTAACTCTTCGTGGTTTGTCATGGCAGAATTTGGTCTGACGTCCATCAGGCTGAGCTCAAGCACAAAACGTATGTTGAGCCTTGCGATCCTTGGTCCGTAGGCAGGTACATCATTGAAAACCAGCTCGGTTGACTTGTGCAAAGTCACAGGGATTTTCTTCAGAGGCTTATCAGAGGAGAGAGTTCCTGGACATTTTGCTGGTAGGTACAGATATTCAGGAAACGTCGCTGGTAAGTACAGATTACCTATTGCTGACGCTTCATGAGGATTGTCTTGAAGCCTTGCAAAGAAACCTTTCACCGCCTTGGAACACATTCTTACTTCATTTTGGTGTAATTTGTCATTCCGGCAACTTGCCTGCAACATTTCCAGAACCATAGCATAATGGGTGACTCCAGCAGCCTTGGAACATCCCAGGTACTCAAACAATAGCTGAAACTTGCCAAACTTGGGAGGAAGTTTGTATAGATATGGCTTAATCTCAAGACTTTCATAGAACTCAAGGACTGCCTGACTGGGCAGAATGAACCTCCTACCTTCTTCAACTAAAATGCAAGGAGTAATTTCGAGGAGCCTTTTGGCTTCCTTGTCGGTGGTCGCGTTGTCTTGCAGAAAGGAGTAAATACTTTCCATGACCGCCATTACCGCGAAGCATTCTTTAGGTGAAGCAGTTTGCATCTTGTTTTTACGTTCAAAATGGGTGCAGATGTTTTTGCAATGACTAACCACAAGATTTACCGATGGCTTCTTCACAATTTGGAGCTTGCTGAGAAAAGAATTGCAGTACTGCTCCATGTTGACACCACGAGGACAATCAAAGTTGTGTTGACGTAACCTTGGATCTGCCCACCCTGGAATCAAGTGTGCTTCCGTCCATATGATGTCTTCGTAATCGTTGAAAACTGCCCCTTGGAATGCAATGAAGGGAACTTCGCCATTCATCGTTGCTCCTAAGGCTGGGCAGACTGTCAATAGTGTTTCATTAACAGGGTCTGCAGCTACGAAGGGAATATCGCGGACCATTTGTAAAAGGCCTTCACCCACTACATTGTGTCGAGAGATTAGGTGATCCACCAGAACACGTGATTTCCTAAATGTATTCTCATTTCGCTTTGTGGCAGCTTCGTGTGCAACTTCTGTAGCAAATCTCTGAAAATCATCTTGGGAAACATTCTGCACCAGGCCTATCATTTCCAAAAGGGACAACCATTCTTCTGAAGCGAAAGGGCTTGGTGGAAACTTCTCCTCTGTTAGCATGGACTTGAAAACAGGAACTCGGGGATCACAGAAACTCGAGGCAGTCATCAACATTCCGTCCTTGTTGGGAATGAACTTGACTGTTTTCAAATAATCTAAGAGCTCTCGCTTCTCGATTTCTCTTTCATTTTTCTTTTTTGCACTTCCTGAATTAAATTGGCAAATATATCTAATATGAGCCAACGTTCCTTCTTCACTAAAATACCGAAAACATTTGAAAACAAAGTCGAGATATGCTTTAACAGGAGAGACTTTTTTAACATCCAAGAATTCATAAAGATCTGACAAGCTTGAGTTAAATTTCAAAAACAAGCAGTTAAGCACTGATTCCACAACATCCATGTCTTCTTCGGGCAATTCATCAGGTATAATACATGATTTTCTACTCTCGAGTTTTGCAAGACCACTTCTTGCCATGGGGTAAAATGGCAGCTTCCTTAAGACTTCTTTGTCAACATCTGTGAGGCTTTGCACGTTCCGGTTAAAGTACTCTAGAACAACTGTTGCATCTGAGGGCTCTAATTTCCCCTCAAGGGAAAGAGGATCCGTTTCTACAGCCTGTTTAAGTGCTGTAAGAAGGGACTTTGGCGTCTTGAGAGAGGCTACGAGATTACGTACGAAATAGTACGAATCTAGTTTGGTGTAAGGTATAGAAAGCAAGTATATTGTTGTAATAACTTTTGAATTAACCTTTGGTAAGCCCAAAGATTTTACAATAGTAGCCAGATTCCAATCTGAAACGCCAATGTCATCAAAATCGAGAACAGATTCTGCCATACAAAGTGGCACCAAGAATTGATCTGTCGATGTTTGTTTCTTCACACCAGTCTCTGAAGAACAAGATGTGGAGGATCTTTCCACCAGGATCGTCTTAGTTGCCGGGAGAAGGCACCATTTAGAGAGTGGCAAGAGAAGCGTACGAATGAATTCTTCTTTGCAGTCCTCACTTATCTGTGCTTTCGTCATTGCATCCTTGGCAAACTCTTGCAAAAAGCTCCACACCCTATATATCCACTGGTGATTAGGCAAGGTGTCACATGGGTCATCTGGGCACCATTTCACATAATGATCTTCGCTAATGTAGCTGCAAGGTAAGGTTTCGTGTAACATCGAGGCCAACATTTCTACATCCAACGGACGAAAGACGGGAGACTTCACGCATACAGGGCTGCTAAAAATTTCGCTGCGGACCTCTCTGTGAACAAAAATGGACGGAGAATATGGAAAAATATTTTGGTAGCGACTCAGACATCGGGGATCACTTTCGCTAAAGGCATTCAAGTTGTTTTCCTCAGTAAGAAGCAATGGAAGTCCAGAGAGATTCTTCAAAAAATGGTCGTCGTCTTTGCAGTACTTGAGGACACGGATCACTCCTTGTTCGTTTTTGAAGGGTGTCTTGTTCACAGGGCACGGAATCTTTCCAACATCGCAAAGCGGATCAGGATCACTAAACGATTTGTAGAAATCCATAACTGCAGTGGGTGAAACACAAACCACTTCCACTTCTGCTTTCTTGAGTGACTCGAAAGTGGTCATTGAAAATGCAACAAGTTTTAAACCAGTCTCGAGCAAGGTTTCTTCAAATTTGGACTTACGCTTGATTCTTTTTTCTTCCCTTCTTTTTCTTTCTACTTTCTCTTCTTTGCTTTCAAGGCCACATTTTGGCGGTTTGGCAGCAAAACAACCTTTTATTTCGAGATTGTTGAAGTAGATTTTATCTTTACCGGTACCTGATAGTGGAAACCAGTCTACCTGGACTCTCTTAGAACCGTAGGATTCCTCTCGACGGCAGCTAGAATTCTCTTCCGCTTTCCTTACTAACGGGACCAAGCGCATGCTCTTTTTGCTCATCACTTGGTAGACTGCCTCAACCAATGTCTTCCAATACGTATCGTCTATGGGTAACCTTGGGAAGAGCTCCTCATATGTACTTAACTTTCGTAAAGTCGTACTTCTGCAATTACTGCGAGATTCAGTGCGAGATTCAGCACGATCCTGTACCATTGGCAAATGGAGCAAAGAGCGAACTCCATCTAGAAGGGTTAAATAGCATGACGCAATGACGTCGCGCAACAAGGCGTTGTTCCAATCAGTCCTATAGTCGCCAGTTACATCTCTCCATAAATTTCTCCTTGCCTCGTGGTCCAATGCAAAGTGCCCATTGATGTGAACAGGCAAATCAGTTTCAAGTGGAAGTGGAAGAAAGCAGTACGCTTTCTTCTTCCTTTCTAGCTGCTCCTTTGAGTTTTTACTTTCCAGAAGGCACGCAACTCCACCTCGAGGAAGCATCCCAAGCTTTTTTTTCCTAAAAGCATCGACAATACGCTTGTCTACCGCTTCCTCAAAGCCAACCTGTTGGACAATCAACCATGTTTCCTCTCTGCCGGATGAATCTCTCAACCTCATGGTAAACATACACTTTTTGATATTTACACTTGTTTGTAGGGAATTGTTGCTTCCTTTCACACGATTCCCGAGCCCTTTAATACAATCAGCGAATGCTTTCCTCTTCCTGTCATCGTCTTCGGACAGAAGCACTTCAACAGAGTATCTGTCTGTCAGCTCCCCTGATGATTCATCTATTCCACAAAGACTAATCTTCTTCACATTTTGAACAAAGAGGAGAATGTCAAACAGCTCCTTTTTCAGCTCTTCCATCATCTCGTCTAATTTCTTCACTGTCACTGCAGCTGACGATAATTCAGATATTTTTGCCATTTCTTCCGTTCTTAGGGGAAGCCTGAACATTGTTGAATTTTGGATGGAGAAATGATCCTCGAGATAACAAGGGAAGACATCTGGGAACTTTCTTCGCATCTTCTCTATGTCTTTATATATTCTGCCAGGCTCCCTATCGGTTGTATTCGGGACATATTTGCAATGTGGGTCGAATACACACAACACATCTCCAATTTCCTTACCACTTGACATGAATGAGGGCACATCAGTCAAGTTGTAGACAGCATTGAATCCGACACCATATTGGCCAGTCTTGTTTGGATCATCGCCCTTACTTCCCTCGCCAAGGTTCTGTATTCCTTTGATATCTGCATTAGTGAAAGGTTTGTTGTTGTACACACACAATGCAGGACCTTGTAGTGGTTTCCAGCTTTCTTTCAACACTTTTTCATCAGGATGGTATCTTGGGTCTTTTATGAAACAAATTTCGGTTGCTCGCGCATCGTCTGCATTTTGAAGAAGTTCTTTCAAGATGTCCTTCTCACATGGGTAACCTGTTAGAATCCGTTTCAGACGAGTTGTGAGTTCCTCTCGTTGTCCATAGGGAAGCCCAAAGTCATGACGTTGTAGGGCTTCGTCTCTTCGAGTTTTGACACCCAAGTGCGAACATGTTGACCACGGAATTTTGTCACTGACAAATTGAATACTTTCGTCTTCATCATCATCGGATATCCAAGGGCAGTCTTTCATACAAAGTCGAGATACTGGTCGCATTACTTTCCTAGAGGAAGGAAGATAAACAGATCCCCACTTGACAGGTATTTCTGAACAATCGCCAGTTGACCATTTCAGTGTCTCCCCCAGTTGAATCGCCATGTGCACTGTCACTTCTAGAGTTTCTTCATCAAGTTGTCTGTCATGGAATTGTCGCTCTATCCGTTGAAGACTTGAGATGAAATCTTTTTCCTCAAATTTCTCTTTCACGCCAGCAAGTTTCATGATATCAGAACAGGAATCGGCAAGATGTTTCGGAAGTTTAAAAAGGTACGGAGAGCAGTCTTGTTTAATTTCCAGGGCCACTTGGTCTGCGGGGAGAAACCTCCTCCCTACAAGAATAAACTTCTTGTCAACTAAAAATTGCTTGATCACAGGGCTGTGAGTGGCCATCATCTTTTGTAGAAAGGTATACGCCTCAGTGCAAACACGGTTTACCTCGTCATAACCTTTGCGATCCAATGAACTGATTTCAGTACATATTGCTTCTTCAAGCTGGCTCATCACATGCTGGATACTGACATGTTTGTCTCTCAACTTCAACAACTCTGTCACCTTTTTGGGGATTTCCAAGTCTACAAGTGGTTTCGTACAGCACACAAGATATTGGTTTTCCTTCAGGAATACATCTTTTGGTGCGACCAGAAACTTTCTTCTACTTTGAAACTCGTCTCCTTTCCAGGGAAGGGGAAAATGCTCTGGTTTTCGAAGAACTGGGAGAAATTTAGCCTCTAAAAGGCGTGTCATAATGGGTTCTGTAGGACCTTTACCCTTGCCTCCTTTCATTTTCTTATGAATAAAAGAGAGCAACAGCTTCACACGCTTGACTGCCGCTTTACTGTCAACTGCATTTATCCTGTCGATACTCTCTGCTCTCTCTGCAATCTCCTTCCAAGATAGAACATCTGACACCATTCCAAGCTGTTCAAGTTTGGTTAGTCGTTGACGGTTGAGAAAGGTCTCTTCAGTTCCACAAGGAAATTTGCCATCGTCAGGGCAGAATAGAGTGGATACTTCTCCATTTGGGTTTACAAGTTGGCTGGGACACTTCAGACTTTTGCCACAGGGTGATGCTGGAATACAGGCATGTGTCTTTATCAGTTCATCTAGATCTCGAATATTGTTATCCAAAACATGCACAACCAATATATCTCTCAGATCTGAACGAACTTTCAAAATGTTTGGAAAGAAAACCTCATGGAAAAATCGTCTCTTGTCGTACGTTCTAGTCTGAATTACTTCCCGCAGACCACAATCGTGAAAAGACTGGAACACGTCTGCTGGCAAATCGACTACCACTTCGCTAGCCTTAGTCAACGTCCGAAGCACGGCAAATGAAGTGTCGCCTATTTTAGGCTCAAAGCGAAACCGTGGATCGAGAAATACTACATGATGTATGCTAACCCATGTACTTCCATCGGCGGAGAATAGGGCTCGATCTCCAAAGGAAAGCTGTTCATAGAAGGACTGCAGGATGGGCCAACAGTCTCCACGTACTTCATCAGCCTTTGGCCATAATGAATGGAACTTATAAGAGCCGTCATCTGGAGCAATTGACTTGATATCTTCAAGAAGAGAAAAATAGGCAGACAAAACGGAGTCTTGCATAAGTACTTTGTTCCATTCGAAGCCATGGCATCTCTTGTCGTCTTCAACTTTCGACTGTAGGTGACGTCTGTTAGAAGCTACTGCAAAACCTCCATTAATGTGTAGTGGTAGGCCACTATGGATTGGAAGTGGAAGATAGCAGAATATGACACCATTAAGCGTTGGTTCATCTTCATCAACTTCAGCAGGCAATGGCAAAAATGTCTTATTTCCTGTTTGTAGCAAACGAACAGCTGCTCCACCTAATGGAAGGAGACTTTCGTCGGTTTCCACAAACTGCATTGCTTGCCCATTGCCTAATGCAGACACCACAAGCCACGTGAAACGCTCATGACCAAGATACCCGTGACCGTTGAAGAACTTCAAACCCAGATTAGTAAAACTACAATCGATGTCAACTACTATCGAACATTCCGGGAATTCACTTGGATGGACAGTGTGATACCTTGCCTCCCTCGTGACCTTCGATGACGCTTGAAGAAAGCAACATTGCCTCAAGAAATGCTGTTGTCCTGCATTCAGTTTCTCTGCAGTAACTGGTAATGTCACCGGGAAACGCAATTCTCGAAGAATTCCTTCCTGGTGCATTGATTTGGAGACCTGAAACATCAAAGCAGGCAGACACTGTTGACCTGTATTTTTTGGCAAACTGTAGATTTCCACACGCAGAACATTTTGTGTAAAAAGAAGGAAAGACTTCGATCTATGAATGAGCATTTGTAGCAACTCTCGCATTTCGTGGTCGCTGTAATTTAGCTTCTTTATCTCACTTCTCAGGGCTTGCTCACGAGTCCTCAACGGAAATCGAAAAAGCGTTCCATTAAATGAGTTGTCTTTCTCGCTTAGATGCAAATCACAGCCAAAGATGCCATTAAATGGTTTGAATTGATTTGCGAATTTGCAAAGCCTCTGCACATCTTTGTTGAGATTAATCTTCATCCCTGGCTTCCTTTTGTTCCTAATGGCCCTCCCGAGGTATGACGTGTGAGGATCAAAAATGACAAAATAGTTCTTACTTAAGATCATGGGCACATCTGTCAAATTGTAGACCGCATTGAAGCCAAGTCCAAACCTGCCAATCATTTCGGTATCGTGCTCTTTTGTTGCTTCATTGAGCTTTGCAATGTTCTCAAAATCTTTATCTTTGAATTCAGCGTCGTTGTAGACCCACAATGCGGGACCTTGACAGCCTTTCATGCCTTCGTCAATCAAACAGGTCATAGCATCCACGTTGGTTCTTTCATCATAGAGAAATCTGACTTCCGTGGCACCAGCATCGTCTGCGTTCTGCACAAGCTCTTTCAGAACTGAAAATCCATCCGTGTATTCCTCCAGAAGTCGGTTCAGTCGAGTAGTAAGCCTCTCTTCTTGTCCAAACTCTTCTCCTATGGCTAGCTCATCCGCGTCCAGCATTAGATTGGCGAGGCTTCGAATACCAAGACGTTCGGCAGTACTGTTAGAGACATTTGGGTGTACATAAAAACAGTCGATGTCTTCATCGTCACCTTCTCTCTTTAGCCACTCGTGAGGACAGTACATACAGCGCTCCACTGGTTTAAGGATTAACTGTGAGTTGTCTACAGTGTGTACTGGAAGCACAATTTGTGCTTGGAGTTCCTCAGACAACTGTCCACTTGCCAACTCATTCAAAATGTTGACGGATAACTGAAGATCGTGCTTTACTTCTAAAGCGCTAGACGGGGCAATTCCATCGTCATACTTCTCTTTTATCATGTGAAGAACCTGTACCAGATCAGCTGAGCTACTGCTTTCCCTCATGCCAAAACGGTAAAACAGCTCGGCGTACTTTGCCATGTCGTTAGGAAGAAAATGTATGTAGGGTGTAAGATCAATGTGTGGCTTGCTGAAAAGCACATGGCTTGGTAAGGAAAAGCCATCTCCATTCCACACCCAATCAAATTCTTTAAAATAGTCAAAAGCACGATCCACATCAACGTCCTCTGCTAACACCCGACTTAGCAACGAGTAAATTTCGTTTACCACAACCATAAAGAGCGGTTTTTCTTCTTCTGAATACGACCTGACCACATTCTGTAAATGCTTAAAGACCTGGAAGACACCGGGTAGGTATTGCCAGCCAAAATACTTAGAAACTTGACTGGATGGTTGTACTTCTACGAGAGGCATAACCGTTCCAACAAAGTTCGCTAGGGACTGACTTCTCACTTCAGTTGGCTTAAAAAAGTGTTTGTCCTCTTCTTCACCTGTTTCCCACCATGCCAGTCCCGGAGGATAGTTTTGGGGTCTCTCTTGCACTCTTGAAACCCAAGGAATGTCCTTCAGTAAGGCTCCTAACGGTTGTCCATTGATTGACTCGAACAATATTTGGGGATTTTCACAGAGAAACTGCAAAATTGCTTTCGATTTCCGTTCTGCTGTTGGGAGTTGAGTCAGCCTACTTACTGTTTTGGCACTTTGGTATAAATCGTATCCAGAGATGCTTTCCTCCTTTTTCATTCCAAGTTCTTCTAACATGACGAGTACAGAACGTTCGGAGTACGTGCCTGTGGGGAAAACATCTTCATTTACAAAGATCTTCTTCAGGACCGCATTTCTGGGATCAAAGAGGTCTGATGCTCTTGCGCGCCCTCGATGTTTAGAGACAAAGAGCAACGCTTGTAATTTCTGTTTGAAAGTGGCATTTTTGAGAATTTCCATTGCGTGGTTTTCCAGTACATAAGTCATGAGTTGGTCCATCTGCTCTTCAGAGTACTTTCCTCCCTGTATGTCTGGAAACACCATTTGGCAGAGTAATTCAGTTGGCGTTAAAATCTTGACGTCTAAGAGAACTGCCAAGGTCGCGGAATCGTGCTGGGAAATGTCAATCAGCTCTCGTAGAGGTGATACCGGAAGAGAATCAGCAACAGTTGCGCATAAACCTTGCTTTCTTGATACGAACTTCTTAGACAGCGTCTGGAAAATGGGAAGCGAACATAAAAGATTGTACTCCGCTTGTCCCACACGTCCCACGCGGGCGAGAAATGACCTGAGGAGGTGCTTGTCGTTAGTAGATAATGTCGTGCGCACTATTTCTGAAAACGTCCCGGCTGCCAACTGGCCAGAGGAAATCGCCATTGCTTTCAAAACGCCATGCGCAGATGGCGGATGTACAAGCGTCCCCAAGACAGCGGGATGGTGTCTTAAATAGGGGGGAAAATCATTCATGATGATTAAGCCAAGCTTCTTTAAAACATTCGTCAGTGAATCGTCAAGGCAATCATAGTATAGGCATTTGACAACAACTCTAGAAGGGCTACAAAGTCGAGCCAAGGTAACAGGCGTTTGTGTCATGTTCAGCGGAATCAGAGGTAGTTTTACAAGGGTCTGAATATCATCCTGTGTTGTGAAATGTTTTTGAAGATATCTCCAGACAACCGTGATCCAGTGTCTCGAAGGATGGTTGTGATTACTATCATCGGGGTACCACGGAACTGTATTACCCTTACTCCACTCAGGCGGTAAGGCGTCACGGAGAAGAGATGGTACATCTTCCTTGCACAATAGCCGTAATTGTGTATCTTCTGTCAAACAAGCATAACAGCATTGAAAGTGACGGTCGCCTTTGTAATTCACTTAATATAAGGACGCTTTTTACCATAATGTTGTAATACCAACGGAAAATAATTCGTCTTTGTTAAAATTTTGGTAAGCGTATTCGTTGTAAGTCCGTTTTGCGTTCCACTAAGACATGCAACTTATAAAAGGAACACCGTTAACGTACTTCTTTAGATAGCAATATAAAGAAAGTGCAAGTGTTTCGTAAGATACAACCACACTCTCATCCAAAAAAAATTTACCTTGATTAGCTGCATCTTTCAGGTTGCCAGTGATGTCCCCATGGACCTTGTCATCAATGAAACGGTGTCCTAGACCAGGAAAAAGTTCTCGGGGATGATCTGGCGAGCAAATATAAATTTGCTCTCCCCAATATGAAAATGTCGTGAAGGCGCCATTAGAGAGGGGCAACAACTTTAAGCCGCAGAGTTCATCAAATTTGCGGTCTTTAAGACAAAACTGAAGAAGAAGTAGTTTATCTCGTCTATCAAGTTCCTGGTAACAAGAAGGGACTTGCTTCAGTGCTGCTCTTGTAACACTAGGTGTGATATTCTTTGCAGAAGCTCCTGCAAACCACAAAATGGCGTCCGTGACATGACTGGGCACTGAGACGACAGGCACATCTGCTGCTAGTAACACTCTTTGAATCAGCTCTTTAGGTTCATCACTAGACAGTAAGTCAAAAACGACTTTCTGCACTGTCCGCCATTGCCCAAGATGTGCTGAGGTGTAAACAACATTATTCTGCAGTAGCAAGTAAAACAATGGTCTTTTTATCTTCTCCCACTTTGGGTCAATGGAGCTGATATCTGGCCAAGCCCTGCAACAAACAAACAATCGTAACACTGCAGCAGCTTCCTGGTTTCGATACCAGTAGAGCAAGCAAGTCTCGTTTCAAGATATACTACAGCCTTGTAGACATTTTTGAAAAAACACTATTGTAGGCGCAATTTCCGCCACTTTCTTGAGTCCGATTTAGTTCCATGGGCTCAGTGAACAGAGGGTAAACATAAAGCGTTTTGAAATTGTGAAAAAGGTAACTTCGATACACTACACAGTCCGTGCTTGAATAAAATAACGTTTTAGACTTCTGACACAAATCAAAAAGTTCCACATAGTACGCCTTCGTGGAAACAAAATTAGTGCAACAATACTTATGACATATGTGCTAACAACCACTGATGACTTCTGGTCATAGAATTAACACTCTGTAACTCACGTGAAAGCACGTTTCAGGGCCAAAAACAACTATTTCATCGTTGAAGCTATATTTTTTCCAAACGTAAGACAGTCATTAACCGAGCCCCTGCCTGCAAAATACCACTTACTTGAAGATGGATGTCCTTGGTACGAAAAATGATTTCTCGTTGATGGCTTCCAAAATCATCGTGACGTACGCTCTGGGTATGGCCTCCTCGAGAAGACACCTGTTCCATAGCAACGACTTGTCCGTCAGCTGTCGACCACACGTCTCCCGATCCTCTTGATCCGCGTTTGGAGATTTGATGTATCGCCTGTTCTGACTCAAAGCAAAGAAGCCGTTAAGGTGTACTGGCAAACCTGTCAAGCTCGTCTTTTGCACCGGCAGAGGCAAGACGCAGAACACGTGGCCTTTGATGTCGGGCGTTTGCAGTTTGGGACCTGTTGGTAATGCCATGGCGACACCTACTGTGGGTAGATAGTTAAGCTCTTTATCTGTCATTAGTCTCTTAAACCTCATAGAGACTTCCCCTCCACAATAGTAATTGGTAACGAGGAAAGAATGCTGCTTCATGGGCGAGTCGAATTTTACTGCCTCTATCGTGACAGGGTAGGTTACAGTGACAGATTCTGTCATAATTTTTCCAGGTTTGATCTTTGCGAGAAACTCCCTCCTCTTTGTTCGAACTATTTGGAGACTTTGATCGGCGATTCTCACTTGAAAGACCCTTTCAGGATTAGACTCTGATTCTTCTCTAATATAAAGCTCGATCGATTCCAGGTGTTGAAGAAACAGGAGAACCAAGTGAGCGTCAGCCTCAAAACTTTCAAACAGTGCATCCATCTTCTTAGCAGAGTAGAGTGTTTCTGACAACTCGGATGGTTTCGTCCTGAAAGGGAAACGGAACAAGGTGCCATCGTAAAATCCTCGGGAAAAGACATCTTCTGTACAGTCAAAGATTCCCTTGTAAGGAAGAAACTGGTCTGGTATTTCGTCCATCTCCGAGCGGTCTCCAATGAGTCGCCAGTGTTTTCCTGTTCTTCTGTGGTGCTTGTCAGAAAAGTGAACACCGTGAGGGTCAATAAAGCCAATTTGAGAATCACTGAGTAAACTTGGTAAATCTAAGATAAAAGAGTTACAAAAACTATAACTAAAGGGATGAATGTATGGTGTCAAGTACTTTCTTTTAAGTAACGGAATATTGAAACAATTGTTTCACATTTCTAAACAAGATAGACCAATTTAATTCACTAAACGAAGGCATGAATTCTAAACGTTTCTCTTTGCAGTTACTTTGGAAATTCAGTAGGTTCAGTTATGATTAAGGGGGCGCATATGCGTAGAGCTGTTTGTCACTCTCTGCACGCTATTTTCTCTGTGATATCATATCATTGGAATCAATGGATATTTTTAGTATGGCGTTATAAAAGCGAAATTTGGTCGTGGATCTCTGAAAAATACTTTGAGGTAAGTAGGTTTAAAATCTAAATCTTTTATCTATCTACCATTTTAACAACGAAGATTTGTTAGCGTTATACTGGACATACATGTACCTGTCAAGTGAAATACAGACTTGAATCCGAGACCAAAACGACCGACTTTCGTTGGGTCTTCCACTTTAATGCTATCACAGAC
Organism: Catalaphyllia jardinei; assembly: GCA_022496165.2. Classification (NCBI taxonomy): domain Eukaryota; kingdom Metazoa; phylum Cnidaria; class Anthozoa; order Scleractinia; family Caryophylliidae; genus Catalaphyllia; species Catalaphyllia jardinei. The sequence goes on from CM042752.1 coordinate 10,129,463, forward strand.
CAGTCGAATACCCCTCCAGTCTTCTTTTGTGAACCGTGCATTGTTGTAGGCGTAAAGCGCTGGGCCCTGTTTGAACATTTCAACAAGATATATGAGAAAGTCTTCTGTGGCACTAGAAGGAGATCTGTATGATTCTCTAGCATTTCGATAAGCAACTTGTGTAGTCATGTCAACTACAATAGTGTGCTGTACATGTTGTCAGATTTTAAGGCTGCATTCTCTACCAACAGAGAAAACTTAAGGCGCTTTTTTTTTAAATATGTTGTTATATCTATAGTTTCTCCAAAATATAATTGGATGGTTGAGCATTTGTCTGGTTGGAGGTCTGTCAGTCAGACAAAAAAAGAACCCATTTTCTCTGTTCAGGATAATGGCAAGGGGCCCTCTCCTGTGCATGACATCGACAAGGCAAAACCCAAGAGGCATTGACCACTAAGTTAGGCGAAACCTAAAGAATAATGCTCTAGCTTTATCAAAAAATTACTGTGAAACTGAATTTATCTGTCATTGCGATTTATTTAGTCATAGGGTTTTGGATTTTCGCACAATATTTCACGTTTATACAATAGTGGTCTTCTAGGCGCATTTCATTGTGCGCATTGGCTAAGTTACTGAGTCATTATTTTAGTTCCGTTTCGACCAAACAAGGATCAAAACGATGCATTTACCTGAAATTGTGCCAGATCCGAATCAAAAAGATGTTGTGTGTCATGACTGTGTTTGTCGTGCAAGAACTTCACTCGACTGGCATTTGCATCCTCAGCATTTTGAATCAATTCCTAGACACAAGAGACTCGAGTGTTAAACAACGGTAAAAGTACATATGCTACCACAGGCAAATCTTTAACATCTAACACAAAAATGGTATAGATGGTAGCAGACATATCGATATCTTGAGAAATAACACGACACTTTTTAACTTTAAAAACATGTTTCGACAGAAACTTCTGTCATCTTCAGTTTAAAGTACAAAGTACAGAGTTGAATATATATAGTGTGAACCAAAAATGCTAATTACTTCTAAAAACGAAAGGAAAAATGACAATGTGTAATATTACAAAGAAAGTTTTAAATTAACGTGATAAAGTTGATGATTAAGAGAAGGTTTTTCCCATTGAATATGAATGGCTTCTTTTATCTTTAGCTAGAAGGTGGTGGAAGCGTGATCTAGGATGCTAAAACAGTCATTAGTGCATAAAGTGCGGCAATGTTCAGAATTGTGTAAATGTTTAAAAATGTGCGAGGACCTATCACTAAAAATGTGCTCGCGCACGCGTGTGGAAAAATGCCAGGTAGTTTCGCCGACATAGCAGGCACTACAGCCCGCACACAAAAACTTATATACCACACCCGCACGGAGCCCACGAGGGACAGGATCCTTCACACTTAGCATGTTGCCGATTTTAAAGGATGTGAAAACTAGCTTAATATAAGTGTTATTACAATAACGTTTGGCAAAATGGCGAATCTTTTTCTGCGTGATAATAGAAAAAGGACCAATGTAAGGTAATTTAAAGTAAAAGGTACGTGCAGTGTCAGAGACAGAAGCCGGGGAATTACAGTCATGGCGAGTAAATGCGAGGTAGCGATTAAAAATGTTTTCAACTAGATGGACTGGAAAAAGATTCCTCTGAAAGATTTTGTTAAGTTTCGTGATGTCCTCGTGAAAACCCAACCAAGTGTTATTGATTTTGTAGGCTCTGTCAACAAGCGTGCGAATGAGACCCAGTTTGTAGGAATGCGTTGATCAAAACATCTAAGAAAGGTATCTTATGATCTATTTCCTTTTCCATAGTGAATCTGATGTTTGGGTGTCTGGAGTTAATATAGTTGAAAGGTAGTGGGTAGTTGTTTTAGATCGTGCTGATTACGACCGAGGCATCCTGAAAATCATCAGTGACACGTCCAAATTTCGACCCATCAAGGAAGATCCCACACTCCTTAGGGAAGGAAAGTTACAACGACTTCTTCGCAAATTAAAGAAAAACGGTCACCTTGACAGTGATGTGTGTAATAGCATTTATCCCAAAGGTTCACAACCATCAAGAATTTATGGCCTACCAAAGATGCACAAGGAACGTGGACACAACTCCATCCCGCCATTCCGCCCCATTGTGTCATCTATTGAAACATACAACTACAACCTGGCCAAATATCTGTGCAATTTGCTAACACCGCATATTTCAACTGAACATTGCGCCTCTGACACTTTTACCTTTGTCCAGGATATTCGAGTTTTAACTATGCATGGTAAATTTATGGTTTCTTTGGACATAGAGAGTCTTTTTACCAACATACCTCTTGAAGAATGTATTGACCTAGCGGTCAAGTACATTTCTGATGGCAATCCTGATCCTGCTAAGCAACACCGAACTTAAGAGCCTTTTTTCCGTAGCTACCACTCAGACACACTTTTTATTTAAGGGTTCCTTCTACAACCAGATAGATGGTGTAGCTATGGGCTCCACCCTCGCTCCTGTTCTTTCTAATTTATTTAAGGGTCATCATGAAAAATTATGGCTGCGAAATTTCCAGGACACTGAGATATTGTTTTACCGACGTTATGTTGATGACACATTTTGCTTATTTCATTCGGAGAACCAAGCACTTCTATTTTTCAACTATATTAACTCCAGGCACCCAAACATCAGATTCACTATGGAAAAGGAAATAGCTCATAAGATACCTTTCTTAGATGTTTTGATCAACAATGACACTCATTTTCCTGTCACTAGTGTTTACCGTAAGAAAACCTTCACGGGCCTTTTGACTAATTACTTTAGTTTCACATCGCATTCCTACAAACTGGGTCTCATTCGCACGCTTGTTGACAGAGCCTAAAAAATAAATAACACTTGGTTGGGTTTCACGAGGACATCACGAAACTTAACAAAATTTTTCAGAAGAATCTTTTTTCCAGTCCATCTAGTTGAAATCATTATTAATCGCTATCGCGCATTTATTCGCCATGACTGTAATTCCCCGGCTTCTGTCTCTGACACTGCACGTACCTTTTACTTTAAATTACCTTACATTGGTCCTTTTTCTATTATCACGCAGAAAAAGATTCGCCATTTTGCCAAACGTTATTGTAATAACACTGATATTAAGCTAGTTTTCACATCCTTTAAAATCGGCAACATGCTCAGTGTGAAGGATCCTGTCCCTCGTGGGCTCCGTGCGGGTGTGGTATATAAGTTTTTGTGTGCGGGCTGTAGTGCCTGCTATGTCGGCGAAACTACCTGGCATTTTTCCACACGAGTGCGCGAGCACATTTTCAGTGATAGGTCCTCGCACATTTTTAAACATTTACACAATTCTGAACATTGCCGCACTTTATGCACTAATGACTGTTTTAGCATCCTAGATCACGCTTCCACCACCTTCTAGCTAAAGATAAAAGAAGCCATTCATATTCAATGGGAAAAAGCTTTTCTTAATCATCAACTTTATCGCGTTAATTTAAAACTTTCTTTGTAATATTACACATTGTCATGTTTCCTTTTGTCTTTATAGTTAATTAGCATTTTTGGCTCACACTATATATTCAACTCTGTACTTTGTACTTTAAACTGAAGATGACAGACGTTTCTGTCGAAACACGTTTTTAAAGTTAAAAAGTCTCGTGTTATTTCTCAAGATATTAACACAAAAATGCAGAAATTTCAAAAATACAAAAGGTAGCATCCCACCCCAAATGACCGCTTTGCGTTCGCACCGTTTTGAGGCGAGACGTTAATAAAAACCCTGACAAACTATATATTTTCTGAAAGGTTAATAAATGAAGATTACCATACCGTATTTATTGAAAGAAAAAAGATAAATGCTTTAAAAATATACCGTTTTGCAAAAGTACATGGCGTGCAATATTCAGTTCCTGTGCAGTCGGAAGTGATCAAAAGCAAGGGACAAACATTGCGCCGAGATCTTAAGACCTTTGTCTCAAAAGTTTGGATTCTTGCCTGGTTTGTTTTTTACGCCCGGTTGAACTTCGGGTTGGAAAAAATATCGCTCCTTTTACTTCATTTGTTTATAACTCTGGAAAGAAAGGAAAAAACAAAACGCCGACACGATTGTGCGCTCAATTTCTTGAAAATATAGTTTTAAGACGTTCTTCCGGTTGAATGAGATTTAAACAACAAGGCGTGCATGAAAGTAATTACCTGTGGTTAACAAACAAAGGGCTCAACTTACTTCATAACAATAGCTCTCTTGAAAATGCCGACGAGACAAGATGTCAAATTCTTGGTTTTCATGTGACGTAATCATATTCTAAAATTAAATATTACCCTTCCTTCAGAGGTTTTAGTTCCATCGGATAAAAGATCCTATAGGAACTTGACATTTGACAATGTTGTAGCTCGACAGGGTTCTTCTTATTGTAATAAAGCACGTTTGAATTTCTAAGCTCTGCGTTGCGTGAGATGACAATAGCGGCCCGAGAAGGCTGTCGCGGAGGTCAAAAGACTAACTAGAAGCAGCATTTATTACAATGTGTCTAGAGCAATAATTTTTCGTTTCAATAACAAAACTCAGTGAGAGATGTTTCTGTTACTTAACGGCCGCAAGAGACCATGATCTAAGAGAACACATCCCCCATACATGGGCCTCTTCTCATGATAATCTTTTTCAATCTAATTTTAGCGCGTGGCTGCGAGGCTATTTTAGGAAAGACAACTGATTGGCCAATTTAAATGACGTGATAACATTGAGGTTTAATTTTAACAGTTAATTACGCAAAAAACTTTTCGCCGGGATTTTCGAAGCGCATTTCGTAAGGTCAGAGGAAGAATAATTCTAACTGTCTGGCGCTTTGAAAGAGCTTTCCAAAGAGATCTTTTTCTGTTTAGGCTGTTCAGTACTTTTTGAGAAACGACTTTAGAGCGTGTTATGAATGCAATTCTTGTCAGCAGCTAGAGCGCCTAATGTGAACCAGTCATGCAGAGAAATGACAAGACTAATTTCCGACGTAAAAATCACGATAAACACATATAAGATAATTTTCCTGACCAGCAATTTCAAAAGGCTTTCCAGATAGGTCTTTCTCAGGGTCTCTACCGATCCGAACGATGTTTTAGCGTTCCTGAGAAGCACTTTTTTCTGCGCGGACATCCCTAAAACTCTGCTAAATATTACAAAGCAATTCGAAATTAAATATGCAAACATTTGCACCGGGATTTTCGGACCGAAAGTTCTAACAAACGGGAAACAAGTATTGAGCTGTCCTGCGCTTTGAGTAACCTTTCCAAAGAGATGCTTTTCGATTTAATCCGTTCAGTACTTTTCGAGAAACGACTTTCGTGCGTGTTTATTGGAATGCAATTCTAGTCAGCTGTAAATATTACACAGCACTTCCGATATTAAATAAACAAAGATTTGCATCGTCGCTTTTTTGGAATGAAAGTTCTAATAAACGCGAAACAGATATTTTAGCTGTCGTGCGCTTTAAAATACCTTTCGAAAGAGATGCTTTTCGCTTCAATCCTTTCGGCACTTTCCGAGAAACGACTTTCAAGCAGGTTAGAAATTCGAGTCTTGGCATTTTGTGTTAATCATTCATTATTCATGCTGGGGATTGACACGACTTCTATTTCACACCTTCGGAGAAGCACGTATAATTTTCCTGCCCAGCTTTGAAAATGATTTCCAATGCTAACAGTGCGGAAGTTCAAGTGACCAAACTGATTTTTTTTTCTCTTCGCCCGAAATTTTTTATTTGGATGGTCACAACCTGATGACCGGTGGCCATTGCTTCCGTGATCGGGGGCCTAGACTAAAAATAACTTTGACAGCATGAAGCGAAGCTTAAAATGATTGAAAAAGATTATCATAGGGCACGGCCGCCATGTAAGTATCCTTCCGAAGGGCACAAACATGGCGTGTCTATACAAAGCTTTAAAAATTTGGGTGACACACTTCTGCAAATAACTCGCGAATGAGAAATACCCTGGTCCCAGAGGTTTTTCTTGATTTTTCACCGCATGAGAGAGTTGGGAGAGAGCCGTGAAGCGGCGAGGAAGAAAAACCTCTGGTTACATTATTTTTCACTCCTTTTTCACACCTCTTTTTGTATTACACTTTTACAAATTTTTTCGCACCCCTTTTCCTATATATTCCGTCCACGCGCCTACATTTTTTCATTCGTTAAAGGTTGTAGACTGATAGCCGAAAGCTTATGATGGTTTTTAACCTTTTTTAACCAGAGAACGTTTTTATAATTTAAATGTAAACAGGTTTTGTTTACATGCGAAATTAAAGACACTCATCATTTGCATGCCACGTAATTCTTGCGTACGTTTTGTCTAAACCAATTCTCAAACTTTCAGAAGAATTTGAAATTATGCTTTCCACTCGTTACAAAACTTTTGCGGCTCAAAATGGCGGATTTGAGCGATTTGGTGGGCTTTGCGATGACTCTTACTACACGTTTTAAATATGAGAAGGAGTCAAGGGAGGAAAGACTCCTCCAGCACCAAACAGATTTTCACCCAGAAATTCAGTTGAATCACCCGGCTTCCAAACCGAACACAAGATAAACTGAAAGGTTGATGCTTCTTCTGGTGGCATTCAATCGAAATCCAAGTGCTAACCGAATAATTTTCGAGAAATGCAGCTTTCGAAGCGACCGGTATCCGCGGCCGGGATTTCGTGTGCCAAGGAGCAACAGTCACGCTGTTTGCTCCACCTTGATTGGATGCATTCTTTAGCATCATCCAATCAGCGTGGAGTAACAGCGTGACTGCGGATGAGCTTTCACAATGTCACAAACAGTATTAAAAAGTCGATCGAACAGTGAGTTTAATAACGTAAAACAATTTTCAAGGAGCATTTAAACATCTAACAAGAAGTTTCGTCCGTTTAACGGAGGTGGATTTCAGTGAACATCAATTGAAAACAGATACAAAATATCTTATTGTCATTGCCAACGAGCCAGCCGAGCGAAGACGCTCGGCTGGCGAGGGGGCAGAGAATAGTGCCGCGCGAAGAATAGCTTATGCAAAAAAATTCTCGATCGGCCTTTGAAAGTGTAATTGTAAGTGTAAGGTGTAACAATGGCTCAGTTTAAGCGAATTGTAAGGAGGGAACTATTCGAGCCATTGTAGTTTTTTCGCCAATCAGGAGGCGCGTTACATCTCGACTTGTCTCGTGGAAGGTGATTTTTTCTTGGCTGTTGTATCCAACGGTGAACAATTTCATAGTCTCAAAACATATCGAACTAGCGTGTTTCCTCTCTCACAGTTCAATCGGGGAGCGTGCCCTTTACAAAACTCTTCTTCTAATTCGAATAGTGAGGAAAACTGTTAAACAAGAAGAAATCCAAGACAAAAAATCGACACGAAACCGAACCAGCGTCACGTTTCACCGGCTAAACTAAAGAATACCCCGCAACTCACACACTTCTTAAATCTACTGCTACCGCAGTCCCGCAGTCGACATAATTACCATAATAAACTGTATATAAAAACCACGAATATACCTCGTTCTTTCATCCACTGCGGGACTGCGGACCGCGGTAGCACTTTAGTTCAACTCTTAGTTAAATATTTATTCCTTGACTGCGGAACTGCGGACCGCGGTAGCACTTCAGTGTTTAACACTTAATTTAATACTTCTTCATCGACTATGGGACTGCGGACCGCGGTAGCACTTCATTTTAACACTTATACCCAATTCACACCAACTAAACATGTTTAATTAAACCAGGATTAGAAAAATGAAAACAAAACTATTAAAGAAAAACTGCAACTCAGGCTTTTGTGCAGGATTTAGATGATCTTAAACATGTTTTTTAATTTGTGCTGAATTTGAAGTAAAAAAAAACATCAGTAAGCAGCTTTTATAAAGAAAACAATTTTAAACCGTGTTTAACTAAACAGCTTTTAAACATGTTTAAGCTTTAGTGTAAACGGGGCATAAGTCTAATACTTCTTCATCGACTACGGGACTGCGGGCCGCGGTAGCACTTCAGTTTAACTCTTAGTTTAATACTTGTTCATCGACTAAGGGACTGCGGACCGCGGACCACGGTAGAAGTAGATTTAAAGAGGGCGTGAGTTGCGGGGTATTCTGAAGTGGCTCCCGTTTCACTACAGAATTGTGCGTGTTCATGGATCGAAACAGTGTATTCCTTCTCTGTTTACCTATATCGAACTGAAAGTTCCATCGGGCAGCGAATTTTGAAAGAGTGTGTTCACCAGTCGAACCACTAGAGCAAATCCAGTGTTCAAATCTAGCATATCGAACTGAAAGTTCATTCGGCAGTGTTTCCGAACAGAACTGAACGAGTGTGTTTATCATGCAGTCGAATCCAGTGTTCAAAACACAAATCCTACCTGTTTGCCACAGAATTGAACGAGCGTGTTCATCAATCAAACTACAATGAGCGACAAAAGTGTTGAGACACTTGGCAGTAAAATTCGATTTTCTGCGTCTTGGAATCATTTCTCCCCCTCTCCCCCAAAACAATGTTGAGTTTTCTATTTCTTCGACTGCACAGACCGCAGCGCATACACAACATTGAATTGGGGGGCCGCGGGTATCAGAGATTTAACACTAGATCAGTGCAAATAAAATAGAGCAAATGCTCATTGTAGCATGTTCACTTTCACTTAGACTTTGCCCATCATACTGAACTGAAAGTTCGACCGAGCAGAAGTGATGCATTGCAAAACTCTTGAAATTTAGGGTACTCCTCCAATTCTCAATATTCTACTGGAGTGCGTGACTAACGTTACCGGCCGGTGAACGCGTTATAATTTTCTGTCGGTAATGTTTGCAACAGAAGAGAACCAAAAATCCGTCATGTTGTATTAATTAACCCCTTATTATACCACAAATTATTTGCTCGTTGGCACTCTATCGATAGGTATAGCTAGTAAATTAATCGTGACCTGATGCGGTCGCGGTCAACCGTGAATACTCGATGAAAGGTTTTCGCATGGGTGAACAGTTTATTGTGTCGACTTCAGTACGTTAAAAAAAAAAACAGAAGAGTTTTTAAGCTCATGAGCCTTTGGCAAAATACTCTAATCTAGTAGCTCATGTTGACTATCCCTCTACAGTACTTACTAAATGACATAACAACATCTTCCACATAAACTTCACTCGCAGCATTTCACTTTCCCATGGAAACTACTAGTCATATAAATAAACAGCGGGACACAACGTTCAAATTCTCCTCAATTTTCTCGACTGTTGACCTTTAAAAACATTTAATCACGGCTTGAATCATTCGAAAATTCATACAGCTCGTCAATTTTGTGACTTTCGGTGTCTTCTTTTTCTTTTTCGGGAATCGAGTATGGTTAAAGGAGAACGGAAGGTGAAAAACGAAGCTGTCTTTCCATATTTGTAACAAAGCAAATAATTTGTTTTGAATAAAAATTGTAGTATTTGTCCGTATTTGTCCTCTCTTAACGCGTTCTGGCTGCAAAATAGCTCATGACATGCACACGATGTAGGTCCGCCATTTTGACCGCCATGTTGAAGGCTGGGCTGCATGGCATGACGTCATTGCGCTCACTTGCGTTCGCGCCAAATATAATTCTCTTGCTCGGATGGGAAAATTTCTCATTGCATTGCTGTTGGCTGTTCCAATAGATCACTTAGCGATTCTGAATTAAAAGAGTAATTAGTTTTCATCGCCTTCCGTTAAAAGGTAAAGGTCTTTTAAGCAAATGGCTTGCTGAGATAAAGAGAGAAAATTTGCCTCAAATGAAGTACGGTCATGTCTGTTCCGAGAAGAAGAGAAGCACTTTTTCTCGACGTCGTCACGCAAACCTGGTAAACATTACAGAGCACTTCCGAAAGTAAATATACAAAGATTTGCACCTGTTTTTTTGGAGCGAAAGTTCTAACAAATGCGAAAGAAATATTTTAGATGTCCTTTCGGCACTTTCCGAGAAACGAGTCAGTTTCAGCAGGTTAGAAATTCGATTCTTGGCGCCTTGTGTTAATCATTCATTATTCATGCAAGGGTAATGACGCGACTTCTATTTTACGGGTTCGAAGAAGAAGAAGAAATAACTTTGACAGCGTGACTCGAAGCTTAAAATAGATTGAAAAAGATTATCACAGGGCACGGGGATATGTTCTCTCACCTCATTTTCTCGTGATATAACCTGATATGACCTTTTGGTCACCGAGTTAGATTTCTGTCGAGCAAGCTTCAAACAAATTACCTCTCGTTCACAAATTTGTATTTGTTAAACCGCGAAACCGTAGGCTGTGCGGTTTCTTGCTCTGCCTTCGGTTTATTTTTTATTTTTTGACCGCGCAGCTGGAGGCCTGGCGGTTCTTTTGCTCGGCCTTCGTTTTGCGTGCGAAACAGAAGATTTTGTAATCTGGAATTTTTGTTTCTGTTGACTTTCGAAGGGAATATTCAGTGCGCTATAAAGGTATTACGTCTGGCCATGGAACACGCTGATGGTGATAAATGTGAGATCGAGTTTACTTCGCCAAAAGCAATGATGGAATTTTCTGGGGAAAAAAGTTAAAACGTAGCTTGAGCGCTCGTCAAAAACCCTTTTAACACATGTAAATTTATAGTCGTTTCAAAGGTCAAGGCAATTTTTCCTTAGACATAAACAAAATTCTCTGATTACAAGTCACGCTGGACCCTCCTCATGCAAAGAATGTTTCCATATCTCAAACTGCCCTCTCCGTATTCACGTACACTCACATGAAATTTCTAAGTTTCTTGACACAGATACTTAGTTTCTGCTCAACAAATGTTGTCAAAGTGAAAGTCTCTTGAATTTAAAGGAAAAAGTTTCGATGTGACGAGGAGGATTCCAAACCGGCGTGCCAGCATGGCAGTCTTCTACCCTAACCACTAGACCACCGAGGAATAGCTACCGAAGAATGGTTTGATTTAAGTAGCATATCGGAAACCCGAACTCTATAAAGAAGCTAACCATTTTAAAAACCCTAACCCTAATCGGTATTTTCAGTGCTTAGGCCTATAATCAGTATTTACTTTGTGTACGCATCACAAGGTATCCAAGGGCGGTTTGAGATGTGGAAAGAAGTCTTTTAAATTGTTTTCTCGCAGAACGTTGTTGCTAAATATTACGTAATGTTTTGTGAGCGCAAAACAGTTTTAAAAAAAGCGGTTTTAAGGTTTTTTTAAACTTCTTGTTATTTAAGGCCGTCAATCAAATATTGGAGGCCAGGGATAGTAATTCGAAAGAGTCGAATGCGGACCCAGACTGCGAAAGTCGCACTTGCGATTGCCGTGGCAATTTGCTATACCCCGCCGATCGTGGTGTAGCTACACAGAGATGTCAGTTGCGTCTGTTTATTAATTTCATTTCGCAGAACCGAAAAGAAATCTCATCAATGGGCTGTGTGTGTAAAATATAATCGACCGAGTTCAATCAACGAGAAATTATTGCACTAAGTCTAAAGTTACTGAAAAGATTCTTGTAGTTGGGCTACTTATCTTTCATAATTGTGTTGCACTATTGATAGGGCTAATCAAGTGTTTAAAACTGAATTTTAGAATATAATGAGAATTAAACGTTTTAAAATCCTTTACAAAATGTGTGAAATACAGGGTGCCGGGGACTAATTGATCTAACCCACATCATCCCAGGAAAAAAGCGATTTACAATGTTATATATGTGTTATGTACACATTACCAAGTTCCCGTGGTGATCGTATGTCACGCGCCCGAGTCAAACCAGAAATTACCGTATCCAACACTTCTCTTTGCAACATACAGTTTTAAAAATCAGAATGACAACTTATACAGCGAATAGGGGATGGTCTTCTAAATCTAAGCCATATAATAAAAAAAGCAGCAATGCCAAATTGAAAACAAATGGCTGGTAAATGTCAAGGACTAAATCAAAATAATGACTGAATCGTTTCATGTTTATAATCCTTTAAATCACAACATTTCACCTGATATTTTTGTCATGGCTTCGTCAATACCCTCTCTTCGGCTGATTTTCCCAGTTTTCACAAAGCTCGCAATTACACCAAGAGGTACTTTCCCTCCTTGCAAGCTCGGCAACTGTATTCTCCCCATCGGAATCCGCTCGAAGGATAGGGTTTAAACTCGGCCACATTTGTAACTGTGTTATCAAGCGTTCTGGCGTCCCAAACTATACACACTATAGCTGCGAAAATCTGCGATTAATCACGACTAATGAAGAGCGAGAACACCGAAACAAGACACGCAGCCATGCACGCAAAACCAACCTTGTTCCCAGGGTCCTCTCTCTACCTCGAGAAAGTACCCTGGTTACGGCTGGTCACGTGTCTATGCATGCCAACCGAAGCCGCACAGAGGGTGGGTCCTCAACTTAGTTTTGTCAACACTCTCTGGGGGGCGAAAGTTGCGCAGACGTTATTTGAAAAGGAAGCAAGTTTTAATATTTGTCAGAGATCCTGCCTGGCCAGTGCTTCGGCTCCACCTGACGTTCTATGAGTGTGAGATGTTGATTGAGAGGGAACTTTGCTTGATATATTTCACTGTTTTTTGTAAATAACCGTCAACAACCTGCTTCGGATTAGTTTAATCAGTTCTTCACACCAAAAGAATTAAATAACCGTGAAATTATCGATGGGAAACAATCAACTTAGAGCTACTTTCTTGACCGAAAATTGGATTTAGCGCTAAACATTTTAAAACCAATTTTAATTTTGCAAACGCGGGACCAATGTCGCTGTTGTCAAGTTGTACGTTTATAAAATTTTACACTGCAAGAGAATCGAATGACCGCCAAACTTTCGATTGGATGAATTCAATTAAATTCACAGCTAGTCTCTGCCAAACACTGGACTTAATATTAACAACTTATGCATCAATGCCTCCGTTATCATTTTGCCGATCGAAAAATATAAGCTGCTAAATCAAGCATATTCAGCGCGTAGACTTTGTTGTCAAATTCTTCGTAGATTTATTTCGCTGCAAAAGAAGGGAATGACCGTCAAACTGTCGATGGGAATAATAAAATCAAATCCAAAACTACCTTTGAAGGCGAACATACGACGTATTTGACTCTAAACGAAAGAGTAAATACCTACGTTGTGACTTCGCCAAATGAAAACTAAATTAAATTCACCGCGCAGTCCATTTATTGTTGTGGTCGTCATTTCGAAGTTCTTTGCCAAATGTTTTCACTGCCACAAATTCCAAAGACCGTCTAACTGTCGATGGGAAAAATTCAGCCAAATGTGGAGCTAACCTTTTAGCCGAGCATTGAACGCAATGAATTCCATGATCCAATACCGAATGTGACAATGACTTCGATGTGAGTTCTGCCGATCCACTCCCTACTGGGCTGAGTAGGTGAGTTCAGTGGAGACAAACTATAACTTTCCAGCCCCTCCCTTCAATCACATCTCTGGAATCTGCTAAAATCTAGCAGACACGTTACCAGCCGTAACCAGGGTACTTTCTCGAGGTAGAGAGAGGACCCTGGGAACGAGGTTGACGAAAAACTAGGAGCGCTTTGACGTCACAAGATGGCGGTTGGTAATCCTTATTTGGAAGTAACTGGAAGAAATGCTAACAAAATGGCGGATGTTCAATTCTGGCAAATTCGCGTACTTTTCTATTTGATTTGTACTGAAATACGAACTTTTTTCTATCGATTCTTGGCAATTTATGTTCTTTCTACAATTTCAGTTCATTACAAAAATTATACCCTGTAGCCTTCCATTCTCCTTTAAGCCTGTATGAGCCGGCACTTTCGGTAAATGAGCTACTTTCTTAACCTTAAAAAGGTAGCTTCTGTTTATAAAAGTGTTCGTGCGAGAATTTATTCAATGAAAAGCATTTCTGCGATAAGATATTAGGTACTTAGGTCAGAATTCAAACAATAACTAACTTGACACGGTGCAACCAACCATGAAACGGTCTTAAACGTCTGATGTTCAAAACCCGGGAGGAACTCCTATATGTAAAGGTTGGGGAATTTTCGTCGTCTCGGGTACAAATCAAGGATTCTGGTCTCACTTACGGTGTTGACGACGAAACATCACCATTTTTAGCTGTCAAAGTATCGTTTAGGGTACACTAGAACAATTAAAAATTCTTATTTATTAATTTCTCAGTTTTCAGGCTTGATTTCTGCTGATCTCTCGATTACGCGAGTCGGGTATACAAGTGCCCACGGGATCCTCACTTGAACAATAGCTAGTAATCGAACCTATTCCGTTTTAAGTGATATCTTTTAGTGGTATAATGAAGCTCAGGCAACGTCCACAAGGCTCCCGTAGGAGTTAAATTCAAATTTTCCGAAGAGCATTTCTTGCGGCTTTTTCATATGGAAGCTCCCCCGGGTTTCCAAATGTCTAACGGGAAGTGATGGAGTGAAATCGGACCCACCACTACAACTTGGAAAATAATAAATATTTTCCAAGTTAAAAAGGGGATAAAGGTAGCCAGGACAAATATCACCAGGAATAAGATGCGAATCTGAACGCGCAAGGGAGGGATCAATACCACTGACTAGAGGTGAAAAAGAAACTCCCAAGGGAGTAATGCTTGCCGAGATGCGAGCAGCTGGGTAAGAATGGTAATAAACTGGATAGGAAACAATGCAAATCGCTTTCTGATCAATACTGACGAATAGAACCACAAAATTACCGCCAAACAATTGCCCGACACATCTTCCAGTGGGGGATTTGTTTGTTGTTGAGTGTCTTTCACACCCTTTGCGAGGATCCCCCGTCTCTTTGTAACAAAAGGGCATCTCGATCGCTTTTGCTTTTTTCTCGAAGACATGGCAACAGTGTGAAAATATTACTGCTTGGTCTGGCTGTGACAGAATTGTGGTTGTGTTTTCACTAAGACAATTTTAGCTAGATAAAGTCAGAAAAGTCCGGAAATACAGTGAAAACACTTTGTCTAGTGTTTAGCGAGTTCACAATGCCAGCTGTTTTCACAGGGAAAAACAACGGGTTTTCTCGCCTTTGCGACAGGAAGCTCACGCAGAGTTATACTACCTCGCAAGATGGTTTAACTTGTCCCGATAAATACCGCAGCCAATCGCATCGAGTGTAGTGACAGATGCCTGCAAAACAACCTGGCAAAATCATTTTCCAGACGCGCGCTTCTTTCGAAACAAAACCTTGTATGCTTTTAAACGTCACGAATTGCAGAACACTTCCCAATTCTTTCGCCGTTTTAAAATTCCTCCTCCTCCCGCTGGATGCTCAGATCCCTCGTCCAGGCCTTTACCTGTTTCACAGCATCGGCATAAAGACTCAATTGAATTCCCGCCGATTACGGGCAACCAGCAGTTCTTCCATACCAAATTCCTATGCCACATGCGTCAACCTCGACAGGCTCAGTCAAAAGCAGCGAAAGCGCGACATTAATCGCATCCTTTGAACGAAACTTCTTCTCTTTCGCAAAAATAAAGCGAGAATCAGCACGGATCAAGTATCTTATGGGGGGCCTCGACCGATATATCGTCCGATGT
>CM042752.1:10159902-10179902 GCA_022496165.2 Catalaphyllia jardinei
ATCGACCGATATATCGGTCGAGGCCCCCCATAAGATACATGATCCATCAGCACTAGTGAACTCATTGAAAGCCCTTCCAGTCCTGCCATTTTTGAAAGTTGCACAGATCTTTTGAGTTATTAGTGGTTTAAAATTTCCCAGTAAAAACGGATGTCATGTTTAACTAGCTTATGTCGGTCTGTAAACAAGCACCTAGGAAGAATGTTCAGCTATCGGCCCAGTGAAAACACAGCCTGTGTGTCGAAACAAAAATGGTATGTAAGATGATAATTATGTGTTGACAGATTGTTATAGTGACTTGTCAACATTCCATTAACGGCAGTTAGTGAAGAAAACACTATTTTGTCCACAACTTCCCATAGAAACAATATTTTTTCGATTTTTTTAAAACGAAGATAGGAGCAAGGTCTATTTTGCTATCGTAAAACATCTATTTTCCCAAATGTTCACATTTGGGGTGGAATGCTAACCTTAAAAGGAAATAAACGAAGAGTGGTGTTTATCATGAAGGTGAAGTTGACACATAATTGACCATGTTAGTTCAGTCTGGTACGTGTTGTATTGTTTGTCAGACTGATTATATCGTGATAATCGTGATATTTACAAACCTTACTGTAGCAGATATAAGGAAAACTATGTACCTCCCTGCCATCTAGGAGATTGCATAAAAGTAATGTATCTTACCTTTAGTATCTGTCCATCGTCAGGATATTGATCTAGAATGGACCTCAATTGTTGGATGAGTGATGGCTGAATCAAGTCAAACCCATCATCTCCTTTGTCCGCTGAGCGGAAATTAAAGAAACAGATATTAGGGGTAGTTGTCAAAGAAAAAAAAACACAAAGGCTGACTTCAGATATCTCGGAACTGCTATAATTTTCCTCCTGACGGATCCAGGGGGGCAAGAGTGTCCGTTCAGTTGAAATTTTTTATTACCAGATACCTCTGGTACATTGGGACTTTATCTGTACATCATTCACTATAGATTGAGGAAAGGCGTCTTCGATTTAACAAGGCCTTCTTGTATCTATGGCCAATGATTCGTTCAAAATTATTCAAGGTCTTTTAAGAACTATTCCACGCGCGCAACTTGAATACAATGTGCCACCCGACAAGGTGTGCAGCGCCAAGTTGGCTCTAATCATCCTATAACCCACAAGCGCGAATTACTAAAAATGAAAGACCCACAGATTTCTTACTGAAGTCATTGTTCAGTCATATAATATAATTTATACCTACCCATGCGTAATATTTTCTTCAAATGAGACTTGCTCTTTCTTCACCTGGTGTCCATCTAATCAAGACGAAAAGAAGAAGGTGGTTACCATTGAATAGGAAATGCAGATATGGCATTTGCAAAATTAAATAGCGCGCTTGATGTCATATTAGATATCTAAGCAAAGCTGCATAAATAGTAGCCTCCTCCGCAGCCGTTTTTTGGGATGTCACGCAACGCTCCCCACAAAGAAGCGGCTGATCACATCCGAACAACATTCCTTTCCATTTTGTTTGTGGTTTGGTTGCGGTCTGTTGAACAGACCAATAACATAACAACAAAGTGCGAATAACGTAAGCTTTCGCGCGGCGAAAAGGCGTGCGGTGCGAGCACTGAGGGATTTCTGGCACGCCACCAAAAACGGGCTGTGTTCGCGGGCTACGATCATGACGGACGAAAAAAAATGTGAATGAAAGCCCCAAGTACAAGTGCTACATGTGCTCATTGCCATGTTCAACTAAAGAAAGAATATATATTTTCTGGAAATGTCTAATTGTAAAAAGCGTCAATCGAGGTCTGACAGCTTCCTACAGATTGAAAACTGGAGAAAAGAGCGGCATTCAGCACTCGCTGTCAACAAATCAAGCGAGGCTCCTTGATTTCTTAGTCCCTTTGTTAGGCAAGTTAAAATAGATATCTTCCTTCTTCACAATGATTTTTCGAGTTGAAAGCTACAGCTACCACCGGGAGCTACGAACAAAGCTCATTCAAGCGTCGCCGGTATTTTTCGGCGTCCCTAAACAAAGGCCGGAAATCCACATGTTCATTTGTGACGTCTCCGATGACGGTATACAAAGTCGTAGAAAGAGTGGTGCATTCCCATTTGAATGAACATCAGCTGGACTTTCTGTATCAACACCAGTAGGCTTTAAGCGTAGGCATAACACTGAACAAGCTATCACGCAATTGAATAACTGGGTTCTAGAATCTATGGACGAAGGTAAAGTAACTGGCCTACTGTTTGTCGATATCTACAAGGCGTTTGACTCTCTAAAACACAAAGTGCTACTACGCAAGCTCGAGCATTTAAGACTGTCTGAAAGATTTTTAAGATGGTTCAGATCATATCTTGCCGACGGACAGCAAAGTGTGTTGATAAACGGAGAATTATCAGAGCCATACACCATCACGCTTGGCTCCGTGCCAAAAGGCAGCATTTTTTTTGGCCCCTTGCTATTTAATGTGTACATTAATAGCCTGCCAAATGCTGTTTAAAAGACGCGGATGACTTTGTATGCAGATGATGCTGTTCTCTTTTGTGACATACCAACACGTCAAGAACTTCAAATTGCTGTGCAACGTGAATTCACTGAAATAAGTAATTGGTACACTGATAACAGGTTGACGTTAGACAATAGAACTCGTATAGCATAGTTTTACAATGGGCTAGTGCTGCCACACCTAGACTATGCCGACACAGTGTGGAGAGATCAACCCGTTTTAAAATCAGAAATGGAAAAATTGCAAAGTTTTCAGAACAAATTTGCGAGGAAAATTAAATTAGGCAAGATGTCTTCTATAGAAGCTCTGAAGTGTCTGAATTGGCTCTTTTGGCTGGAAGACGTCTTTCTCACCAATGTATCGCCGTAGAAAATGCAATCAAAGGAAACATTCCGCAACATTTTGAAAGATTTAAATCGACACTAAGAAATTAACATGGTTACAACATTAGAAATGGCTACTTACCTAGACTGCCTAAACCTAAAACGGAATGCGGAAAGAGAGTGTCCTACTTCCGTTTTACAAATGACTGGATGTCCCTTCCAGTGTTTTTGTGTCTGCTATTTGCGATACACTATGCAGAGCTGTAGAAATTTCGATCACTACTTCATATAATACAAGTGTGAATATTTTTTATAGCGGAGCTCCGGTGGCCCCAAGGGCTGCCGAGCAGAGCCCCATAACCATATAGGAAAAAGAAACCCATGTATTGATTTTCTCATGGTTATCATGGGCAGCGGTACTGCTCGTGGGCGCGTACGCACGACGACAACGACGACGGTGGCGGCGACGGAGTCGCGCAACATGGCGGCCATACTCCAAATAATAGGTTGATAGAGACATGCAGCCTTGGTTTACCGTGTACTTCTTTGATATTAGACATCCATGTTATGAGCAATTGACACCTGTCAAAACAAGGTATCTGCTGACCAGTGTCACGTGACCATATCGCGGGCTCAACTCTACAACCCATCGAGGTCACGTGTTTTTTGAAGTTGACCAAATGCTGGTTTTCAATTGGATCGCGGACTCATGTCAGGTTAACTTGTTGAAAACAGTTCAGGATTGTTCGGAAGCCGGCTAACGCTAGCCTAGGATTAAAATTTATCCGAATTATAATGTTTTCTTTATCTCTTTTGTTTTTTCCTGCTTTGTTTTGTGTTAATAAAACTCAAAACAGAAAACCTCACTGCAAAGGTACAGAACTCAAATCAAAATTGTACCTTTTCCTTGGTTAGCTCAATCGGATTCTTAACAACCTGGCCAAGGAGCTACAGTTTTAGGCTGGCCTAAATCTATTAAGTATAAAATTTACCGTAGTCTATTGCTGGTTTTCAGTGTCACGCCATTTAAAATAGACCAAAATCAAAAATCAAAACCGTTCAATAGATTAAATCCAGAATCAGGGAAAAGAAAGAAGGAAGATATGCAAAGACTCTCGCCAAGATTCAGGTCACAGCAATTTTTCTTATGGAAGTTATGCGGAGAAACGTTTTCCCCAAATTTATAGAGATTTGTATGGATACGCCATGTTGGTGCCCATCTAGATGGGCGGCCGGAAACCAGCAGAAACATCTGTCACTGAGTTTTGCTACAAAAGCGCGAATTCATCTCTCGAAGAACTCAAAAACGTAACAATAATACTTTATTCTAACACAAGAACTGTTCAGATAGCCGAATTCCCCGAAATAAGTCACTTTTTAAACCAACATCGTAGCTCTCTCGCCCGTCATGTAAATGCTGCGTCACACAAAAGCTTAGAAATTCAAGCGTAGTTTATGGCTAAACCAAGAACCCATTCGGAGTGAACATTTGCATGAATATTAGTTTTTAGCTGCTCTTATATATTATGGAAGTAAAATCTCAAGAGGATCAATAGTTCTAAAGTTTGATTTTTAGTGACGTCATGTGAAAACCAGGGATTGTGAATCCGTGAATTGATTGGCTAAATTACTGATGACTATCAGTTACGCATCAGCGTACATCGCACATCACGTTTGAACCTGATCTAACGTAATAAAACAGTTCCTTTCTACGCGTTACTTGACATTTTTTTCTTTTTATGCAATGAGACTACGGTAAATTTATACTAAAACAATTAGACTACTCGCCCGCGTTTTCTACGAGCGATAGTCAACTCGGCGGCGCCTCGTTGGCTATCTGCCCGTAGAAAACGAGGGCGAGTAGTCTAATTGTTAAATATTCTTTGTTTTCATGTGACGTCATCATTTCCCTAAATTATAAATTAGCAATCCTACTGAAGTTTTAGTGCCATCTGATATAAGGCCCCACCATAACTTGACGTTTTACGACGTTCAAGCTCGACAGGGTTCCTCGTTTTGTTATAGAAAACATTTGAATTTCTAAGTTTACGCGTTCGCGAACAAAGGAACATTTGCGTCTGCATGGTCTCCTTAACTTTCGGGTTTCACTGTTGACGTTGGAAAGCGAGGTACGTAGTACGTGAGTGAGCTCTTTTCATTTTTTTAAGGTTGTCATGAATTTCTTAAAAGGTGTTGTCTCAATATGTCACAGCTTTCGAAGTACGGGTCAATTTAGCTGGCCGAATAAATGGCTTTGACAGATGCTTTCAAGTTGTCGATCGATGTACGGCTCGGCGCCATAGAGTTATTCCTGTGCTTGCAAAGACACAAATTTTCAAGTTCTATCAGCCCCACATGGAGAAACAAAAGTCGCAAACATATATCATTACCCGAGCGTCTGCGAAAGTTGTGGACAGTTTATACGCATGAATCTGTTTAGGAACAAGTAATCTTCTCGATAACTATTATCTAAAGATAATTTTTAGCGAACCTAGCTAGCCTTGATATCAGAACTAGTAGTTTTGTTTGTAACTACTACCCGAGGAAAAGTTTAAGCAAAACATTGTTGTGGCGTTGCCGCCATCTTGTGGGAAAAAAATTTCGTAGCCATTCCAAAATAGTTAAACAATGAAATAACGTAGAGACCGAGAACCGTCTAGATTACCAAAAAAGATTATAAGATCCAAGAAAAAGAGAAAAGTTAGGTGCAAGCTGAAGTGTATTCTCAAAACTGAATATACTCCTAAATCGTCCAGATTGCATGGCTTAGTCACTCACTATAAGTTATGGTATGTCACATATCTACACAAATGTGAATGTTTTTTCAGTAACGTTTTAAAACTAAAAAGTGTGACAGCAAGCAAACCTTTGCAAAATAACAAACGAATAAATATAGTTCTTGCTTAAATAACCACACAATAACAAAAATCAACCAGCAGTACCAAAAGACATATGAATGTTGTGCCGCGTAACACTATGAACACAAATAATGGTGGAATAGAGAATTAACTCTGAAGTGTAAATGTCAAAAGATTTTTTTCTTTGCCTCGTGTGGCTCCCTGATTCCCTTTACTAGGGCTTACGCCCAGTGGGTTATTCATGGGTTCAAGTAGCACTTTCATTTACACTTCAGAGTTAATTCTCTGTTCCACCAGTACCAAAAGACACTCTGTCTCAAACATGAAGCTTTTGCCGGACATCTGGTGATATCGAGTTAAATCTCAACAAAATTTAAACATATTAAAGAAACAAATGCTTACCGTGCATTTTTACCTTTCGACAAAATTGGTTTTTGCTAGTAATCAGCGAGACGTGGGTTCGAGTCCCGCTCAGGGCAAAAACCAATTTTCGGATGGGTGTGTCAAAAGGTAAAAATGTACGGTAAGTGTTTGTTTCTTTAATATAGTCTATACCTTTCATTTGCCTCGAAATTTCTAACTTTCATGTGTTCTAAGCCCTGTCCGGGGTTATAGAGGCAAGGATACATTCCCAAGTGAAGAAAAGATGGGCCCTACGGATCCCCGCGCTGCTAAGTCATCTCGTTAATCTGCTGTGTTGCCAGCGTGGTAGCCTTGATGGTGTAGTGGCTTAGCATGCCCAACTAATCAGCGAGATGTGGGTTCGAGTCCCGTTCAGGGCAAAATCCAATTTTCGGATGGGTGTGTCGAAAGGTAAAAATGCACGGTAATTGTTTGTTTCTTTAATATAGTCTATACCTTTCATTTGCCTCGAAATTTCTAGCTTTCATGGAAAGTTTAAACAGTCCAACTATATTCTCAGTTGGTTCCACTATGTTGTTAAACTTGCAATTACGTTAGCTAGGATTGAGACCTGTTAATGTTGGTGGTGAAGGCGACTGTTTTATCGGAGCAGTTTCTCATCAGTTATATGGTGATCCAAATCATCACTTACTCGTTAGACAAGCTGGTGGTCACTACCTTAGCAATAACCCAGAAAGTTTTATTGAAAGCAGTACTGCAAATTCATGGAATGAATATATAAATAATATGTCAATGCAAGGTAAACAGTCGATGCACTGTTTGTACAAGCAGTTGCAGACAGTCTGTCAAAATGTAGCAGCTCATATTATAGGATCTCATGAAAATTTTGCTGAGGAAACTTTGATAGAGCCACATCATTTAGCACAACATCCACAAACAACAATATATTTAGGTGGTTTGGATGAATTACATTATATATCAACAGCAGCAGTGTTCTGATGCATTAGAAAATTAATGTGAAAGGTGAATTAATCTACATGACGCGAGCATGGGACAAAGAAAAAATCTGAGTCCCAGACAGGAATCGAACCCATGACCTCCCAAACACCGGGCGGGCGCTCTATCCACTGAGCTACAAGAACTCATGCAGTTCATATTTGAGGTCATACTTGAGGTCAACAGAACAAGATGTTCTTTTTAAACAACCACAGAACAGCAGTCCAAAAACAAAACGCGATGCTTATATGAGGAAATGCAGGAAAAGGGTTAAGGCCCATAAAAGTGTTAAATGCCAATTACCAAGTTGTGAGAAGAATCAAAACACTGAATGTCAGAGTAAATAAAATTAAGGAATGAGGCCAGGTTGACCCATACTTCGAAAGCTGTGACATATTGAGACAACACCTTTTAAGAAATTCATGACAAACTTAAGAAAATGAAAAAAGCTCACTCGCGTACCTCGCTTTCCAACGTCCACAGTGAAACCCAAAAGCTATGGAGACAAAACGCTAATGTCTTTGTTCGTGAAGGGTGCACTGCCTTCTTTCCCACGTGATCGTTCAATTTCCGAATAGCAGAACACATGTACGCATTGCGTACCTATTTTTAAGAAAGCCAATGCCATGCGCAATTTGTAAGAAAAACCTTACAAGGTTCTTAATGCATAGACATTTTTAGATGATGGATAAATATTTTTAGATGAACGCTGTATTGTTGATAGATAATTATCTATAGTTCGTATTGTGTGATCGTCCGGGTGAGTGTAGTTCTGAAAAGAACTGTTTCTGAAAAGAACTGTTCAGAGTCAAGGGACTTCCGCTCAGGTTGTCGAAACGTCAGTCACCAACAACAGTTCTTTTCAGAACTACACTCACCCAGACGATCACACAATGCGAACTACTGATACTACTCCTGGATTCAAACCGTTTACTAAGATAATTATCTGTAAATAGTTCTTTGGAAAGTACATAGTTTTAGCAGTTTTAGATTTGTGACATTTGTATTTCTTACTTTAGATTTTAATACTTCTTTTTTATGGAAGACCTCCCTGAAAACCACGAATTTACGCGACGGGTGCTTCCTCCTTAAGGTTGTTTTTATTATTATATTTTATTATTATTATTATTATTATTATTATTATTATTATTATTATTTCTTATTATTTCTTATTATTATTCTCTGATTGGGCAAGTTTCAATTGGCGAATTTGGCGCGAAAACGTTCCTGAAAATAGGGACGGAAGCCGTGATTAGCTTACTTCATGAAAGGAATGTTGTTCGGATGTGAGCAGCCGTTCCTTTGCGGGGAGCATTGCATGACATCCCTAAAAAACGGCTGCGGAGGAGACAACGTAAATAGGGCGTTCCTTAACAGAGTAACAAAGCAACGAGGCAACTAGGCAACAAGGCGGCCAGGCAACTAGGCAGCGAGGCAGCGACCTAGCGAGGTAACCAGTAGTCAGTAACCAGTAAACCCGACTAACGAGTAACATAAAACCACCATTTCCCCATTAATATTTAGTCTTTTTCAATCTTTTTTCAGAAATTAGAGATTACTCTCCCGGCGACTATTACTTTGACCAGTACATCCAATAAACCCATAGATCAGTAAATCTGAAGATATACGGTAGCCTTAAGGACTTCTCACGTACAGATTTTTTAAAGCTTTGATTGCAGGTAGAAAATGATGAGATTGGATTAAAAACGTAAAAAAATCGGGGGTCACCGAACTCGTTTTGAAGATAAGGCGTAGCACAGACGATAGCATCGCTAGGATTTCCAGTCACTCTAAGCGATTCTGGCCGGATTCATGACTATCGGCATATATTTAAGTTGAAGAATCGTATCTAAGTGTTTAACACAGCATATATAGGCCTATTTGATAGATCTTTGCTACATATGTCATTAAATCAGCTAGAATTAGCCTTTAAAAAATACAACTTCTAAGTCATGCACACCTGTATCCATGTACCAATTCGACCCTATTTGAATAGTATATGAGAAATAATTAAGAGTTCCCACGTACAGATTTTTTTTGGTTTTTAGTACATATAATTGAAAGAATCAGAAAAGGAAGTGATCTGCCAAAAAAGAAAAAAGGAGGGGTTACGGAGCATCCAACAAAAATATTAGCACACAAAGTTAACGCTATGGTCATCAGCTCTATATTTTGTTGAGTTTTCGACTCGGTGCGCGCGCTTGAAAATGACGTGGCACGCGCGTGGCTAATGAATAGCGTGCGCACTAGAGATGCGCAGTGGCAATGGCATTTCAGCTTTCAGGAGGAAGGTCACGCACCCCTTTTCTATGACAAGTAATTCATCTTTTAATTGTGACTGAGTCAAAAGAACGTAGTCAATACATTTACTAGAATTAAAACAATTATAAATTTGGAATGCCTTTCATGTTTTGGAAACCTTGACCCGTCACGTAACCTTTCTTCCCCACGAACGTCTGCTGAAGCCATGGGAACATTTCCTCGCGTCTCCATCAAGGCTGCAGACTTTGCGCCAAAGAACGGCTAGAGATCTAGTGAAATTACTTTAGGGCCAATCGGCGGCGGCTTATTGTGTAATAAAAAGTTAATAATAAACTGAACAGACTCACGTCAGCGTCTACCCATTCAAAGTAAAAAGTTCTTCTATCAAATACAGTCTACGTTCGTAGATTTACGAGTACTTTATCCTTTTCCCGGAGAAGTAAACTGTAGTCTCTCGAAGGGGATTTAAACAGATTATCGTTACTTTTTCTCACACTCGATAAAAGAACACGCCAGTAGTTTTGCGATCATTTCTCAAGTTGCAAGCAGACTTTCCGCAAGCTTCGAGCATTTGAACCAGGATTTGATAGAAACAAGCCCCGCAAACGGATGTCTGCAAAAGAACATGTTTCATTATTTTTCTTCACGTATTAAATACTTAACAGCCTGTTGAAGATAAGGTATTTAAATCGACGGACTTAATGTCCACCTAATCGTGGAAAGGTGACGCTGGTGTACGTACGTTGAACTTCTCTGGGTCCAAAGACCGCAGCCGTGATCGGGACGCGAGCAAACAAAGGGTAAGGAATGTTCCCTTGGCTTCAGCAGACGTTCATGGGAGAGGAAGACTACGTGAGAGGCTACATATTTTTTTAACCACTGACTCCCGTGCCGCCCGTGCCGCCCGTGCCGCCCGTAACCGTCCGTGAAACGCCCTGGCCATTTTTCCACTTCTGATGTCATCACCTTTGACTAAATTTAGCATCATCTATACTCATCTTTTGCAGAAAGAAAAGATCTTTCCCAGGATACCCAGATCAGAGTGATCAGATCAGGGTGATCAGCTCAGTAATTTTAATCAACTTACATTTCTGAGTTTCTAGGTTTACTTAATAAATAGCATCGCCGAAAAACTCGTCAGACTTGCTTTGAAAATTGGTTTTTTGGACCAGAAGCCCATTACCCGGAGCCTCCATACGAATTGCACTCTTCGGACAACCCCGTCCCGTATATTTCCATTTTTAGAACTATAATATCTGCGGAATTCTCCTTGCTTTCCGCCATCAACTGAAATACTTTCGTGTAGCGCGCATGTCACGTATAATAATAGACGACCACAGCTCTCTTATGATCGGCTATTATAAGATCACCCTTGAAAACTTCTGTGGGAGGTATTTTTTCAGTTTTTTTTTGTCCTTACTATACCTTTGCTTGCAGACTTGTTATTTGTGAGCTTCAGCTTACATCCTAGCTTGTTTGCGATCTTACATCTGGTGAACGACAAAATTGTACTCCGATACTCACATTCAATTTCATCCAGTTTCATCAATATTTTGACATCCTCCAGATAAAAGTAGGCATTTTTTTCAATTTTCCTGTCCTTACTATACCTTTGCTTACAGACTTTGTATTTAGGAGCTTTGCGATCTTACATGTAGTGAACGGCAAAAGAATTAATCCTTGCCCTGGATTCTTATTAACTAAATAGGAAGACCAAAGCAGTTAGCTATCTTATCTCATTTCAAATAACCACTGGCATTGACAATTTAGAATTTAGCCATCACAGATTTCTACTTGGACTGTTTATTTTTTGCAATAATGTTCTTGATTTGTGATAGTTGATATTTTTCTTTGCAGATGGAGTTAAACATCTAAAGATAATCAGACATTGTTCCTTCCTGACATTTTGATGAAACTATGGCACTGGAAATTGGTCTTCAAGCCTGAAAAGTCCCTTCTTGGGAGTTTATTTGTAATCTGAGACCAATGTATCGTTTAACATCGCATCGACGTCCTGCGAACTGAACTATACAGTCAGTGCTATAACACTTGTACTATCAGGAGGTGTCAAGCCGTAATCGTCCTGGTATTCAGTTGAAGCAGTCCTGTTCCCTATCAAGAAGTAAACCGTGCCTCCTTGAAATGTGACTTCCACAGTTCCGTCAGTGCCTTCTTGGGAAACGTTTTGATCATTTAAGCGCAGTAAAGAATTGTAAACATTTAAAGTAGGATATCTAAATAAGTAGGACAACGTAGTATACTTTTAGACAGTCGAAGCCTCCATTAATATAGAATCCGGACTGTCGTTAAGTTGCCGTTATGCTTGATAGAGATAAGTGCATCAGAAGATTTTAATTGTATCCTTCATAAACTCTGTTTCTATTTAGCCTACAGAAAGAAAACGTAAACGAATTTGTTTTTTCCTTAACTGCTGAATAGAACACTTAGTATTTGCAGGTTATGGTCATCGAGTCAACATAACAAAGATGCATTCAGCGACATTCTATTGTAAGCTGTACATCACTGCTAATTGTATGTTTGCTTGGATATAGAGGTGTCTTAACCTGAGTGCCCTTCAACATCCCTTCATGAGGTGAGTAAATTTGTTCACTTTTTTTGTTAATTACATTACTTTCAGATATTAATTAATTAATTAATTAATTAATTAATGAAGAGTAGACACTCTTATTCTTCGGCCTTTTCAACTTGAGTAAAAATAACACACAAATTGCGGTTATAAACATAACAAGACAACGCATGTTGTAACAACTTTCATTTATGAACTTAACGTTTCGTATGCTCCAACATACATCTTCAGAAGTAACGGCTACCAAAATTACAATTCAATTTAAACACGAAGGCTAATACCCAATAAGGAAAGTAATGACAATGAAAAAGTAAATGAAAATAAACAGACCTAGTTAAATCTGCTGGAAAAATTTGAATGGCTAGTAGAGAAGAAGTTTCTCACTACCAACATTTTCATTGAGCGCTGGTTTTAAATCGCGATTCAACAAGGTTTCCTTAATTTTACAGTATATATCAGATTGTCCAGTGGCTAAAATGTCAAAGTGATCCCATTTAATTTTGTGGCCTGTTTGGGTCATGTGATCAGCAATGGCAGAAGAATGGCTGTTGCTCGTCAGCGCCTTGAAATGTTCCGTTTTCCTGTCATGTAAACGAGGTTTTGTTTTCCCAATGTAGCAATCTTCACAATCCCAGCAGCTAGCCCTATAAACTACTTTAGACTTAAGGGAGCGGCTGAGCCTATCTTTATAGGGGAAAAAGACTTAATTCGGCGAGTGTTTCTGAAAATAATCTTAGGATTAAAACAGCCATAGGTCTGTTTATTTTCATTTACTTTTTCATTGTCATTACTTTCCTTATTTGGTATTAGCCTTCGTGTTTAAATTGAATTGTAATTTTGGTAGCCGTTACTTCTGAAGATGTATGTTGGAGCATACGAAACGTTAAGTTCATAAATGAAAGTTTTTACAACATGCGTTGTCTCGTTATGTTTATAACCGCAATTTGTGTGTTAATGAAGAGTAATTATTATTTAATAATTAATTCTATTAAATTAAAACTGATCCATAGTGACACAAAACAAAGTTATTTTCACTATTCCTGGCAGGCAAAACAGTGCGGTAAGAACTTGCTGAGCTGGGAAAATCAGCTTCTTGCAATGCGTGAGTGGCTGATTTTATTTTCCGTGAAACGTGAATTTAAGAAACTGTTTTTCGTGTTCCGTGACCTGAACGTTTTGCGTGACACGTGAATAACGCGAATGATAATCCTAATGTTACCACTCTATTCTACCTGATTTTGAGACGCAAGGCCTGCGAGTAGTTAGAGTCGTCTGTCGAGAGGGATTTAGGTATGTGATTTGCAATATGGAACCTTGACCTTAACCTTTCACGATTTTGCCTTTTTAAACACTTTTCAGTGCAAGAGCAGGTTCTTAAAAAGAGCACATTACTTGCTTATTTTCGAGATTTCGCGATATCCGTGATTTGTTATTCGCTATTTTTTCGGTTCGCGAACCGTGCCAGAGACCCTGTATGAAATTATAATACAGATTTTACGATGGGCGAAACTACAATCAAAACGAGTTTTAAGTAGCTATGGTCGTTCTTTCTTTCAGTTCAAAACATTAAATATAGAGCGTTTTCATGGCCTCCTGGTTGCTATTCTGAGGCAATAGGAAATGCTTGCATGAGAAATTAACACCGCAAAATGGCTACCTTTGAGTTATTCTTTTGTTCGTATTCAAGAGCCTCACTAACCATGTTCGGGATCGATAACAAATTCTTTACAATTTTTGTCTCAAAAACGAGGTTAGTTAGAGTCTTTTAAATATGAACAAAAGAATAATATTTTTGCACAGGGTCTATGCAACACGCTAAATACTAGTATGGCTGGCGAGGCATCAGGCTAACTCCGCAATTTGAAGTTTTGAACTGGCCATTGATATAATGAATTAGTAAATGAATCCACCAACGTCATTTAGCAATCGAATGAAATATTTACACCCATCCCATGCCGGGTTCTTGAGCAATATGACATTAAAATATTGATTCGATTCAAGGCAACAATGTCAAGCAATGAACCAGAATACTGAAATCGTTTCCCAAACGTACAAAAGCATGCAAAGCAAAGTATTATCACGACAGGAATTTCGACTTACCTGGAAAGTGGAGAATGTAGCAACAAGAAAGGGTTTTTAGCAGAACTTCCGTGGCAGTCTGTGGTTGTTTACCATTTACCAAAAAAAAACGGAAATTTCGGACGGAATGTAAATGGAAAGACCAATTTTGTCTCCCCGAACGGAACTTTTCTCGGGGAAACGGGATTTCTTGAAAGGTAGTCCAAAATTCCCAAACGGAATATCTGAACGGAAAATGTGCTTACCATTTGCCACTCGAAACCAGTTCCAGGCCATACGTCAATTTTTATCTGCGTTACGTGGGATTCGTCAACATGGCTGTTGCTGAAAGTTCTGTTTTCCAGTGTGCAAGCTGCCAGCTCTTGAGCAAGAACTTCGAAGGTGGTTTTGGTCATTCGAAAGTGCGATCTGAACTCATCCATTGCATAAGACGGCACCACAGCCTCACAAAAACCAACAATTCTCTTCATATCTCTCTTGATGAAAGCTGCAGTGGCTGATATTAAGTGGAATTCCCCATCTTCCTCATAATCGAGAAGTAATTCCTCGTCAATTGAGGCATCTTTCAGCAGCCATTTCGAAGATGTCAAACTCGTCCTAGGCTCTTTCGGTAAGTTGGGTATGTTGTTCAAATGGTACACGCCTACCCCAAACGGAAATTTCCAAATGGGATTTTTGCTTTTCATTTGCACAAACCATCGACCAACCGGTTTCCCCATGTAAATGGTAAACAACCTGTATCAACAATTCAGCTGCCTTAATGCAACCCGAGTATTCCGTCATTCGTCACGCTTTGTTACGTCATTTGCACGTGAGAAAGGTGCTTCAGTTGACATTGATATTCAACATGCATGATTTATCCTTGGCCTTTATATGCGTTTGTGTATTTTTTGGGAAGGTTAAATAACGTTTTTGTTACACTCTGTGATCCACCTCAAAGATCTCCTTCTTTATTCCACTTTCAGATGCTCCTAATTGTAGTTTCTGCTTTTTTAAAGAAAAAATACTTAGGAAAACGCGAACAGCCCCTGGCACCTACACGTGTCGTGTTATGACTAAAAAGATATCAGAAAATTATTGAATTTTTATTATCTCCCTCCCAGAAAAGAAATTTGTTTGTATGCCAAAAGCAAAAGAATATGAAATGTGACAGTCGTTTCTAAGTACACATCAGGCCCTTACGCATGTAGACACTGAAATTATGGCAAAATTATCGAATCTGATTGGTTACCAGAACTCCCTATATTTACCCAATGAAGGAGCGTGACCAGATAAGGAGTCCAATAACAACGTATCCAATAACAACCGTGTCACATAGTATTTCCGGCTCCCTCATAATGAGAACTCAGAGTCTCTGCATTCAAGTTTTCTCCCCGTGAATTTTGTCATCGCGATTGTAAATCGTAAACAGGCTTCGCTTTGTCGTCACGTTGCTCTCGAATTTTTTTGACCCTATGATAAACTTTCTCAGTAATTATTTTTGTGAAAACAAAAATACAAATACAAATCCAAGATTTTACTGCTGTTAACTTACATGGACAAAAATCACCTACAAAAAAACTGCCGTAGTAAAAAATACTTTCTACAGTAATGCCCTTGACACTGATTT
This sequence comes from Catalaphyllia jardinei, assembly GCA_022496165.2. Lineage (NCBI taxonomy): Eukaryota > Metazoa > Cnidaria > Anthozoa > Scleractinia > Caryophylliidae > Catalaphyllia > Catalaphyllia jardinei. The sequence continues at coordinate 10,175,478 of CM042752.1, forward strand.
ACTGCATGAGAAAACGAGTTTTGATAGTCTTTCATCTCATTCGAAGACTTAGCATGCTTCTAACATAATGAAAGATTCCCAGCCTAAGTTAGAGGCATCTTATCTCTCAAAAATACCGGCCGTAAATTCCTCTAAACTACTTCTTGATAACTACCCGGTCTACTGCTACATGTACATGTCGGTAAAAGTATACACCCTTAGATTATATAATTTATTTAAAGTAAAAGGTCAAGCTTGCAAAACATTTATGTCGGGGAGGTTTTCCTACATCCATCCATCAGCTATTCAATGGTCCAATGACACATGTGCCGCGAGTTCGATACCAGGCATTTCCTTGTCATTTAATTAGACAATGAAGCCATACTACAATTCAACTCGAAAAGAATGATAAATGCCCAGCAAAAACTAACAAAGGGTTCAGTTAAAGACTTCCATAGTTTTCCAAGTTTCGGCTGCTGGTAACTCCAACGGTAGTTTTCTGTAGCTTTCGATATCAGAAGTTAAAACAGAGAAACCTGCCTGAGGCCTATCTCAGACCTGTCTCATCAAAACACTGATTTGTAGTTATTATTTTTCGCCTAATAGCTGTTTGTCCTTGCGTTTTTCCAAGAATACCTAAAATTCTAGCAAGAAATACTAAACGAGCTCGACGTCATGATTCTGAGGTGCGTTTAGCGCTCATTCACTCTAGAAGCTGAGGTTGTTTTGGTTACTAAGGTGTACTAAGCGCTCGATGAAATTGACTGCGATCGCCAAGCTACTTATCCAAATTCACTTCTCAGAGTTTCATACCCGGTGGAATACGACCCTGTTATCATTTGGCACAGTCACTGCGTTCGCCTATTGGAAATAGGAGACTGTAACGCAAATATCATGCAACTAGCGACTTGTCGTTCAAGTCTTACAACTCGTCTCGGCCACCGTCGATAAAAAGTAAATTTATTGTAACACCTTTGGACTGCTCGTGTACATTTATTGACAAGAGAAAGCTGAGAAGTGAGAATGAATGACTCGAGAGAACACTTCATTACGGACTCGAGTATGGCGTCAGATTACAGAATGTTTTACGTACAGATATATCGTACGCGTGTATGTCCTCAGTCGTACCAAACCCGAAGAAAATGTGCTTTCGTGGTACTAGATGACTCTGAAACTGCTGTTTTCACATGCCTGGATGACTAGCCCCTAATTTCTTTCGATTGTACTAACCTTTAACGAGTTCCAAACGAGATAATGATAATAAAATGAGGTGTGACTTAAGTTTGGACCGGAATTTTCTTTGGCATCGCCATAGAGCGTCTGAAATAGACCCTTCTCCAAAATGGCGGCCGAAAATTCAAATGAGTTAAATTAGCTAAAATTAAAAACCTATACCAGCACTAGAAATACCACATTTACTTTAGTCAAACTGCAAAGTTTCAGCATTTCAGGTCTTATATCAGCTGAGAAAAGGTAAGTTGAAAATTGCAAAATTTACAGACGTTTGTATGACTGGGGGTATGCATTATACCCCCAGTCATACAAACGTCTCTAAATTTTTCAATTTTCAACTTAAATTTTCTCAGCTGATATTACACCTGAAATGCTGAAACTTTGCAGGGTTACTAAACTAAAGGTGTTCTTTCTAGTGCTGGTTTACGTTTTTATCTTTGACTTATTTGAAATTTCAGCCGCCATTTTGGAGAAGGGTCTATTAACAGTGTTCCGAGTAGGGTTGAAATATTGCTGAAGGAGATGGAAATTCATTTATGTTACAAAGTATGTTGTGATATTGCAGTTCAGTCTCGACTCTCAGAGTGAACCGTACCAATTTCCGAGCAAATTCCCATCCCTTCCTAAAAGATATCAAATAAACTGATTTTCTGGTATCGAGTTTTCTACAATATGAGGACTTAGAAAGATTTTCTCACCTCTTTCTTAGTTTCAAACCGGCGCTGTTGTAGAGCTGCGAATGGGCAGTAGGAATAGGACTTGACCGGATCTTTTTCCGAGAATCGAGAACGATTCTGGATTTCCAAAAATATATTTCCGGGAAAATAAGATAATTATCGCATGCGTGTGTTGCCCGCTTTAAATAGTGAACTGTCCTTTATTGTGCTGGTAAATAATTCGACCGATCATAAACACTTTGAGTCGTACAACATATCGGCCGACTGTACGAAAGACATCTCCCGCACGAGGTTCTACTCTCGCATATCACGTGGTTTTTGTTACATAACGTGACACATTATATAACGCCACACACTCCCCCACTTTTTTTGAAAATGTCCCCTAGGACATTTGCTACAGCAATGTTCACTGAAGTTCAGGACTTCCTCTAAACTCATGCTATATCATAGTATTCTCACTCTCATTGTTTGCATGCCTTGCACTATGTGGGTTGATCAGGCCCAACTTCCGCAATTGTATACAAACAAAACTTAGAAAAATGCAGATCACAACTCATCTTCGTTCAACTGAAATAGCATAGTCATAGTTCTTGGATAACTAGATTATTTCTTAGCCTGTGTAGAAGACACGGCAGCACAAAAGACTGGAAATTCCACTGTTTATACAATCATAATCCGTTTAACAACAACGTTACTAAAAGTCCAATAAAGTAAATAAATCCGGGTGCATCAAGCGTACATCATCTGCATATAGGGGGGATATACCAACGGGCCATAACAGGGTGGTGGATGGTACTGATGCATAGGTAACATCCAGGGTGACTGGAAAGGTGGATAAGACCATCCAGATACAAGGTTTGAACCAGTCTGGACACTACAGATGGTTGGCTGTCCCAATGTATTATATGTGAACACTTTTGGTGGATAACGAACACGCTGGGGTCTACTTTGATCTTCTTCCCATTCTGGTTGTTGTTCTGGTTCAGGAACCAGTTCTGGCTGTTGTTCTGGTTCAGGATCCAATTCTGGCTGTTGGTTTGGCTCAGGGTCCAATTCTGGCTGTTGTTCTGGGTCGGAGGTACTGGATGAAGTTCCATCACCGCTCCCCAAACTCTCAAGCATTGCCTCATCTTCAGTGCATTCTGACTGTCCCGTTGTCGATGGTGGAAGAGGCAATGGGTCCAAATCACTGGGCAAAAGGCCAGGTAGGTCCTCCTCCTCCTCATCTCCACTGTCACTCTCATTATGGCTAGGTTGGCAATCTCTCTCATTATGCACTCTACGAACATGCATTCCCCTCTCTCGGATTGACTGGGGCACGGACTCCTGAGTTTCAGCAGCAAGGAAGTCACATGGCAATAGGAGGTTTCTGTGTAGTACTCTCGACTTGCCTGGCTGTCCTTCTGGGTTCACCTTGTAGATCGGTAGGTCCCCTCTCTGCTCAACCACAACATGGATTTGCTGCTCCCAATACGATCGGAGTTTCCCTGGTCCACCACGCTCAGACAAATTTCGGACCAATACCCTGTCCCCAGGTTGCAACTTTGAAAACCTCACCTTGCGATCATATTGTTGTTTGCCATCTGTTGCAGACTTCGAGCTGTTCTTTCGGGCCAGTGAATATGCTTCCTTCATGGCAAACTTCCATTTGTCTACATATTCTGTGTGAGTGACCCTAGCTTCCTCCAGTGAAGGTCCAAATATCAGATCTATTGGCAGACGTGGTGACCTTCCAAATAGTAAGTAAAACGGCGAATACCCAGTTGAATCACTCTTGGTACAGTTGTAGGCATGAACTACCTTGGGCACATACTCTGACCACTTGCGTTTCTTTTCTTCAGGTAGTGTTCTTAACATTGACAACAAGGTCTGGTTGAATCTCTCTGCTTTACCATTACACTGCGGATGGTAGGGTGTGGTTCTGGAACGTATCATTCCACACGACTGCTGCAAGCGGCGAAACAACTTGTTCTCAAATTCTCTTCCTTGATCATGCAGAATACGAGCTGGAAATCCGAATCGAAGCATGAAATCGTTGTAGAGCCGGTCGGCGGCTGTACGAGCTGACTTATTTCGAGTGGGATACGCCTGTGCAAATCGGGTGAAGTGGTCAACAATCACCAGTATGTATTCGTGTCCACCAGAGCTTCTTTCAAGGTGTAGGTAGTCAATAGATATCAACTCAAACGGTGCATTAGTCACAATAGGTTGAAGAGGGGCACGTGTTGGAAGATTTGGTCGCCTTTGCTTCAGACAACTACACACCCGAGTCACAAAGTGAGTGATATCTCTCTGCATATGGGGCCAGTAAAACCGTTCTCGGGCTAGCTGTAGTACCCTCTCTGTCCCCAGGTGGCCCATCTCTTGGTGTAGTTCCTTGTAGACCAGGCGGTGAAACTGCTTTGGTAACACTAACTGTAAATTATGTCCACTCTTTCTTCGTAGCAGCCCATCGCTTCCAATTTCCAATTTAGGCCATTCGCGCAGCAACTTTCTTGTATACCGAAGTTCTTTAGTAATTTCGCATATTGCCGGT
>CM042752.1:10184902-10187402 GCA_022496165.2 Catalaphyllia jardinei
ATCAATTTGCCATTATATACAACTTGATATTTCAAACACAGCAACAGCGAGCTATGATTCTCCATCTAAGTCACATTGCCACCATTTCAAGGTTTCAAATAGCGAGGAGGAAGATCAGACGTGGACCTGTTCGCAGATTATGGCGAGCACCAGGACGAACGGAGGAGTGGTGGACAAATCTATGGACAGGCAAGCTACCAGACCACGAATATGGAAAACAAACTTACGAATGACACGTGCCGTCTTCATGTCTGTAGCTGACGAACTGCGTTACTTTTTGGAGCCCCGTGAAGACTGTCCGAGACGTGGTGATGTGCTAAGTGTTGAGAAGCAGCTAGCAATGACACTTTATTACTTGAAAGATCAGGGGTCTTTGCGAATGACTGCTAATAGTTTCGGTGTGGCAATATGCACCCTATCTGTTGTGTTGCGAAAGGTGTGTACATGGAACTGGTGGCAAGGTTTAGACAAAGTTATTTTTATTTGATTTTTTGATTTTTGAGTTTTTTTTTAATACCTCTTGGTCGGCGCGTCGGGTATGTTATGGACGGGTCATTGGGTGAGTGAGTGAGAGATGTATGTATGTCACACCAATCACATTGGATGTACAATCACATTGGATGTACTCTGTTTCTTTCTTCCTGTACAATGTAGCCAGAAAACTTGTCAAATTACCCGGACGATCACACAATACGAACTAAATTATTACTGCAAACAGTCCCTTAAATGCTTCTGTCTCCAGAGGCTTTTACTTCACAAAAAATAACTCTTGCACGCTTTGCGTGCCTATGTTTAATATTTAGGTATGTGCCTTGATTACAAGGGAACTGGGGCCAAGGTATATTGCATTACCAAGCACTGAAGAAGAAATGGGCCAACTTCTTAAGAAAATGGAAGAGAAGTTTGGGTTTCCGCAAGCCTTTGCCTGCATCGATGGAACACATATTCCCATAAAACAACCCAGTGACAATGCACATGACTTTTTCTCCTACAAAATGAAATATACTATTAATGTGCAAGGGGTTTGTGACAGCAGTGGGAAGTTCATTGATGTTGATGCCAGGTGGCCAGGCAGTCTCCATGATGCTAGAGTCTTTTCTCAGTCCCGTATCAACAGAATGTTACGTGAAGAAGAACTCCCTATGATGTACAAGAGACTTTTACCAGGTGATGATAAAGTCCCAGTGATTCTACTTGCCGATCCTGCATATCCTTTATTACCATACTGTATGAAAGAGTACTCCAGCCCCAGAAATAATGAAGAAGTGATATTTAACAATATGCTTCGCTCTGCTAGGAATACAATTGAATGTGCATATGGTAGGCTAAAGACAAGATGGCAGGTTTTAAACAAAAGGCTGGACATTGGACTGAAAGATGTGCCAAACATGGTGTATGCATGTTTTGTGTTACATAACATTTGTGAAATTAATGGAATGACTGTTGATGAAGAGGATGTTCAATGCCAAATTGCCAGAGACAGGGAAGCGCAACCTCTCACACTACCTGACAGGCTGTACAACTTCAATTCTGCTGAAGGTGTTCATGTAAGAAACATCATTACTCGGGTATTCAAAGAATATCTTCCCAATGCATGATAGTCTGTCAAGAATCTCTGAATCAAGAATATTACTAACAAGGATGTGAGAATGTAGAGCAGTTGTATTTAATTCAAGGCCATAGATTTTATTTCTTACCTTCCATGCTCTGTATGAAACATTATTCACTTCAGTGCAGTCTAAATCCAATGCAAATATGGTGAACATTAACTGTTTGGCCCCAGAAGAAACATTTGTGGTCTACCTTATAAAAATCAAGTCAGTGCATCAGTGTGCAGAGTTTTAATGCCATATTCCTATGTAATGGGAAGTTACAGGGACATTTATATTATCCAAACAGGAACACAAGGCTAAGCAGGCCATGTTTATGAGAAACAAATAAGTAAAGCTCTAAGCTATTGTATTGTATCATATAGGTGTTGCCCCTCCTGGGAAAATCAAACAAAAGGCAATCCATTAAGTGGTTAGTATCGTTCGCTATAAATAGTTCAGTTTTCATACTTATTTGATCGCATTCATGTGAGTTGAACATAAAGGGATTTTTTCGCTAGGATTATAGCTTTGGTTCGTTTTTAGTTTCGTTTGTTTACAGTCTCATTAGTTCTTGGAGGTCTTCAAATAGATTTATGTAACAAGTGCAATAAAATTCAGGTTAAGATATCATCTGAACAGGCCATACCAATCTCTTGAATATAAACGAGTCACAACTTTGCAGCCTGTAATTTAAAGGACAGTGTAGTATACTCTTCTATTAATTTTCAAGTGTTACCCTCAGCTTTTTAAGAATCTTGACCACATAACAAAAGATGATGGCAGCCATTTTGCATGAGGTGTAAATGGGATGACTAGAACCAAGCTTTATACATGTAGTTCTCAGTCTGATAGTTACTGTCCAAGTGTATGTACTCCCAGATAAAAAAAGTTCAAATGTTGGGTTAGGA
>CM042752.1:10205648-10225100 GCA_022496165.2 Catalaphyllia jardinei
TAAAAAAAGTTTTATTTTCAACTTTGTGAGACACGTGTGCCTTCTCACCACCAGCTCCACAGTAATTTCCTTTTTTTTTTACAACTGAACTTTACCATTGCGTACGCCTTGAGTACCATAGAATTGCCTTCATGTCTTACGTTTTGTCCTGTCAACCACTTCCTTGTGATGTCAGCCCACAGAGGGGGTATCCCCTTTAATGACGTAGGCCACAGAAGGGTATGCCCATTCATGACGTCATTCCACAGAGGGATATCCCCTAACCATGACGTCAGCCCAGAGAGTGTGATATTCCCATTTAATGGCGTCAAACCACAGAGGGAATATCCCCCTTTCATGACGTCAACCCATCCCTTCGACACCTCCTTACAGGTAGACGGGTTAAGGTGGTTTTATACTCTGACATTCCAATTTTTCCCCAATAAAGCATCTCTTCGGAACACGAAGATTCACCATCCCTGACCAATTGTTAATCGTATTTTGAAACGATTTTGCTGTAATTACTCCTTGATTTACGTTTAAATTAAGAAATTCGCACACTTTTAGCTACATTTCAACATAGCGACACGCATTGTTTACAGTCTAAAAGTACGCACAAAATGGATTCAACTTTCGCTGCGCAGCGAGCGTAGCGAGCGAGCAGCAACATAAACAGGATTTAAGAAGAAATATAAAAAGGAGTACGAATTCTCGAATTCATCACTTTTTACCAGAATGCATTGCAGCTTTTTACCAGAATGCATTGCGGCTTTTTACCAGAATGCATTGCGCCTTCTACCAGAATGCATTGCGCCACGACTACTCCTGACCACAAACAACACGAGGTTGTGACACCGTTGTGCTGGCGTCCTTTTTCGCGTGGATTGCAGTTGAGAAAGTTTAGTGGCTATGGTTTGCTTAATTTACCTGTTAAGACTGTAAAGCGATGTGAGCGATATCGTGCTTGGCTTTCACAACCCTTGCTGTTGTCGTTAATGCAGAATTATCTGGACGATTCGATTAATTGTCACACAATAATTTAAAACTTAGTGCGTCAATTTCCTAGCAGTCACGCATCCTTCGTCAAATTCTTAATGAAGAGAAATCGCTTGTAGAATAATTAAAAGAAACGAGAACCGTAGAACACGCTAATGTGTCTGTCACATTCGATTCTAGAGACATGTGCGTATCAGTTCAGAATTTATAAGTCAGCTTTCTACTCTTACAATTTCCACATCTTTCGTTTATTTGGATTTGGTAAAGAGGAGGTTGATGTGTATCAATTCATGTCCAAACAGTTAAGATCACCATGTGCTTTAGTCACGATCACCAGCGATGCGTCATATGTATTAATGTGTCGTTGTTGTTTTCTTGCAGACAATTTGGAAATCTGCGCCACCAACAACACGAGGATGTCATACAGTCTTTTCGCGTGGATTCCACTGAAATTTTGTTTTGATTTACCTGTAAAACGATGTGCAGGAGAGCGTGATTGACTTTCACAACTCTTGCTTTTGTTTTTAATGCAGTACGTGAAAGTTTGTAAAAATCTAATCGCCCGGGTCTGGACGATTAATTGTCACATCTTATTTTAAACTGAGTATGTCATTTCTTAGCAGTCTCGCTCCGTGGTCGAATTCTTAAAACAGATGAAGAGAAATCGACGTTACAAAAACTTGTAGAATAATTAAAACAAACGGAAACTGTAGAACACGTTTATTTCATATATGCTACGATCAACTCCTTTCATCCAAACATGAATTTAAACTTAAGTTTTAGCAGTTTCACATATCCGGCGATCGACTAGCCTGCGAACGCAGACATATTTCCGGCTGTCACTGATGCCGCCAGCAGAGACAAGCGATAGCCGGAAAAAGTTCGCAGGCTATCGATCGACGCATTTTCAATACTGTCAACACTCTAGACTTAATGCGTACTTGTACAGAATTTATAACTGAAATTTCTGCTCCAACAAATTCCACATCTTTCAAATTTCATCTTCTGGATTTTCTGGTAAAGTTGGGGGCGGGGTAGATGTGTATCCTGTGTGTGTGTGTGTGTATGTGTATGTGCTTTATTGTCTCGATCCCTTGTCACGCCTCGCCATCGATTCGTGATGATGCATGAGGTTGATACATACAAGGACAGATTTTAAGTTACACACCACGACTTGACACGACTTAAAGAAATAAAGGTTATAATGTAAGACTTGGAACGCGCAGATAGATCAATGACTACTATATGTCATTATCAACAGAATGTGCCGCAGCATACCCCCTCACCTTCCCTTTAACCTTCCGCCCCCCCCCCCCGCCATTCACAGGGCCAATTTGGACTCGCAGAGACCCAAAGAAAACTGTAAGCCATATTTCTCAAAATGGCCAAATAGACCGATCATGAATATTTCGTGCACGATATATTACAGGGTTTTAACCGAATGTTGTCAAATTGTCAACATTGGTAAAAGACACAATTATCTAGGGGCAAACCTCCAAAATTTGCAATTTATGAAATTCTATCCCTGTTATTCAGTTAATATAATTAGTATTAGTAAATATTAAAAAACGTTTTCCAAATTTTACAAGATAAAACCCCTCGAAACACCGCTTCCTGGACAACCTGCTTGAAGACAGCATGAACTGAATTCCATGCTTTTCGAACCATCCATTATTAAGTTATCGTGTTTGTAATGAACACTAATTTTAACATTTTAGAGCTAGTTATCCATTATCTGTTGTGGCATGTGACCTGGAAATGCTCAATTTTGAAGTCAGAGTGCAAAGTCCTTTAACGTTGTGCCAAAACTGTTCCACAGAGTTGTTTTGCAAAAAACACATTTTTTTTGTATATTATGGTTAGAAGCGTTTTTTTTTTTTTGGATTTTTTGGTACCACCACCATTTTACCTCCTTGCACCACCTGGTTGGTGGCCGGTGACGTCACGTTTTCTCGAACTTTTATTGGCGGCCATTATTAAATTGAGAAGGAGGTGCAATCAGGATAATTTGGAACACTATATACTACTGGTAGCATTAAGCTATTATTGTTGCCGATCGAGCCTGTTGAAAAATTGTATTGCTGTCTACAAGCAAAGATTTTTTTCCCGTAATTTTTCAGAAGGATTGTCAAGGGGAAATGGGACAGATTTGTCATGAGAATTATATTTCGATCATAGTTTACGTTGCCAGTATATCTTTTATTTGATTTGATCTAATTCATCGTTTAGTTGATTAAAATAAATAAATAAATAAGAATTAACAAAATTAAAAAATCCAGGAAACTAAACTCAATGCCATTCCTCATTTGCCGGCGGGATCACTTGCGGTCCACATCGGGGATCATTTGCGGTTCGGTACCTATCATTTGCGGTCCAATTTGGGAATCATTTCCGCTTTGCGGATCATTTGCGGGGATGATTTTTATCGCACATTTCGAATAACTGCATTATCACTGAACAACTAGCAACACTACAGAAAAAGAATTGAAAAAACCTAACTTCAAGTGATATTTCCAGCGAATCGCCTTAAGTTTTTCTGATATCTTGATTGGTGACATCTCCTTCCCCGGGCCGTGTATAGCGTTGCAGTTGTGTCCTGCGTGGCAGATATGTCTTAAACGTTTTGACCAATTGCATGTGTCGTTGTTTCTTCCAATGAAATTGCGTTGTGACAGTGTCTTCTTAGAACGGAGATCAGTTACCAGTCTTATGGCTGCGTATTATTAGATAGAACCCATGATATGATTGGCTCAGTATATCCTATTACGTCAGAGGACATGTCTGCCATATAGGACATAACTGCAACGGTACAGCCGTGGACAGCCAGCCACAACCTCGTCCCCAGACGACGATTTTCAAAATGGCGGATCGTCGGGAGAAGGGAGAGCGGGAGAAGACTCTTTCTCCTACCGCCGCCATCTTGGAAAGCGAGAAGACCCTGGTTGAGGTTGAGCCAGCCACTGGTTGTAAATTCGTGTCCTATATACACGAAATGGTGAAACTTCATAACCCAGCCAGGTACCCAGCCACTCTCCAGCAACTCGCCACACTGAAAGTCCGTCAGAAGCCTGGGATCTGGGCAAATTTTGTTTATCACTCCCAGTCCCTTTACTGTCTAACGTGACACGTCTAGTGCCTCAACTTACGTGACGGTCGTGGTAGATAAGCTAAGGGAGTAAATGACTGCATTTTCGCTCAAGTTGTTGAGAACATCAAGGGCTCAGTCTGTGTTAAGGATTTCTGAAATAAGTCGTCATTTCGGTAGATGTTCAACTATGCTACGCAAAGAAGATGTCGCGGCCATGAGAATGGACTACAAAACGCCTGTCGGTTTTGACGAGTCTGTCCTCGTGGCAAGAGAACCGTTTATGCAGTTTGATTCATGGTTCAGAGAAGCCACGAAGACTTACAATGTCGGAGAAGCTAATGCTATGATTCTTTCAACCTGTGGAAGGTAAGTTCTGTGTTTCCTTATGATAACAAAGACCTTCGTTTTACATATTAATGAAGTTTTTTTGTTACGTAACTGACTAGCAATGGTTCTTTTGTGGTGTCCGCCTTGTTGCCGGCTCAAGCGGTATGAAAGACTTACATTATCCCTGAAATGGTTTCTATTTTAAAGTGACTGCCGTCCAACATCAAGGGTTGTGTTGCTGAAGGGTTATGATAATACAGGATTTACATTTTTTACCAATTATGACAGCAAGAAAGGAAAACAATTGGTGAGTGTTTATGTAATTATTTTGATGATTATGTAATAGTAATTAGACCAAGTGGGATATAATACAGGGTGAAACTATACCTAACCGTACATTTTTGGCATATCATGTGAGTTTTGTCAAACCATGGTTTTTTATTTTAGAAAACAGCCATGACGAGACTAAACAACAAACATATGCCACCATACTGTGCCCAAATTTGCAATTATTAGCCAGTCAGGAGCAGCCATGTTCTGCTGTCCTGATTTGCTGTAATATCTGGTCACTGACCTGATACGGCTTCAATATCATGCTCACTTGGGGGAATTTGGGTACGGTAAATAAGTATTCTTACATTTTTGGTGCACTCTGGTGAACATGGGTACTGTAATAGAGCATAGTATACACCTGCCAACTTTTTCTGAGATATAAACATGAGATTTTTATCCTGGGAGTGATGGGATTTTTGAAGAAGACACGATGATTTCCGCAGATTCCCGAAGGAAGTCCAAAGGCTTCCGAATACATCCAAAGTTTTCCGAAGTCTTAGGACGCAAGCTCGCTCCCAGTGCTTTTCACTTTAAAAATCATAGATAGCGAGGAAGTTATTGTCATTTATTCATTTTTCACATGGTTTTCGTTCCTTACATGGAACTGAGTTAACATATTTTTGGAAATTGTGTAAAGCAAGATGGAAACTATGGCGCGTTTTTCCTATCAAAATTCAATTTATTAGTCGTTTTTACGTACGACCCTCGTTTTTCAAATTCAATACCCCTTTTATTCAACATTGGCATTCGTTTTCAACTTCAACATTTGTTATATTTAACCTTGACACTCGTTTTCTAAGTTCAACATTTGTTTTATTTAAGCGCAACGTTCGTAATTCAAGCTTGACATTCGTTATTCATGTTATTGACATTCGTTATTCGTCATTCGTTCGTGAATTGACGTCGATTTATATATTTTTACTCAAGCATGACATTTGTTTCCAGTTTGTCATTCGTTTTTACTTAACATCATTCATTTCAAAAAACAAATGACAAAATCGTCACGCTTGAATAAAACGAATATCGAACTTAAATAATGAACGTTGTGTTTGAATAGAATAAATGCTGAACTTAGAAAACGACTGTCACGGTTAAATAAAATGAATTTTGAAGTTGAAAATGAATGTAATGGTTGAATAAAAGGAGTACTGAATTTGGAAAACGAAGGTTGTACGTAAAAATGACTAATAAATTGAATTTTGATAGGAAAAAAGCGCCATAGGAAACAATGCACATTTTTCAATCAGGCGTGAGAAAGTTTTCAACCCGCAGGTGTGAGCTCAGGTGTAATTAGTATACACATGATTGTTTTGCTGCACTCACCCATAAAATAGTTTTCAATATATTTCAATTCTTCAGCCTTCCATATACATGTAACTTTCTTTTTGTTGTATAAAATCTTCACAATGGTATTTAAGAAATAGAAAACATGTACCGTGTTTGTATCAAGTTATACAAACACGAGTGGAAGTTTGGGAGAACGAGAAATGCTGTGGGATCACGAGCCGCAGGCGAGTGTTTCCACAGCTTTTTCGAGTTCTCCCAAACTTTCACGAGTGTTTGTATAACTCGATACAAACACGGAGTACATGTTTTCTATTTCTTTTAGAAAACACCACGACGAGAAAAAGGAAAACAACTTGTTAACTTTGATTATCAAAATGTAAATTCTCTTTGCTCGCGCCATCACTACGTCAACAGTGCGCGCTAGTTCTGTGTCTACATCGAGTTATACAAACAGGATTTTTAACCAATCAGCACGCGTGCTTTCTTAGGACTGTTTTCTAATAAAAATATATTACATTGCAAGATAAATCCAAGCATTGTGATTGGTTCTTTCTTGGTCAGGATTTTGCCATACAGACCGTTTCCATGGAAATGGCCATCGACTGTGTATTTTTTGTTTTCGAAAGCCGCCAAATCCAGAACAAGCATGGCCTGAGTGCCATATAATAAACTACTCACTAACCTACAGCTGTAGCTAGCTCAAGCCGCACTGGGGAATATTGGCTCTGTCATTTTTGTACAAACCTCGCTTTGCTCAGTCTGTACTGCCACAACGTCAGGCCAGTATTCCCCAGTACTGCCCTCGCGTTCAGTTCGGGGTAGTAAGAGGTTAATAATAACAACATTTCCGTAGATTTCTGAGTTGTCCAAAGTCCACACAAACATTTCTGAACATTTTGAGGATTACCAAAGATCACCAAAGACTTCTTGGCAAGTCCCAAAGCTATTTTAATTATGTACACCAATCTATTTAAGTATAGTTAAGGGGTCCAAAATGATGTCAAAAAAGATAGAGATATCACATGGGGATAAAAATGACATGTGATGTGGTGTGTTTATTAATTTGTTACCACTTGGTATACACATGTACTACTAAATTTTATGCAGCACATCAGCTGAGTAATTACTAAATTGGATGTGGGTGCAGTACAAGGCTGATTTGATATTACTAGCATGATTACCAGTCTTTGAATTGTATGATGTGTCAGGTTTAATAAATCGTTTTCACTGTCACACAAGAAAAAAAATAAATGAAAGAACATTTATTGGATAAAGTCAAAAAATTTTACAACCAGGTTGGTGAATCTTCTGTTAGGACCCTCTCTTAAACAGACTGATTCTGCTTGGTAGAACCAGCCAGGAGCGTGAAGCTCTTATTGGCATAGCTCTAGGGGTCATGAGAGAGTTCAATCCTCTTTTCCACATTAAGGCACACCACCTGAGGAGGTCTTTGCAGTTTTATAAGACACTAACAAGTGATTTAAGCTTGAAATTTATATGAAATTTAATTTGTTGTGAACCCCAGATGCACTGTACATTAATTATAACCATTGTTGTTTCTTTCAGAAAGAAAATCCATATGCCAGCTTGCTGTTTTACTGGCATCCTTTACACAGACAGGTACTTGTACTGTGTGCAAGGTCTTCCTTCTTGAACACAAATTGTGATTTCCACAGAATAATATGTTGTCCAATTCAAATGAATTTCCTGTAAATTATGACCTTGTGTCACATGTATTGTTTCAGATAAAAATTGAGGGAAGAGTGGAGAAGCTACCTTCTAAAGAAAGTGAGGAGTACTTTCATTCTCGTCCTCGAGGAAGTCAAATAGGAGCCATTGTTAGTGCGCAGAGCTCAGTCATTGCAAGCAGAGAGGTGTTGTTTGGGCATCATTATTCACATAATTATTTCCATAATCTACTATGTTGTCTTTTGCAAGTGAAGTATGATCCTCGCAGTAAATTTTCCAATTTAAGCAATTGGAAAGAAGCCTGAGAAAAATTAGGGCTTCAACGGGATTCCAACCCATGACCTCCGCGATACTGGTGCGATGCTCCAACTGAGCTATGAAGCCACACATTGGGAGCAAGGTCAATTTAATGAGTTCATATCTCCCGTAAGGAGTGAAATGATGTTAAGTGTATATGAAATAATTAATATTTGAACTGCAGTTATAGATGCAAGTGAAGTATGATCCTCGCAGTAAATTTTCCAATTTAAGCAATTGGAAAGAAGAAGCCTGAAAAAAATCATTAAATTGACCTTGCTCCCAATGTGTGGCTTCATAGCTCAGTTGGTAGAGCATCGCACCGGTATCGCGGAGGTAATGGGTTCGAATCCCGTTGAAGCCCTGATTTTTTTTCAGGCTTCTTCTTTCCAATTGCTTAAATTGGAAAATTCACTCTACATTATGCTGTCTTTTGTTACTAACACTATAGATTCCATGCTCCCCTAGCATCATGTTATTAATTGCTATATACAGTAGCTAAACAACTGTCTGCTCATATTACAGTCTCTGTACAAACCAAGCCCCATTAGCAGCCCGCCTGGGCCTTAATGAAACCCCTGCCCAGGTATATACAACATGTAGATGGGTACTGGGGAATTTAATGCTGAGGCAAAACCCTGCAATGGACTAGTATGCTGTCCAGGAGGGAGTGGATTGAAATACTGTCCGAGTCCTAGTCCCTTCATGCTGCAGAAACCAAAGATCATTACACTGTCCTGATACCAAGCAAATAGATTGGCTGTGAGGACAATAATGCTTAGCTCGTTTGACCATCTACCGTAGCAGAAAGTTTTTCTTACAAAGAAGTTCAGTTGTGACTACTACAGTGAGTTTTGCCCAATGTGAAACCAGTTGCCCTCCTTCTGAAAATGTTAATAAAACTGCTGCCTGGGTAGTGAGAGGCGCTATTAGAGTAATTTTAAACTCAATGTCCTCTGCCAGGGCTGAAACCAGGGCTGCTCAATCTGGAGACAAGCACACTAACCATGATGCCACTCCACCTTCACTTTGCACGTATTGCAGACCTATGAATTAAAAGAATCCACATTGCTAGTCAAACAGTGTGGATGGGTGGACTTGATCACTTTTAGGACTGCAACCTCATGATAAGTTTATCAGAAAAGAAATGAGGAATTGTAACATGCACCAGACCCAGCAATTGTAACCATGACCCAGTAAATAATTCTAAACATTCAGCACAGCATGACTCCCTTTAGCATTATTACATGTGAAATAGAAACTCTAGTTACCGGTAAGTACTTAGTAAAGGCTGCAAGTTAACAGAAAGTTGTACTGACTGTGTTATTTGAAGGTTTTGGAAACAAAGGAGAATGAACTGAAAGAAGAATATGCTGATGAGCAGAAACCAATTCCTAAGCCAGAACACTGGTGAGATGGGACTTAACAAATTTTCTGAAAATTTAATTCACTAAGCTCATTTTAGGAGTGGGGACACCCAAGGTTTCTTGAAACCTCCAAATAAAAATTGTTTCTGAGTTGCCTTAAGTTTCTGGTCTTGTTTATGCAAGTCTCAGCATTTTTTAGTACTGTGGATACTGAGGCATGCTAATGGGGAATTTGATATTAAGGTTTTAATTTATTGAAGCCTTTTAGAAATGAGGGCTTGGTTGAATTTGTTTTTTTTAATGAAATGCTAGGTACCGTATTTTTCATGACATGTATCTAGTTTCCCATGCACATTATTTACTATTATCAGAAGACCCAGAATTTTAATTTGTCACAATGTTTCTTTTAGGGGTGGTTTTAAAGTAATTCCAGACAAAGTGGAATTCTGGCAAGGACAATCCAGCAGGCTTCATGACAGAATTTTGTTTCGTAAACCAGAGGCAGATGAGATTATTGATGAGAATTTAACAAAAAAAGGAGTGGATGGTTGGTTCTATGAAAGACTTGCACCATAAATGTACAAAACCAAGACATTATTTGATAAACTGGATTAGGGTGTACAGCAGTGAAATGGTCGTAATACACTTACATTGTAGCGTCAGGCTCCACAGCTTGAAGTGTTTATTTTTGTGCTATTTATTGTCTAGCATCATTGGCAGTGGGGTTAGCATTATTCTGGACTGTAGGTCAGTTAATCTGATCTATTGATTTTAGTCATTTCTTTTATCTATAAATGCATCTTTTTATTTATTAATTTATTGACAGCTCAAACCCTGTAATTGACAGAGATGGGTAAGCATGATCAAAACTAAAATGACCAACCTTTTTGAGGAGCTCAGCTCCAAATCAGATTAGAAAACTGTCAATAGTTATCATACCACTATCACAGTTTAACACTGAACCGATTTAAAGAAGGCAAAAAGTTTTAAACTTTTGTTTGCCATGAATGTTAAGAGAACATCAAGACATTTTGGGAACCAAATAATAAAATTACAGCTTTAAATTTCAGTAAAGGAGGTGCGTTCGTAAAGAAACTGTGGTGCTGTGTTGGTGGGGAGTATTACAACAAGATAATTTGGTTTTATCAACTGGGTTGATAATGTGAATTGGCCATCATGAAGAGATTCGAAAACTGACATTTTGAATGCTAGCCCTTTGTTGGAGCGAATCAAGGAAATTAATTGCGCATGGTTTATCCACAGAAAGATGGAGTTACGCTATTGATTGGTGCATGGTTACATGAAAAACAACAGAATAGTTGAATCAAAAGCATTTTGTTGATAACTTGAGGATTAAGAGTAAATTTTTGTTGTAGAGTTGTGCAGCTTTCCGATGCATCCTTGATGTAGGGAAAGGCTGCAGACTGCCATGTGTTGCTTAGAATGATTGGGGAGATTAAAGTGTCTTGCAACCAGGTCAGATGCATTTTTGTTGTCTTTCTCTGCGACCTTTCCCTCGATTCGCCCTTAAGGGCAAATGCTCGAAATGTCAGCTTTCGAATCTCTTTACGGTGGCCAATTTACATGGATTGGGCGATGTAGCAGCTCTCATAAGGTGTCACATTAATGGCTTGCAACCCTTTGAGAGTACAACAGAACAAACAACAGAAGCAATGAACCCTAGCCACAAAACAATAACAGCTGCTGCAATGACGACAAATAGAATTACAAGCTTACAAGAGCTGCTACACTACCAATTCACATTATCAACCCCGTTGATAAAACCAAATTACCTTAAATTTCAGTAGGCTGGACAGTACAACCAATGTACATAGTAACTGTTTATAACACCTGGTATTCTGTACACTAGGCTCTAGTGAGGGGAAATAAGGAGAAAAAAGACTACTTTGAACTTTGTACTGTAGTTTGTGACTAATTCAAGTAATTGAGGATAAACATGCGTCACATAAACCAGTGTGCCAGGAAAAGAAATCCTCGGAGTTGTGTGAATACATGAAATATATTTCTTATTCCTGAACAGTGGCAAAACATTACTGGCAAAAAGTGAAGTTAACACACTCTCAGTGAAACGTGACCCTGAACAAAAATAGGTTAGCAATGAGTATTACTGATATTAAACATGTAACATAACATAATAAAATGAAAAAATCATGTTTATTTCAAATAAATAATGCTTGATCAGAAATAGTTTACAAGTCCAACCTCTCAAATCAACAGGTATTACGTATGTATCCAGTACTGATAAAATTGTAAGGAAAGCATACAAAATAAAAAGGGTTTATGGAAACAGTTACCACTACAATCGGCATAAAACGAAAATAATTTATCATTGATTCCAATCCCCATTGATCAAACAAACTATCAGTATTCATATTATCAACAAAATGCAATGTACAAAAACCAGCAAGTACCATGCCTGCATTTCGAACCTAAAGGGCAGGGTATGTTGTACAATGAATACATGGAAACTGCGAGAATACGTTGTGACGATCTTTTTCTTTGGTTACAATAACAATATTATTATATCTGACACTTTCCTTATGCTCCTTGTAAAATTTTAAAATAAATTAATATAATGCTCAAGATTCTGTTCTTGATCTTACTGCTCTTACGTAAGTGTACACTTGTACCATGGCAGAACATTTGGAACATTTAAATGTTTACAATTTTAGGTTTACAGTCTCATTTAAGTTTAGTGATATAAATACAAGTAATTATCATTTGAAGTCCATAAATTTGACATCACTGAGCAAAAAGAACTTTCTTGGTAATGGCCTTGGAGCTGGAGATAACACTATCATCATCTGGCGATCTAAATCAACCTCATTCCTGCAATGAGAGACAATTGACTGAAACTGTTCAGGGCCTCTAAAAGATTTGCTCTCTACTAATGACGGACTAACAGGGGCTGAAAATTTGATGATGTCTAACTGTGCATGCTTGCAGATGTGTGCACGGTGTTTGGTCAGTTTGCCTTGGGTATTGATATATGCAAACAAATGGATAAGTGCCATGAGTAACTTACACGACAACAAAGCCTATTGCATTTGTGGTGACCAAGTCTTCCTCTAAAGATTCAGCTGCACTCAGTGCTAAAACACAATGTTTTAAGTCACGTCCTGTGGGGAAAACAGTCAATAACCAGCATTGTCAGTGGACTGTCACTAAAACTTGGTCTGATCCTTCTCATACATGTAGATCTACAATGTAAAAGTAGCTCTTAGATTGCATTGCCACAATTTATTTCTTTTACATTATATACAGGCTGTATTAAACAAGAAAAGTTGAAGAGTCATAGAATGAAAAAAAATATCTGTGCGCAGATAATAAAAGAAAAGCACTCATGACACTAAGAAGTTATGGTGTGGAGTTTGCTTCCCACTGTGCAACTCTTATGCTTCTTTTAAGCTCTCCAACCTTCCTCGATGCATCACAACTCGATGATGCACACCAAATCATGAATCAATTGTTAACACTCCCCTTCACAGTTAACTTTTCTCATTTACATTACAGTGTAATCCAACCTGGATGCAAGGCAATTTCTGGCTGAAACTACAGAATTCCCAAAACTAATAGCTTCACATGCTAGAAAAGCTAGCCATGAAAAGGGTTATTGTCCTGTCATTATAATAATTATACGAAGGGTGTGAGATACAATAGAATACATGTTCCCACTCCCCACTCGCTTCCTTTATTATAATTATTCATTACTACTAAAAGTGACTGCTGTGCAGTTAATATGCTAATACCAACAATATCTTACCTGGCTGCACTGCAACCAGTTTGGTTTCATTCTGTTCTGGAGCCATACCCAGTGGAAGACAGGAGTCAGGAACAGCTGGAGCTGAATGTTTTCAAGAGAACCACAATAAGGTTACATCACTTGCTTGAACACTACAGTGTTCAGCTTGAACTAAACTGGTTGTGTGTTTTCTGCAGTTCTAGCCCCAGTTGTTTGAAGGCAGGATAATGGTATCTACCAAATATATCACTATCCCGTGGATAAGTGTTGACAAAACAAACTACTCTATCCACTGTTTGATTAATTGGATAGCATTATCCACCTTTTGAACAACCTGGGCCTGCTTTGGTGCTTTTCACATTGTCCAACACTATCATCATTGTCCATTGCCCAAGAACACAACACAGTGTCCCTGGCCAGGGCTTGAACCCAGACCGCTCGCTGCGGAGTGGAGCGCAGCAACCATGAGGCCACTGCACCTCCCACCAGTAATGTTGTACAACAACAAAAATATACAAATGACGTATATTTCATCTGCAATTAAACTTCACTTAAGGCTATAATGTTACTGCAACTACAATAAAATTAATTATTTCTATTAATTTTAACAAAGAGATATTCTACTAACCCCCTATTTTGAAAATCTTTACGTCTGCAAATCGGACCTCAAAAATGTGAGGATAAAAATTTAACTTCATTCCATAAAAATAGTTCCTCACTCTCTCATCTCTTGCACCCCGTCGAGTTTCTTGACTACGTACAACCACCTGCAAGTAAACACAACAAATGACCTCTTTAGCTTGGCTGGTTTGTCACCCCATTTCAGACTATGTACTCTCGAGAATTCTTCCTGTCCAATTTTGAAATAGTTACCCGGTATGTGTATACGAATGAATTGGATAAAAGAATAGACCATTTTACAGTTCTCTGCTCAGTGACCTGGCCTTTACATGACAGCGAGGCTGGAGGTGACCCTGCTTTGATATAGACGTCTCTGCTTTGTTATGTAAATGCCCTGCAGTCTACACCAGTCCTGTAACCTCTCATAAGTGACCATCCAAAATGTCAAGCTTAGGTGGTCGCTCATGGGAGGTGGTCGCTTACGAGAGCTTAGACCATACATGTACCATATCAAAAATGTTGCCTCGATAGCATACGGTTGCACACGATGCCATCTTTTAAATGTTTTATTCCTATAAGAAGTCAAGTTCAAGAAAAAATAGTGCTTCCCATTAAGAAGTTTCTGTCTGTTGTGCTCTCTAGGATTATGATAACGTTAAAGCACCTTTAATACTATCCATTTTCCTCTCTATTATTGGTCAATTGGTCGCTTACAGGAGGTAAAGTGATTGCGGTTGTTTATGAGCGGTGGTCGCTTATAAGTGGTTCCAAATATAGTGATCTGACATGGAAACTTTGGTATTTTGGAAAACTGGTCACTGAGGAGTGGTGGTCACTTTCAAGAGGTGGTCTCAACTGGAGGTTTGACTGTAGTTATAGGCATTAGATAACTTGATTTACACAACCAAAGCAGAGAAGTCTTTAATTATCAAAACAAGGCCACCTGCTGCCTCACTGCAATTCAAAGGCCAGGTCACTGAGCAGATAACTGCAAAATGGTCTATATCTCTAGGGAATATCATGTGGCCTGAATTAGGAAAATGAACTGCCCAAACTAAAGGATTTTGTAAGGATTTCTTAGTTTTGTGTTTCCTGAGTTGAACTCTATTCATGTCCCCAGTTTCAGAATGAACCATACACAAACTACAGTATGTAGTAACCTACACATGTAGTAACCACAAGCCCTTCCTTAGACTACAGGTGCACATGGTAGCCTGACCAACTGCGCAACACTAACACCTCACTTCATGTATTCAAAGTAGCTTTATAATAGATTGATTAAACATTATGTATTAACAGTTTTAAAATGCACTGTGTGTCCATTTACTTTTAACAGGAATGTACAATAAGCACTTAATGACTGGCCCCCCAAAAACAGTGAGTTTTGTTTCCCTGGGATCCTTGATGTTTCCCTCAGTGAACATTGAGGTTGAGGGGAAATGGTCTATGGTACATTTGTACTATTTGTACTATCTGCACTATAGTATATTTGTACCAGCATAGTTAAACAATTTCCTTACCCCACCAGATTTAGGAAGATGTACAATCTGGACCTTATTTCCAAACTGCTTCTTTAGATCATTGTAGACTCGTTCTTGATCGAGAACAACTATTACATCCACTAAAATATGTTGAAAGATTCAAAAGTAAATTTAGTGATGAATATAAAATAATAATACTTTGTAGAACTAAACCAACTTAATTGACTTAATGCGGGTGTATGTAGTAAACAAAATATGACTTTGAGATTAAAAGAAAATACAATTATTTAACATTGAGCATACATGTATGAGGTATTACTGAGAACTTGATGAACATATCATGTACTGCTTAAAAGCAGTCACAGCCACCATTTGCAAAGTCCCAACAAGACTTTTTCTATTGATTTGTCCTGTATTAAACAGTCACATAGTGTCAATTGCTTACTAATACAGTTTTCAAAACAAAAGATTTGCTTTTGCAAATCATTAAAATGCCAGAAATGAATGTTTCCGATTTGAGGTCACATGTCTTTTCAGCACTGATTCTATTTGAACAAAATTCTTGTCACCTGTATTACGTGGTGACCCTGCATTAAGCCTGCAAGTTCACTTAGCCACTCCACAAGGCTGACTGCTTAATACAGGTTTGACTGTAATTATTTTGTTTCTTATCATTTCAGATGTGTCTAAGTTTCCTCTTGAATTTTTGGCTTCATGTGCATGAATTACATCTACATAATTTAGTTGTAAAATCCTATGAGAACATACATGTACAGCAAATTCCAGTGCAAGGTGCAAAAAACAAAAATGAGTGAATAATTTATGTATGTGCAGCTAAGGTAATAAATTTAATAATCACAATAAAGTAATAATTTCAGTACAATAGTCAGCATTATGTGAGCCTGTGGAAAAGGTATAACCATTAGGTATTATGAAGACTTAAACCACAGGT
Organism: Catalaphyllia jardinei; assembly: GCA_022496165.2. Taxonomy (NCBI): domain Eukaryota; kingdom Metazoa; phylum Cnidaria; class Anthozoa; order Scleractinia; family Caryophylliidae; genus Catalaphyllia; species Catalaphyllia jardinei. The sequence goes on from CM042752.1 coordinate 10,221,829, forward strand.
ACAAGCCCCGGTTGTTCAAAGGCTGTATGATGCTATCCACTGGATAAAGTGCTATCCAGCGGATAAGTGTTGAGAAAACAAAGCAAGCTATCCAGTGGGTCATGATTTATCCGGTGGATAGTGTTATCTACTTTTCAAACAACCGTGGCCAGGTAAGTACAGTCATTCAAAGCCTGCTACATGTATCTTGAACTCTTATGGGAAATAATGTTGTTTTTTGACTGCATTGTTTGAATTGATTAAAAACTTTTTTTTTATACAAGGATCTTTTGTTTTGTATTTAAAAGTACAGTATTACATACCATCAAATGCTTCAGCTGCATGAACCAGAATTCTGTAACCAGTTCCAGTCACCCAGCCACAGGTGTTGATAATACAGCCACTGGCTCGAGCTATAATGCAACACATGTACGTGTACAAATTAATCCTACTGTATGTTTCTTACTGTGCCATATCCTTAGAGAATTAAGCTTTTGATCAAAAGATGACAAGGTTCTATATTCCAATGACCTTTCCTAGATTTCAGTTCAGTGAAGATGTTCAAAGAAGCCGGGCAAAGTTGCATGTGCTTGCAGATATGACTGTACAGTTTAGTTTAATTTTCCTTTGGTTCAAATGTTTATAATAAATATATTACCATACATCAAAACACACAAAAATACCAAAATTTAAAAAGTTTAGGCACAACATACAGTGCAAGTACCGGTATGTGTATAGCTGGGAAAACAGAGACTCGCCTTTCTTGTTCTTTTCGAACCTCTCTTTTGTGACTTCAGCAACTTTGCTGGATATCTTGTTGTATAGCTTCTCATTTGGTCCAGGTGACAAGTGACCGTAATGATATACTAATGGTGCTTGAAGTGGAAATCCTGCAAGAAACAAAATTACCTGTGCATGGAGCTTTACATGTCAAATATCAAATCACAATTCTTAATTTGTGAATTTACTAGTACTGCATTATTGACGATGTTGTATTCTATATCTGTTATTGTAAACAATTATTTTAATTTTAGCTACTAACTATGAACGAGGTTTTTTTCTTTTGTTTACTAGTTTATTAAATAGTATTTATTCACATGTTTATGTTAAGAGTGGGCTTCCTGTAAAGTACCTTTAAAGCTAAGAAGGGTGGTTACAATAAATAAAGAATTAGTTGCTTACTACTTACATAAACATTCTACCTACCTAAAACCATTGTTTTAAACTTAATACATATTGTTTTAAACTTAATACATGTTAAGTATACATGCAATTAGCAAGGGCGTATGCGCCGAACAGCATGTTTCAATACTTAAGTTTACGAGTTAAGCAATACACCACAAGTTTCTGTGGGTTATAAGCTGATAAACCACACGTGATGTTGGTAGAACACGAGAAGAATGTGTAAACCACAAGCCGCCGGCAAGTGGTTTACGAATTATTCGAGTGTTCTACAGTGTACCAACATGGTTTATCAGCCTACAGTGTATAACTCATAAAAAACTTGTGGTGTATTGTTTTTATATAATAATTCAGAAGATGCATGATTTTTCCGTGGGTTTACCAGCACAATAACCCACAGCTGATTGACCAATCAGAGCCCACGCATTGATTTAGTTATTATAAAAGAATTCATATCGAGTTTCTGAATGACGAGAGGGGAAAAGAGAAAGACAGAATCTGTCTTTCTCTTTTTTCCCCTATAAAATATTGTCGTCTGATGATGTCGCGGCTTGTACTGTTGATTAAACTCGTCCTGTATTGATAATTTTTCAAGTAATTTTCTCTTTCAATCTGTTGGTCGCCAATTGGCGACTTTTGCCAGAATTTCGGTCGCCAAAAATGTTTTCCACTCGTCATGGCGACCAAAATGGTCGCAGCTTGGAGCGCTGACATGTATTAAAGCTATATGATTACATAATATTAATAATTATTTCTAAAAGGACCTTTTACCTTCTTCAATATCTGCAGGTCTCTCAATCAGCAGGGCACCTATTAAAAAAAGAATTATTTAGTTTTTAGGCATTGAGTAAAGTCTTGAGGTCCGTAAAATGTAATCTAAAATGTAAAAAATGTACATTATCTCAAAGTTTTACTATATCTGCATCAGTTAACATGGATTCTGCTCAAAGTTTGAGCAATAAATGCAAGAATTACTTAATACATGTACTAAAACTCTACTCACAGCACAGTAACTTTTTGAATATTATGTAAATACATTTAAAAGATCTCACTGTACTTCATTTCTCTAGGTGACCTATGATTAAATCCCCAAGCATTCTCAAGAAAATTAATGTCAAACATCATAAGAATGCCTAATATGTGTGTTATTATAACTTTCAACTAAAGAGAACCATCCATTTTAATTGAAATACATGTATGGATAACTTTAAGCTCAATTTTCTCTTGTGGGATCAGCCTGAGAGGTTTTATCTCAAGTGGTAAGTTCTTAACTATATAAATATTCAAAATATCACCATGCCATGAAGATGTTTTTAATCAGTAACTTTGTTTGTGCCATTATTGCTCAAATGTTCTGCAGAATTAATATGTAGAAAGTTTCACCAGCCCAAAAGTTTCAGTTACATCTGGTACATTGATGATGATGATGATGATGATTTACATTCTCGTAATAAATGACCTCATGTAAAGGTTCCCACCTATGAAAATTGGCTGGCAACAAAACCTACCATATCCATCATATGGTGAAGTGTTCAGCTGGAGACATTATTGCATCACAGAATAAATAATAGATACACTCTAACTAACAATTAAATACTACTGAAACAGGTAGACCGCGAATTCAAAGACAAGTGCGGCGGTTGATTTCGTCAACGATTTTGGTCACATTCCAGTGCGTGATTTAACATGAAAGCATTAGAGGAAGCATCTCAGACTCCCTTCATTGCGGAATGTAAAAGAAAACTTTCAGTTGAAGTATTTGGAGCTTCCATGAAAATGGTTGACTCCGAAGTGCGAACAACATGCAACAAGCTGTAACGGCGAAGTCAGCAAGGAGAAAGGAATGTGACCACGTGCGTTCAGCTTCTCGATTTGACAAACAGAGCCATGTGACCGAAATCGTTAATGTTTGGTGCCACAATCAACTGTCACTTTTGTCTTTGAATTCACAGTCTACATGTACCTGTTTTGGTAGTATATAATTAACCCTTCAAAATAAAGTACTAACAGTGCATATAATACACAATGCATTGAACAAAAACTTACCCATTGAGCCAGGAATACCAACTCTACCCTGAGGAATCACAAGAATTGTTAACCAGAAGAGACTG
>CM042752.1:10225200-10227700 GCA_022496165.2 Catalaphyllia jardinei
ACCAACAACAGTTCTTTTCAGAACTATTCTCACCCGGACGATCACACTATACGAACTACTGATACTCCTGGGTTCAAACCATTTACTAAATAATTATTATAGATTATTTAGAAGGATTCCACTCAAAGTTTGAGTAATAAATGCAAAAGTGATGTACTAAAAATCTACTTATAGCACAATAACTTTTAAAACACTGTTTTTAAATAGTTATTTGAAATACAGAAGAACTTACTATGACTTAAGCTCTCAAGCTGACTCTGTGAGGGAAAACTGAACTTGAAGTTATCTATATTTTAATTAAAACAGGCGTTTGGGTTAGTTGAAAATGCAATAACACACACAGAAAGTATTCTTACGAGGTTTGATCTCAAGAATGCTTCTTTCAAAAGTCCAGTTTTCCCTCATGGGGTCAACTTGAGAGCTCAAATCTCCATAAGTTCTTCCATATTCAAAATATCACCATGCCGTGAGGTTTTTTGGTAACTTAATTTTTGCCATTATTGCTTGAAAGCTCTGCAGAAATCATCTTAAACAGAAAGGGGAAAATTAGAGTGACAGTGTAAAAACACTTACCTGGCCAATGTCCAGATCCACAAACACCGGTCTTCTACCCATCCTAACAGCATAGTTTAACAGCAGCTGGCACAAGGTGGACTTACCAACATCCACAGGGCCTGCAACCAGTACCTAAACATTAACAAAAATTATTAATGATAATTATTAACAACCAAATTGAATATGTACATGTCTTCTGTGAACAATATTAATATTTGTGTGATCTGAGAACACTCATTGGAGACCAACACAATTATTGGGAGATCAAACTCACTAGTCTCATCCACATCACTGTTAAATATATAAAGGACATTACATGCCTGAGCGTGGATATGAATTTTATCTTCAAGTATTCAACTCAATATCTCAGGAGTGAGCACAACAAATGAGTGAGATATCAAGTTGAACACGAGAAGATAAAAAACAAATCTACAGTACAAGCAGGCATGTAATTTTATGTTTATTATATAAACACCAGTGAAAAAGGCATGATTTATTATGTAACCATACTTACAATGATCTCTTCACGTGTGAAGTTCACATGTTATTTTCACATGAAGATATTTTCATGCGTGAAAGCTCACTTAGTATCTCACTGGCGTTTATAATTATAATAAAACTAATTACACCTTCCCCCTTCCTGCACCAGCAAGAATCATGACCAGTGTCTATTAAAATAAAGGTTTATTAGCAGGGTCAGTTTTCAATAGGGTTTCACCAAGTGATGTCTGCATTCAGCCAAAGTGACCCACACTTTCCCTAGAACTTAAATAATAATAATAAATAATAATAATATATAGATTTTTAGAGCGCCATATCCTAAAAGCTCTATGGCGCTTTACAATTTTGAAAATAAATAATCAAACTAATCTATATAATTTAATAATATAATATAATAAAATAATAATAATAAAAAAGGAAAGTTACAAAAAACGATAAAAAGGCTTGTCTAAAAAGAAGGGTCTTGAGGCTCCTTTTGAATGTGTCTAGTGCAGTCCCAGGCTGCCTCATCTGAATGGGCAGAGCATTCCACAGTCGCGGGGCAGCAACTGCGAAAGCTCTGTCGCCATAGGTCTTCTTGTAATAAAGAGTCGGGTTCAATCTTGTTTATCTTTAATCCTTGCTTGCTTTACAACGATGTCTGTACGAACCGTTGTCCATGTGCGAAGTGTTAAGTGCCAAGTGCCGATGTGCATATTAAGTGCAGGTGAATAATTTACATATTAATGCCAGTCCTTTGGGGTCTATTGCGATATGTAACATCCCCTTCTGTTAAGCAATGTTTATATTAAAAAAAATAAATAAATAAATAGTCATTCTGATCTCAATTCAGGTCTTGAACATCTTATCTATAGACATGTATAAACAACGATCAATGAGGCACAATTGGCTGTTTTCCATTCGTATATCTCACAAGTGTCTAATTAAATAGCAGTCACAAGTTGAGTCTTTCCGGTGGTCGGATTTCACGGCCTGATCGAGATTTCCTTGGACCCTGTTCCGATTCTGCTGAGGCAGGGCTTTGTGCATCAGTGTTGGGAGGCGTTTGGACTCTGGGTGTGGTTGTGTTCCCTTGTGGGGTCCTGTTTGACGAGTTGTTTGTTGGGCTGATGGACCCGTTGTTTGGTCTGAGGTGAATCCTGTTTCTTTGGAGTTGCGCTCCGGTTTCCGTTTCGACAATATATGAAGGAGGTATTTCTCCTTGATCTATAACTCGGGCTGGGTTCCATGTTTTTCTCACGGGGTCTTGTAGATAAATGGCTTGACCCTTGTGTAGTTCAGGAAGTTCTTTGGTGTGCCTGTTGTAATAGCGGCTTTGGGTGTCCTGTTTCGCCTTAAGCCACTCCCTGAACTCTTCTTGGTCTTTTGCCGGGTAAATCTTTCCTGGGAGTGTAGATTTGAACATTCGACTGTTCAAGAGTTCAGCTGGCGACGCTACAGTTGA
>CM042752.1:10232700-10305200 GCA_022496165.2 Catalaphyllia jardinei
CCATATTCTGAAAGGGGAGAATCACGTTTTGCATAATGGAACTCGGTCATTGTGTAATAGTAGATGACAGCAGTAACTACAGTATGTCACGTTTCACAAGCTGAACGTTCGCACTGTAAAAAAATAACTCCTCTGACAACGAGAGCTTGAGCCGCCAATGTTCTAGTGTGATAGGATCGTCCAAATTTGTTTACTTTTAGTGCCTCCATCTTCCTGAAGTCACATGGCACCAAGCTTCGTTTGAAAATTAAACATGCGCGAAGAAACGTTCATGCTTCATGGTTAAACGCAAATGGTAGTATTTGACATGTGTCGAATTGGCCAATCAATTATTTACGTTCAGAATCTGAACGTGAACACTCGAATCGTACAAGGACCATTGCAGGCTCTCCCTCTCTCACCCGCCCACTAGCTTTTGACCGTGCGCCATTCGAAAGCAAATCTCGGAATAATCCATATACGGAGAGCCTGTTTGCAGGCTATTTTGTCACAGGGGATGCCCACACATTCACTGCTCAATGCTACAGCCAGTGGCAGATCCAGACCTTGAGCTAAGAGGGAACGAAGGGGGGTGGTGGTTGATTTACTTGCCCCGTTGACTTTTTTCCTTTCTGTGAATTCTTCTTTTTTACCCAAAATAAGGGGGCCCAGGCCCCTCCCCTAGATCCACCAATGATGAATAATCAACCAAAACAAAGGTGTCATATTACACCACTACCTCCCTATAACAACTCCTCTCTTCTGTTCCAAGGTAGCTGTTGTGAAGAGTTTCAACTATAAATTGTGTTAAATCCCATGAATGGGATCGTACAAATGAAAGATTTGCCTGACAAGTGCCATAGCATTTTGTAAAAATGCTGTAATACAGTAGTTTGACTGGACTGAAACACTGTACAGTGTATGAACAGCACTGTGAGAGAAAGATACAAGTGTCTTGCTCAAAAATATGACACATTGACATGAATAATCTACTGAACCCAGAGTACCACACTGTCGTGACTGTTTTCTCACATGCCACCCACAGAACATGTCATGTAGGACTCACCCTTGGACCAGTCTCAGATTCATCAGGAGAGTTTTCAGCCTTTTGCCTCTTTTGTTCCAGGCCCATGTGAAGATTCAGGTACATGACCATGGGTGTTTCTTTAGAGATATAAGCAACCTCCAGAGGGCCAGATATTTATGTTTGGTTATGGAAGATAGCTACAGTGTATATGTTGCAGGTCAATTTGTTCCTTAGGTCAATTTGTTTCCAACCTACGTCAATTTGTTTCAACCTAGGTCAATTTGATATAAATAACACTAAGATTAATTTGTATATATTTAGGGCAGAGGTACATGTACTGTATGTAGTGTAATAATGGGTGGTATATTCACTTTTATAAGTATGTCTGATTTGAATAATTTAAGGAAATAGTGGAAGTTGCATCCAAGTCTGCATGGCTGAATGGTAAGGCATCAGGACATGAATCCAAAGGAACACCAAAGGTCTGTGGTTCAAGGCTCCCAAGGTAAGCATTGAGATAAAAAGAATACCGGTACAGGTTGGGATGTTGGGAGAGCAGGGAGGGAATAGTAGGTGAGTTAGGTAGAGTGGAGATGAAGAGAAGAAGGAGAATGAAAGGAAGATTGAAGGTGCGAAAAATATTTTTTTGTTTGCCACAAAAGCAAAAAAAAAAAAATCAAATTGACCTAGGTTGGAACAAATTGACCTACGTTGAAACAAACTGACCTAAGGAACAAATTGACCTGCAACATATAAACTGGTTGGTGCATGTAGAAAGTGTTGATCATGCTGCTGTCAGTAATAACTACATCTAAGTCTTTCAACGTTTGCTGGTCTCTACACAGACTATATCAAATTGAGCTGGTTTTGCCAATGAATGCCAAACCATCATTGTAAAGGATATTTCAACAGTACAGCCATGCCAGGTGAAAATGGCAACTTTTGATCCAGCCTTGAAGGTGAATTTCTTGTTTCTTATGAGTTCAGTTCCAAACACTTCAGCTTGACCTTGGAGAAGCTAAATTGAGAAAATAAAGAAAAATGAATAAAAAAGGCAATTAGAATACAGACCAAATTGTGGTCAGATATGATCTTTAAAGAAATACTGGAGTTTCCGCAGGGCCATAGATGTCTATGGCCCTTTACAATGTTTCTTTACAAAAGATATAAGTCCGTACTACTTTTTACGTGGGTCCGGACCCAAATTTTTCTGCCATGTAAACGGCCTTTTAAGCACTGCTATCGACTGTTGCAACAGATCGAAGTGAACATCTGCTCATTCAATGTCTAAAACCCAACCAACCTCATGTAGCAGCCCTGCACTGGCTAAAGTGGTTATACTACCTGGTTCTTCAAGAGAGACCGGATCCCTCTGAGATTTCCGAGGGACTGACGCATATTGTACACATATTACTATATATGTGACCTGGAAAGCGAAAAGCACCACTAACGCTTTACCGTTTAACGGAACAAACCGTTTAGTATCCATTTAGTATCCGTTTAACGGATCATGTAAAAGCGTTTACACACTTTTCTCATCCGTTTGCAAAAATCTCGTATCCGTTTAACGATTCGAGCAAACCGTTTAAACATCTTCCACATCCGTTTACAAAATACAAGTATCCGTTTAAGGTTTTCGACAAACCGTTTAAACGCTTTTCTCAAATCGTTTACAAAATTTTCGCATCCGTTTAATGATTTGGGCAAAGCGTTTAAACGGTTTCCTCGTCCGTTTAATTGACACGGGTATCCGTTTAACATTTTGAGCGAAGAATTAGACGTTATTTTCCAGTCAAAAATTAAACACTCGCTTAATCTAGGCGAGTACGAGTCAAGAAATTAGCCGTGATACTAACTCTATCGTAAATAAACAAACACGCGGATAGTAAGCGTCTTTCAGCTAGCGTTTAAATATTTAAACATGTTAAGTATCTAGATAAATGGGTTTTCAAATCATTCAGTCAGTTACAAATATATTTTTGAAATGAATGACATTAAATGCTACAAAGGTGACCGAAAGATAATAATCATTCGAACAGATAACACACTTAAAACTACTAGCAAATAATATACACTTGAAACAGTAAAGCAAACACCTCAAAACTTCAGAGTACTTCCTTTAATTCTAAAACGAACTCGTCAAAAGCTTGACATTGGCTAGTTAGTTTCTTCTGCGGCAAAGATTGTCTGGTAAAGAAAAACACAGATAAACAAAACTTGATCGTACTCACACATGTTCGCTTGATCGCGGGCATCACCACATTCAGCACTAGCCCAGAAAGAGAGGCCCTGGGAAAGAGATTGCGTGTCGGTCGCGTAAACAAACAGTATCGAATTGAACGGCGACAAGGTTGAGAACACTAAAGCCCAAACGAAAAGGCCTGAACAAGAAAACCGGCAGAGCGATAAAGATAGGAAAGCTGTTTCATGATAAAACGGCGAATAGAGAAAATTAGCTGTAATCTTGAACAATGTTAACAGTTTGACGAAAAAATCGAACAGGCAGAGTGAGACAGAGTGCACTTCATTTCAAGGTAAGCTGTACGATTTCATAGAATGATATGAATACCACCCGGGGAATACCACAGTAAGTGTTTGGCTTTTCATAATCATCTATTAACGGATGGAATCTCCAAAGCTGTGTTATATAATCAAGAGTGGTCACACATTATTAAACACAACATTTTCTGTGTACATAGGATTCTTGTCTAATTTACCGATTGTTTTAACAGCGATACCACTCTCTGATGCGAACATTCGGTTTCTAATTCGGTTCGGAGATTTAGCACTTTAAGCTTTGCGTTTAATGATTTGCTCCAACCGTTTAATTTTTATACCTTGCCGTTTAATGATTTAATTCAGCCGTTTAACGTTTTCAACATTCCGTTTAACGATTTGGTTCAATCGTTTAACGTTTTCAGCTTTCCGTTTAAATTTTTTTACAACCGTTTAATGCTTCATGCAATCCGTTTTTGAACTCTGTCCAACCGTTTAACGTTTTCAGCAATCCGTTTTTAACGGATACCCAAACCGTTTAAAACCGTTTACAGTCCGTTTAAAACCATTTACAATCCGTTTTTTAAGCCGTTAAACGGTAAAGCGTTAGTGGTGCTTTTCGCTTTCCAGGTCACATATATTACTATATATGGCCTTTAAAATGAGTCCATAATCACTTGCTTGTGATTGAACATGACCAAAGCTATACATTCGTTGATGTCTCGGCATTCTTTCATAAACCACAGAGAGGGGAGGGGAGCACTTATTCGACAGGAGGCGCTTATTTTAAGTTTTGGTCAATAGGAGCCTGGCTGCTTATTTGAAGGGGGTGCTTCCCAGTTTGCAGAGTATGGCAGAACTCGACGAGATCTCGTGCGTGCTGAGCCATTTTAGTGGATGCATCATTGAACGTTTAAAAAGGAACTCGTGCATGCACCTGCCATACTCTGCAAACTGGTTTGAGGGGAGGTGCTACAGGATAATTTTATGGTATGACAAAGAAATTTGTATCAAAATGCCTCACGAAAACATGATCTATTTTATTTCTGTAACTTGCTCCAGTTCAAAATGGCTTAGCTCCAGAATACCCAGCCACTTATTAGCATCTCATTGACTAAGATTAGTACCTATTGTTAATACCTTACTCTTACAAAGCACACCAACACAGTAAACAAGGTGGCCGGGTATTCTGAATGCATAGTAAGCCAAGATATTCAGCTTACCACAAGTTCAGCTTTTCCCTTTCCTTCAGGAATCTCCAGCCTCAATTCTGTGTCCTTCTCAAGTTTCCATTGCTGCCTTTCCTCTTGCTGAAATGTAAAACTACGTTTGCAATTTACTGTTTTCAGATAGTAAACAATTTAACTTTTAAATTAAGGTCTTGTCTGTTAATCTTGGTCGTTATTAGATATCGATGCCAACGGATAAGTGTACGCAAGGTTTTCAATTCCTAATGAAAACTAACTTGCGTCCAATTCTTCTACAAGAAAAGATTTGTTCTCTATAATGTCATCAACAGGGCTTTTGAAACACGTGTATTGGATTGAAAATTAGTAAATTGAAAATATATTGTCTACACCTACCGCGCTTTTATCTTGCTCCACTTCCATCGTTTTGAAAGAAAGAACTTCGTGAAGACGTTTCAACGGTAGTTTTCCGAAGTCATGTCCACATTTACAAGTAAAATTTCACAACAAAATATTCCAAGATCGTTTCATTCTCATCTAGCTGTCCGCCATCATTGACATTTCCTCTCTTCCCAGTCTCTCACCGAACTCTCGAAAACCTCCAAACGAGGCGACGGTTCACCCGTGTTTATGGCGGGAAAATTATTTTTGTCGTCATGGATGTGTTTTGAGTCAATTTACAGTTTTTTTCTTTCACTGTTTTTCAGTTCAACAAATTACACAACCGAGGTAAGAATAAGTGCAATTTTTTTTATCAGAAAACAATTTTAAACTCGGCGCTGAATAGTTAACTAGCTATGCTTGCATGGAAATCCCGGGTTTACCTAGCTATTGTTAGGGTTAGGGTCTATTATGTTGCTTCTTTGTTTTCTTTTTTTTTACGTCACTTGTGAGTTTCACAGGCTCTTAGACCGAGGCAGAGAAATCCCAGCTGAATTGGCACCTGATCATTACGAACGATACTTGTTTCGCGCTGTTTGTGCCTCGGATGAACTGTCCTCCACACTGCGGCTTAAGACTTAACTACTGACTGGCTTATAATTATTTGCTAACTTTTTTTAACAACAACCCACACATGTCTATTAACCTTCAATTATTAAGCAAATTCGTAAGCACACTTATCTTGACCTGTTCTGACGGGGAGCAAGCGAAATGACGGAATCAGCATCCCGATTTTTTTTTTCTGTGTTGTGCTTCGAGACACTGACCTATACTGGAACCCTTGTTTGTACATTAACAAATAGGCTTATTTACAGTGAAATATCAGTGATGATCATAATAATCAAAACTATAACAAAATTCTCGAATCTGATTGGTCATCAGCAGCCGGCCCCCTGATTAGTAATAGTAATTGGACTGAGTGGAGTACAATTCAGGGAGCAATCAAAACTATAACAAAATTCTTGAACATGATTGGCTATCAGCAGCCTTATTTTGAGCATTAATCGGACAGTTGCACACGTCATGGTTGTAATTGGACAGTACGCGTCATTTTGCGCGCGCTGCTGCGGTGAACTTTGTTGAGTAAACTGCATTCATAACAACGTTTTAAAATTGTTCAGCGCTCAATCGATGCTTTGTTTGCCTCAAATTTTGTCACAGTTTTGATTAATTGGTAACAGGACATCGTGTCATCCAATTCAGTCTGTAATCATACTTGTGATCAACAAATCGGACTTCCGCTTCACAGTTGTCCGATTTTGTTTATCACTCGTATGATTACAGACCGAATTGGACTCCACTCAGTCCTATTACCATTATTAATCGCGCGAGTAATTTCAAAATCGGACGAGCGCAAAGCGCGAGGCTGATTTGAAATTACGACCACGATTACTCCCTGAATTGTATGACACGAGGTCCAATTACTAATTAATTGTATCTATAACAAATTTTGGAATCAAAAATGTCTTGAGAACTTCTTTGAGCAAAAACTCATTTCCTAAATTTTGAAAACTGTAGAAAACATTGCCAAGGAAGCCATTAAAGCGCACGTAACTGACATGAAAATCACGTGGGTATCCAATTACAGGTGTCCGATTACAAAAAGTTCAAATCACACACCTGTAATTGGACACCCACATGATCGCGCACCAATTACGTGACAAATAAGTGCGCTGAGAACCAATCACGATCGAGAATTTTGTTTTAGATGCAGTTAGAGCATTAATTGGACAGTTGCACACGTCATGCTTCTAATTGGACAATACGCATCATTTTGGGCACACTGTTGCTGTGCACTTTGTTGAGTAAACTGCTCGTTTTTTTCAGCATTCATAGCAACGTTTTAAAATTGTCCAGCACTCAATCATTGGTTTGTTCGTTTCTCAAATTTTGTCATAGCTTCGATTATTTTAATTGGTAACAGGACATCATGCCCTCCAATTCAGTCTGTAATCATACTCGTAATTAACAAATCGGACTCCCGCTTTGCAGTTGTCCAATTTTGTTATTACTCATATGATTACAGACTGAATTGGACTCCACTCAGTCAAATAGTTAACACCATTAGTATGATTATTTTGCTGCTGTCATGTCTGCATGGGAACATCACTTTCAAGTTTGAAATAATAATAATTATTATCCAAGCTGTAAGTGAACATTCTTTTATCCTGGTCTCTGTTTGCTGCAAAACAGTTGTTTCATATTTCTTTCTTCAGAATTTCTGGAAATTGGGTAACTCTTCATACCTATCTATAGTTCTTTCTTTACATTCATGCTTGGGTCCAAATACATTTCCTGTCTAATGTTGGATATCAAGACCATTCATCATGTTTCATCTTGCCTATAACTTTGCCGCTGACTTATACACCTTCACAGTGGAGGTCATCAACTATTCTATGACTAAGCTGCTGTTTGGTGGACACTGTCTGGTACAAGGAATCAAGAGACTCGATGGCTTTGGAGAGAGATTTTTCTGTGACCTGAATTTTGTTGTGACGACAAAATGGAAGCTCCTTTTGCTGTTTTTCACGATACTGTATGGAATATTAAGACTTCTACTTAAGACTCGTAAGTCTTGTATGTATATAACAGGCATGAATCTAAGGGAGGGTCCTGGGGGGCCCAGTCCCCGCAGTCCTTTGCTTTGGATAAAAATAAATCACAGAAGGAGGAGATGCCAGCAGGCAAACCCCCCCCCCCCCCCCCCCCGCCACCTTTGTTTAAGGTCTGGGCTAATTTAGGGCCAGGGGGATACTCCCTATAATGGTCTATATGGGAAAGTTCTGCCAAAAAGGGTACCTTCTTCAGGCTTCAGGTATCATAAAAGGGTATGGATTTCACAAGTTGAGGTATATCAAAGGGTACGGAAATCAGTCAATTAGGTATTTAAAAGGGCCTTTAATTATAATATTTCAAATAGACACCTCTTATGGCTGTATCAGTTGATATTTTAAGCACTGCATGAGAATGAGAACCAATGAGTAGGTATCTGAAAGGTATACCAAAATTCTGGGAAAGTCGCCAATTGGCGACCAACAGATTAAAAAGAGAAATTTACTTGAAAAATTATCAATAATAGGATGAATTTAACCAATAGTACAAGCAACAGCATCACCTGTCTTTCTCTGTTCCCCTCTCATCGTTCAGAAACTCGACATACTGCAGCAATGCTTGCTGTTTGTGCATTAACCCTTCATGTAATATGTCATGAAGTGTCCTCCCCTTCACATTTTTTTGGGCGACTAAATTTTTTTTTTATGGCGACCATTTTACAATTAAAGGTTGCCAGGTAACTTTTTGAAAAAGTGAGCTTGGAGCGCTGTTAGTTAATTATGCTAAAAAAAACAGTTACAGTACCGCTCTTGAACTGAAAAAGTAAGTTACCACCATCTTGCGAGATGCGTATCATTTCTCTTGAGACTCCTCTTGAGTGAAAAAAGTACCCAATGCAAACAATATGCAACATCCAATGCAAAGTTGTGATAATTTAATAATCACAAACTTTAAAATTATTTTGTTGACTGTCAGCCTGTACTTTTAGTTTTATTTACTTAGCAATTTGATATTTTTATATCATGATGTTTTTAGGTGAGGAGGTAAAGCCCCCAAAAGATACACTTTTTCTCCCAAGATTATTTAAGATGATCAAGGTGTGTGTAAAATGTTTGTTGCTTGCACAAATAGTAAAATTTAAAATATGTTGAATATTAACTGCACTGTATTAACTGCAAATTATTGTTAATATAGTCCAGAAAATATCCACAGAAAGGATTTCTAACAAGACCCCCAACCCTTCTGGAAAACTTGAAATTAAGCTTGATGCACTTCATTAAATGTTTTTGTCTTAATAACCCCCCTCCTCCCCCCTTCTCCAGAAAATTCCAATCCCTTCTTTGGAGGGAGTGTGGATATTTTCTGGAACTGCACAGTATAAGTTACAACAATAGTTGATGAAATTATAAAATGTTTTAAACATGCTTCTTTTATAGAATGCTCACAAACCTGGAATCACGACAGATGTTATCTCCCTTATTGAAAAACACAACATAGATGTGAACAGAAAACACCCCAAGTCAGATTCTGGTTTAACTTTGTTTTTGGTTAGTTGATCAATGTCACTTATCTTTGTACATTTAGGGGAAAAATTTGCATTTTCTAATAAGAGGATATCATGTTGAGAGTAGCCAGTAGTCTGGTGCTCTGGTCTCATTATTACTCAGGGTTGAAGCAGATTTAGATGCGACCAAGCGGTTGGTGAAAGTTCCATTTTTGGAAACATTACGGCAGTGTTGAATTACAGCCTTACTTTATGTTCTGAGCCTTTTAATATTCCTTTGACAAATGTGTTACTTGTTTATTATGTTATGTTTATTGTTATTCTGAAGAGGTAAAAAAAATGTGTATTAATGACTTTTAAAAAGCAACTCTAAGGCCATTGAAGTGATTTGTGAATGTATAAAAAAGCATAATTTGTTAACAAATTATAAAAAATGATTTAGATAAATATTTAAGCAAGAAAATAAATTAGAAATAACTGAAAGGCATATTTATTGGCCATTCCGAAATTGAGCAGGGGACTGGGGCGAGTTTCAAATTTTAACCAATCGATAAACTGACACCACCACATGAAAGATCATGTTGAGATTGGCCATTTGACCAAGTATGATGCTTTTAGGGTGAGCAGAGACCAAGTTATGGACTTTGAAAGATGGTTTAAAATCCATACAAATGTCTCTAATTTTGAGACAGCGTCCCCCAAAACCATATAAACTCTTAAAATTTCTTATCAATTTTGTGACAACCGTAAAATCCTGTCATGCACCTACTTTTTGAATGAAGCTGAGATGAAAATTGCTATGTTTGCCCATTTAAACAGTATCACAGAAATCATAAACAAATTTAAGAGTTTGTATGATTTTGGGGGATGCTGTCTCAAAATTAGAGACGTTTGTATGGATTTTAAACCATATTTCAAAGTCCATAACTTGGTCTCTGTTCGCCCTAAAAGCATCATACTTGGTCAAATGACCAATCTCAACATGACCTTTCATCTTTCATGTGGGGGTGTCAATTTATCGATTGGTTAAAATTTGAAACTCGCCCCAGTCCCCTGCTCAATTTCGGAATGGCCAATAGCTTTTTCATGCTTATTTTCTCACTTTCAAAATCTTTAAATATGCCTTGCAGTTATTTCTAATTTATTCATTTGACAATGATGACATGAAGTGGTCGAAACGTCATGTTTTACTATCGTTAATTTTCTTGCTTAAATGTTTATCTAAATCGTTTTTTATAATTTGTTAAAGGACCTAAAATGTATATTTATTTTGTTTTAATTATTATAATTATAATTGTTTGTTAATTCTCATAATCATTTTCTGTCTATATGTACATATATGTATTTTTTCCTTTCACAAAGGAAAACAATGATGTAACCAGTCAACAAGAACATAAACAAGTGGCAAATCAGTGTCAGACATTACCTATAAAGCTAACTGTTATCACTCCTAGCTGATTTGCCGTGTCCAATTTGAAGATGGCAAATGATACAGCAAATAGCAGCATTTTTTTAATTATAACCAAAACAGAAAGAACAATGAAATAAACTAATTGTTTTGATTGTCCACAGTGTGCCTGCTTGAGTGGTGACAGTAGTCTTATAGCGTACATGATAAGTAAAGGTGTGTTTATTACAATTGCTTTCATTGAAATATGCAGAATGTAGTAGATATAAACACAGAGTAAATGCAACAAATTCATCAGCTCCAAAGCTTGGCAACTTCAATATTAAAGCCCTAGACAAACGGACGTGCAAGTAGTCGCAAGTGAACGCAGGTTGGACTTGTGTAGAGACTTGCATTGGGTGGCCAAACGAACTCACAAGTTTCTTCACAAGTATAAGCAAGTCGCAAAAAAAAAAAATTGAAGGCGGAATATCCTCTATTTCACTGGCTAATAATAGCTTAATGGATGTCACTGACTCAACTTGCGTTGGGTTGGGTGGCGAAACGGTGAAAAACTTGCATTTATTTGACTTGCGTGCAAATTTGATCTCGACCAAAGTGAGCACAAGTCAACGCAAGCAAACGCAAGCCCTGGCCAAACAGAGTCGCAAGTAGGCCACAAATTTTCAACTTGCGTCTACTTTCAACTCCATTTGGCCAGGGCTTAAGAGTTGTGGGGCCTGTCCATCAAATATATCTATTTGTTATGTTTGTTAGTGCTGTTTGTTTTCTTTTCCTTCTGAAATTGAAATGGCCAAAAAACAACAGAGTCGCAAGTAGACCCAAATTTTCAACTTGCGTCTACTTTCAACTCCATTTGGCCAGGGCTTAAGAGTTGTGGGGCCTGTCCATCAAATATATCTATTTGTTGTGTTTGTTAGCGCTGTTTGTTTTCTTTTCCTTCTGAAATTGAAATGGCCAAAAAACAAGAATTCTTATGACGCTCTCTACAGTACCCTATATAATGACTTTGAATTACGGAAATGACTTGTTAGAAGAATAACTGTGAAAGAAAATTGAATTTCAGATTTTCTCATTGGAAAACTAGTTGCTACATGTATTAGGCACAGTTTCTCAGTCCTTTCTCAAATTTAGGCCTTTGTACATCACTGATTTTTGTTAGTGTAAGATATCATATCATATTAGTCCAAGTGTAGTTATTGCACAAACCCATAGATGTTACTGGCACAGATTTGCCCCAAGTCGGTACAAGAAATGCAGATGAAAATCCATAATCACTTCCATTTGTTCAGTACATTGCATGGTGCAAAACCTTTTACTAAAATGTGCTTGTTTCACAAACAGGTGCAGATGTAAATTTGAACACTACTTGCAAAGACAGTCCTCTTCATCTTGCCAGTTTTTGCTGTGCTACACAAAATGTAAGCAATGGCTTTGGGGTTATCACCTCACTGTTGGAAGCAGGTACATTGCATCTAGATGTATCCATCTGGCAATATAAACTTAAGGTCTTTTATATAGCCAGTACAGCTTGTATTCACATGAACTTGTTGATCAAAACAGCATAGCTTCATAGCCCTTTGCATGCATTATACATGTTCTCCTGCATGCATTACATGTATATGCCAAACAAGAAATTTGATAATTAGAGTTTTGTAACTTTGCAGCGAGGTTTTCTACATATCGTTTCACCTTTGGTTTCAAGTTTGAATAATCTCAAAAATACATAAAACAAAACCAGTGTTTAAAACTTCTGTTAACATTAACCAGCTTGCGAGCAACCTGGCCCCATTTACAACAAGTTAACCTGACATGAGCTCTCAGCCAACTTTAAAAGACATGTGACCTCGATAAGCTTTAACCTTGAGCCCATGAAATGGTCATGTGATACTGGTCAGCAGATACCTTGTTTTGACAGGTGTTAAAAGACCAATTTCGATATATTAAAATTCAGCCTAAAACAATAGACCTCAATACGAGGCTCTGGGGAACAAATACAGAGTTTGTGGGGTTTATTCCCCAGAGCCTTGTTGTGAGGTCTGTTGTTTGAGACTGAATTTTAATATATCGAAATTGGTCTATTGATCGTAACATAGATGTTCAATTTCAAGGAAGGAGGCTATAAATCTCTCTGTCAACCTTTTAGCTGGAGTATGGCTGCCATATTGAGTGTCTCAGTCGTCATCGTTCGTATGCAACCAGGAACAATAATAGCTATGATAATCATGAAAAAATTCATCGGTTTCTTTTACTTTCCTATATGAGTATGGGGCTCCACTTGGCGGCCCTTTGGGTCACCAGGGCTCCACTATTCAACTAAGTAATACTGGCATCTGATCAGGTGTTGTAAAGTGTTAAGGCTCACAATATGCCTATACATGGAGTTTGCATACTCTTCATCAGTACACCCCATGTGTGTGAAGTGCACATAAGCTATTGCTCAAGGTGCTATAGTGTAGGTTCCAGACTATCTTACAGGCTGGTATTATTAGAAAACATGCACACTGATTGGTACGAAAGCGTGTTTCTGTAACTTGATAGAAACACTGAACTAACACGAGCTGTTGACGTAATGAAAGCACGAGCAAAGAGAATTTACATTTTAATGATCAAAGCTGTTTTCTTCTTTTTCGTCTCGCTTTTTTCTAAAAGAAATAAAAAACATGTTCTCCGAGTTTCTATCGAGTTATAGACACACTCGTGAAAGTTTGGGAGAACTCGAAAAAGCTGTAGAAAAACTCGCCTAGGGCTCGTGTTTCCACTGCATTTCTCGTTCTCCCAACCTTCCACTCGTGTTCCTGTAACTGGATAGAAACACGATCCATGTTTTCTATTATTTCCTTAAGGTTAGCTTTGAATTTTTATTTCTTCTTAGAAAACAGTACTAAGAAAATAAGCGCGCTGATTGGTTAAAAATCGTGTTTCTACAACTCGATGGAGACGCAGAACTAGCACGAACTGTTGACGCAATGATGGCGCGAGTGAAGAGAATTTACATTTTGATAATCACAGTTAACAAGTTTTCCTTTTTGATGATACAAATGGTTGACAGGCCAAACACGACTCCTATTGGTCAATATAGGAAAACTTTGACCTTCAAAGCTCTGCTCTGACGAGTACGTTTTCCCAAGTCGTCCCTTCGTATGAAAGCAGGGGAGGGTCTTTATAAATCTCTCTTAGAAAAGGCTGATTTTCTATTAAATGCCATTTGCTCATAACAATGTGTTTATGATTAGGCACAGAAGGGCGATATTCTGTAGCAAACGGCAAAATTCTTTTGCGCGTTTTTTGTTTATTTTGTAGAGCCGACGCAAAGGTTAACCTCTGTCGCGTAATCTGCGTTTGAATTCTGAAATGTTTTCTTCAAATGTATCTTTTGAAGAGTTTGTTCGAGAATGGATTCCTTCTGAAATCTTTTGCCCTTATATACGCATTTATCCAGGAAAGTTATTCCTGTTCCTGAAAGTTCAGACTTTCAACAATGTTTTAGGCAGGGGAATCACGTCTGGTAATTGCAACTGGTCTTTCTCCTACGATTGTTTTTTATATTTATATATATATAAACACTGCAGTAACCCGTTAGACTGATATTTGACACTTGAGATAAATTTTATCTTATCGCTTGTATCTCCTTAGGATGCAACATAAATTCTAAAAATTGGCTCGGTAACACTCCTCTGGTTATCGCTGCATCATCTGGAAAATGCAGCCTTATCCGTCATCTGATGTCTTTAGGTATGTTTGGCAAATCGGCCACCTCGTAAACGAGAAATGCATGGTATATTAATGATATTGTAGAATGCTGCGGTTGCTTTATTTTTCAAGTGGCATACGCAAAAATCCCACAAGATAACCTCAAGACAGTTTTCTACTAAATTCTGATGGCAACCTTAAACCAAGTCATGTCGAAAAGATAGGAAGTCAGTTCTGAGAATGAAAAACGGTCGCTGACTTTGCCGGATTATACAATGTACCTTACTTAACGGTAGCGTCGTGGAGGCTTTATGCCACTTTGACTTAAAAAAGCAGGAGCCCTCGTAAAAAGTGAGTTGAAGGTGAACGATAGCGTCCGTACTTCGCCTAAAAGTAAAACGATTACAAAACTGTTAGAACTGCATTCTTATCAAACTATTTGAAACTACTGAATTTTGAAGTGTTTGTTTCATTTATGTTCAGAAAAAGTAGAGGCCTACATGCAGGCTTGCACTAGCGAGTCACGATATGGTTTTAGTTAATTCTGATTGGATGGCAAAGTAGCCTTCCACGCAGACTTTCTTTGGCTTGTCGCGCGTTCCTCCCCAGGAACGCGTGACAAGCCTAAGGCTAATGCCAAAGTGGCCCGAGTCCTTCAAGCCAATTCTTTAGCGTGGTAATGCAAAACCAACGCAAATATAACGCCGAGGTGAAGTAATAATTACGTTTAAATGGCTAGGTGCAGACAAGAGTATTTGCAATAATGACGGGATTTACGCCATGGATTTTGCGATAAATGCTGGTAAGTACTGTAACTTTGATATGCGTGGTATACATTACAGAGGTCAGCTTTCTGTGGGTCTAGATTCAGTAAACATTGTAATGTGCTAAAAGAGCTGTTTACGCTTCAATCCTCGGGAGGGCATTGCATTTCATACGCGATTTTTACTAACATGACTAATCCTTTCCTAGCGTTCAGTAAACAGTACGTGACCTGTTGCGGAGATAACCTTTTATCATGACCTCGTTTCAAGTTTTCAAAATATACTTATCATACTGTCGAACGAAAAATATGTGAAGTGAAGGAATAAGTGCAGGGGTTGAACGATGTAAGGCTTAGGTGTTATTAAAATGCAGACAAAACCTTTAAAGAACATGGCGCACGTGTTAGGTAGAATTTCGCCCTCCGACAGCTATATGTAGAGTAGACTGTACATGCAGCTGCGATCGTACCATTTGAAACTATTCCGGGTAAGAGAAAGATCGGTAGTCTGTACTACAACATGGACAGGACATCCTATTTGTTAGAGAGGCTCGTAATCAAATAATGGCAAGTGTCTATCATGTAAATTTTTGGGACGAAGAAATCTAGGCTCTCTAAAGAGCGCGTCGGTAAATCCACCCTTTTTTTTGAAATTATGCATTGGAATGTACTGGCACTTCTCTACAGGTCATCTTGATGCAGCTAATTTGCTGGCTATTGACGTTCCCAACCCTCATGTTTGGGATATCGTTGAACCCCATACTCCTCCACGAGTCAAGCTTGGCCTTCAGAGTCCTTCCAAGCAGCACTTGGTGTTTTCGTCCTTTCGAAGGAGACGCATGGATTTTAAAACCCTTGCTAAGTAAATGACACGTCATGGTTTTAATTGCACGTGGTAATATCAAATGCAAGAAGGCTGCATAAGTTGGTGCAGTGGATCGTACGTAATTATGATTGCGTACTATTTATTAGATGCTGGAAGAGTTCATTCGTTTGACAACACAACCAAGATACTCTTGAAGTATCGGCGGTGCGATTATTTGTGTTGTCTTGTTAAACATTTGTCGGCAGCGTGCAACCGTTTTACAATGCCAGTTCAGTTACATGGTATGTTTCGCCTGGCGCCTTGACGCGTTCATATTGGCTTTGATACCGCTGCCATTATTGATTTGCCAAGAGTTTTTATGAAGAAAATAAAGAGAGAAGTAACTTAATACGGATGACAAATTGCGTTGAGTATCCTTTGATGTCTTAATTCCTATTTAAAACAACTAAACGACTGCATGGTGTGGCCAAGGAAAGAATGTCCTCGCCTATAATCCATCTCAGCATGGTTCCATTATTGATGCGCAATAAACTCCCCAAACTTGTTCTTTTTATTGTTATCACCTGACACTCGCTAGTACTGCCTTCTGTAAAACTTATGGTACTTGTGAAGAGCCTCTTCGTTAAGAGTGCTCTACAATGTTTATGAACTAAAGCACTCCTTGTTGATACAAATGGTTTCGCAGTTGGTTTCACAAATGCTATTGCTAGTGAGTTGGCCTTTTTGGGGTTTTTTATTATACCTCCGCTCTAGACATTTTTCAAAGAATTAACTGAGATGATCCGTTTGTACGAAGTATGTCCCTTTAATTTTCAAGTCAATGCTCATGAGATAGTATCGATATCATTAAACAATTGGATGAGGCAGAGTATGATATAGAGAACTGTGCAGACTAAGCAGCTTGTTATCCGCCAAAGCCGAGTCACGTTCAGTAGCAATATGCCAAGTTCACAACATGGGATCCAATGATTTTGCGTGAAGCCTTCAAAACATCAACTGGCTAGAAAATGAATTACGTGAACAAACATGTGTTTTTTTTTTTCCTTGAAAGTAGTCGACAGCCTTCAATGGCCTTCTCAGGCTGTATTTATCCTAGTTAAGCCGTCGCCCCTTTCTGTTACGTGACATTCATTCATTCATTCATGCATTCGTTCAATATTGGATGAAAAATGACGTGAATGTTTCAAAATTTGCGGCTTCAGAAACATAAATTTCTTGAATAAATACTTAAAAGAAATGGACCCTGTTTCTGCCAACCTGCATGTGTGATGATTACTTCCATATTATATAGCTTCTACGAAGAAGATATCACGAATTTTCTTCTCGATGCCAGCACGTAGATTTCAAGAGTTGCGGTCAAGGCCCCGTCAACAATATGCCTGAAGAATTTGAAAATGGAGGTTTTACTCTGAAAACACATCAAGTATTTTCCGTCTACACTACGTCGGAGAAATTTAAAAACGCACCAATCACCGGTTATTTTGGATTTGTGTTTGAAGAAAACTCAGTCAGGGGAATCACGTGGTTGTCGTGACGACATCGTTTTCGAAAACTAAAGCTCCGTTTTCAAAGCGTCTTCCGTCCACATTTAAACGCAAAGATGGGCGTTTTCAAATTCCTCCGGTTTGAAGAACGTCTTGGAAAAGTTTCTCTTTTGTGACGGATTAGTGTGGACGGTAGGCCTAACCGCTGAAATAAAGCCGCGTTTTCAAATTTCTCCGGCGTAGTATGGACGGAGGCTGAGTTTGGTTCTTGACTCAACGATTTGTGTGGGCGTCTTTTACTCCGGTTTTCCGTTCAACCATTCAGACTGGCCTCACACCATCCTAGTTACGTCTCCAACAAATTTCGCAGCGCTATGAACACTGATGGTTTTCAGACGACTCATCTTAAGTTCACTTAAGCTTGGAATTTTTTGGATCGCAGTTTGTTAACAACCTTTGAGATTTTGGGGGTTGGCGCTTTTTATGCTATACACAAACCACAAAAGACAAGCACCACTTATCACCGGAAGACAGTCCTCGTTCTCAATATCTTTCCTTACTCCACCCATTATTGTTGACGTTTATCGCTCAAAGAGTTCGTTAGAATCTTGGCGGCCACCAGTTTTGAAGAGTCGAGATTTGCTGAGGCACGTCGTTACGGAAGGTGTGGTACATTTTCTTTCTTGTTTCAGTATAACTGATTAACTTAACTATGTGTGGAATCTGGATGGTGAGGTGCAAGTGTTTTTCTTGATCCTTGAGTCCATTTCAAATAAGGCGACTCGATTTCTTGTAACTCTTGAATCTACCTCCACTGAAATCATTGTTTCGGCAACGTCTCCCAATTTGTGTGTGATTTTAAGTATATAGACTCATCGTGAGGTCTTAACGCTTAAGCTTTGTCTGTCGAGCTTTCCTACTCGGCTGAAATTAATTGCTGAGACATGAAATAGAAAGAAATCGTTTATATAGAAATACGATATGAGCAGGTCAAATAGGTATAACAACAAAGTTTCGTCATATTGTTAGGTTGAATATTAAGAGGAACGGGACAAGCGGCTTTCTTCAACTTTAGTTGCTTGTAGAAAACTGACCACCAATCGCATAATTTTGAGATCCGAGCTCTTTAAATTGTAATTGTAATTTGCTCCAAGATTGTGTTCATCTGTTACTTTTTTGCTCCTTTCTTCTCGTATACGGAATTACTTTTCGTTATCAGAACTCGCCGAAGAAAAGTATTTTAAAACGCTTATAATCCAATTGTAAGCCCCGAGACGATCCGTTTGATTTTTGCGCGAAGTCTTTTCTTATTCTGCTAGAAAAACAAAGAGCTTCCTGTCGCGCCTTTGTTGTTTTCGTTTCTAAAATCTCGTATTTTTTTCATTAAAAAATAAGAATGTAAACACTTTTCCGTACAAAGTAAAATCCAATTTCATGTTCATACTCGATGCCGCACGTTTCAGTTTTGCACCATCAGCTATTCCCACCAAGGGAGCTATCCGAAGAAGAATCGTTTTGAGCAAAAGGAGAGATGTCAGAAAACAATTCAGTTCGATTGCAAAATGGTGTTTAGAAGCCTTCGGTAAATATTCCCGACAGCAAATACGGGGCAGTTCCGCTTGCATGGACAGTATTTGTTCTTATGTAAATTGTTATGACTCCAGCACGGGTGTATGTTACTTTTAAGAGAATTGCTTTTATGCATGCGCTGTCGTGATTGGACGGACGGCGTATTCGTGCTAGAAGGTCATTCAACGTTCCGGCTGATTAATATATGTGAGAATACCAGAGTGACCTCAAAGCCTCTTATGAAATCCTTGCTTCAATGCGCATCTGCATAAATCCCGTAACACCTGAACACTCGACACAGACGGACTCACTCCAAGCATTCCTTCAGAGTTTCTTGGATTCCACTGCCATCTGGAACAATGAAGCGAACATTTTCATTTGTGTTCCTGCTTGTCAATTTTGTACTGGTGGTGAACTGGCAAGGTAAGCCTTTCCTCTTCCTCTTAGAGGTGATCGTATGTTTATATTTTACTATTGACATCAATTTTGCTGAGACGATACTGCGAGATGCACTTACATTTCTACGAACATTCTTATCGTCGGTTGTTTCTTCTGTGTAGTGCAATTGAAGAGTATTCTCAAGTTGTATCGATCGATCGCATACCCAGATACCAGTACATGTATACGTTAATAGAAAAAGTTTAATTAAAAGTTAACCAAAATAAAACTCTTTGTACGGATTTCCCAAAACCTATAAATGGTCTTCGTCCCGAAGTTAAAAACCTTCATTTCGCGTTAGAAATACCTCCCTTGGTCTTCCCGAGGAAACGTCTGCTTATTTCTTGCGCTCGAGTGCGTATTGTCAGTCAACGATTGAATATCAAGTATCATAAAGTATTTGATTTGTCAATGAGTTTTGCGAGTGGAACAATTCGTGCTTCGTTTTGTGTTAATCGTGAGTCTCTCAAATGTCAGCAAGAAGCTCGGCTTAATTAGGCAGCACGCTTACTTTGTGAATATTAAATGTCTTGCACATACAATTTCCTGAAGTCGACACTAATATCAATATTGTCTTGTTTATCTCTTATCAGGTGTTCAAGCACAACTTGTAGGTAAGTTGCATAAGTCGCGCAGTAGGTTTTCATCACATAATTAGTATCCAGTTAGTGAAATCGTCATGCTGGTAAAAGTCTATTAAGCATCCATGGTGATGAAGTGGGAACGCCAATGCAAGGGAAGGTGTTTAGAATGTGCTAGCAACTGTAAATAGACCAGGCTGACAGCGGCGTTGGAGGCGTGATACATCAGCATGATAATGTCGGCTGATTGACGGATGTTTGGTTTACTTCTCATCGATACTAGGCGTGTTGCGTTCTGCGATGTCATTTGTAACTAGAAATCCTAAGCCAATTATTCTACCCCTTCTTCCAAAAAGTGTAGTCCAGCCTCCTTGTAGAATGTTTCAACAAATTAGGCCTCTACACATGATCTATCGGTATGCGCAGCTCTGATGCGGCTACATGTAAGAGTTTGAACTTATCTGTAAACTTGGTCGCAAGTCACTAGAGTATGACTAAAATTGACCGAAAAATGGTAAATGTAGGGAACACGAAGGATATTCTTTTCACATCAATGGCGGAACATTAAATATTCTTAAAACTAAAAAAGGAACTGAGAAGTAGTCAAAATGTCACTGATTTACAAAGCCCGAACAGGTATTGCTTCAGGTACATTACATCAAACGGAATCGAGTGTTCAAATGGGGTATGAAAATCATTTACATTGGTCCGAAATTACTGTAAGGCAAATCGCCTTCCTAGATTATCAATGGTACTCTCCGGGCGACTTTGCGAAGACTGCTGCAGCTGTTGCTCTAACTATAACCACCTTTTCCTGCGTTGCCCGCTTGACTTTCTTGCCCTTCGTGATTTTTAGGATAGTAATCATGCATGGTCTTTTTGTCAATATAATTAATCACGCTAAAGCTTGTTTATTTCAAGAAAATTGTTATAGCGTTAAGCCCTTAAATGGGCGGTAAAAGACCTTCAGAGAATCAATTAGCGTATTTGCGCAATTCATTCGAACATGACTTAACAATTTGGAACAGGAGTTTTAATTTTCAGGAATAAACATTTCAGAATCGGTAAAAAACACAAATTGTCTAATTGGACAAGAAATTTCGCACACGGTAGATTTAAATGTTGACCTCTCAGAGGGGTTAGCTAAGAAATGCAACCTCTTCGAAACATTCGCTATAAATATTTATCGGTCAATTTCTCCAAGCAGCTAAATTGCTCTCATAATGTTCTTGTTCAAAGGTATTCGTAATCTACAGTAAGCATGGGAAAGGGACCAGATTTTATTTCACAATGACTGCGCTGGGCAATTAACATGTTACGAAGAATTTGAAAACTTTTCTGCACGTTGACCTTTCTTTGTTATCCTTCCATATAGTTAAAACAGTTTTAGAGCACTGCTTGACTAACTCAGCTTCTCGTTTCATCCCAAGAGAAACTCTCTTAAATGCTTTTAACATAGCTTTCGTTCAGCACTATTGATACAGATAAATCGTCCCCTTTCCAGAAACATTGGTTTGCTGTCGTTGAAATATATTGCGAGAATGGCAGAATGCAATCAATTATTTGAATCTTGATTTTGTTTTAATTGCTTTTTCTTTGTTCTTTTTAACCCCCAGCAGCTGGCCCTTTTGTAATAGGATTAGATAATTTTCCTTCTCTTTTGTCCTTATTTCGTGTGTCCTCCTTTGTAAGCTTTGAGCAGTTTTGTGGCCAAATTGTTTTTACATTTTCTATGCTGGAGAAAACGGCAATGAGGCATATAAACGGACTGTCAAATCAGTTCGAAATCAATGAAGTCATTTTTGTAATGTTCTCGCCACTCAAGTAAAACCTTGTCACTAAACGACTGCAAAATGAAATAAAATACTGGATACAGCGATAGGCAGCAAGTGTTGATCTCGTCAAGCACCAGGACAGAGCTATATGTTACATTGGTCTGAAAACGGCGAAAAATGCCTTGTTAGCAAAATCCACCACACTGCTTTGTGGCGTTCTGGAGTTATTTTTATTCTTTCAGCAATAAAGTTAGTATAAACACTCGAGCACGACACTCTAAACGTTAACGCCGTGGAATAACTAAAATACCAATACTTGTAGCGGGCTTATTAGACGTTTCTTGACACTACGCTGTTTTCATTTGTTTTTTCCCATTTGCTAAGATCTACACTGAACGGTCCATAAATGACTGCATGTTCTCTTTCAGATGATTGTGGTGGACTTCTTAAAGAGAGAAGCGGAACAATAGAGACACCAAACTACCCAAACAACTACCCTGTGGATAAAGTCTGCGCATGGGTGATAGAAACGCAAACGGACGATAAAGTTGTGCTTACTTTTGAAACGTTTGCTCTTGAAGACAATTCTGTTTGCCAGTATGATTATGTCCTTATACGGGACGGTGCGTCGGCTAGAAGCCCGATGGTTGGAAAGTTTTGCGGCACTAGCAGGCCAGCCACTATTACTTCCACGAGTAATTTTCTGTGGATTGGTTTCCGATCAGATTCTTCTACTACAAAGATGGGGTTTAAGGCAAGCTGGAAGACAGAAAAGTTTACCTTCACCACACCGACAACTACTGAGACGTTATCTCCGCCTGTTGTGCCTGAAGGTTTGTAGTATGCTGTTGTATTGTAGAATCCCGCTCGAAAATTGCCACGCTGACTGTTCTGTGCACTGTTAAAACTTTGATAAACTACAAAACGTATTCTCAAGAAACACTCGTTAACTCAGTCGAAATAGCGTATCAGTTAACAAATAAAATAAGAGATATCAACATAACAATCTGGTGATTTGTCAGGGCACGAGAAACTACTGCAGATATGTGTTTACTCCATAGACTGAGTAATTTTACTCTAAACCTGAAATAGCGAATGGTGAAAACAAAACTCAAAACTTAAGCAATGATTCCATAAAAAAGCAGGAGCCAGAGACGTACTCCTGCCACGGTGAATTGGCGTGACATGAAATCTGTCACTATTAATTTTGCTAGCTAGCACAGCCGATGTAGACAACCAAATTAAATCCTTCACAAGTACTATGTGTATAAGTGTACACAAGTGTTACGCAAAGTTCACACCTAGGACTTGATTTTCTTTCTCTAAGTTTCTAATTTTTTGATTTATTTTTTTAAAAGTATTATTGTTTTTTTGTAACATCTTTCAGGGTGTGGTGGCCACATGACTGGTGACGGGGACAATTTTACGTCACCGAATTATCCCAAATCGTACCCCGTCGACAGCGAGTGTATTTGGACAATACTTACAGCTCCTGAGGACACTATTGAACTGAAATTTCACGATTTCCACTTAGAAAATACCGGCACTTGTCGCTTTGACTTTGTGGAAATCCGACAAGGCGGCACTCGCAATTCACCACTCATTGGCAAATTTTGTGCGAGTACAATCATTTCACCCATTAACTCAACCGGAAACTCACTCTTCATTAGGCTCGTGTCTGATGGAACAGTCAGTGAAAAAGGTTTTCGAGCTACGTGGAGAAGGATATCGCACAAAACTACCACAACTCCAACTACCCGAGTTTCCACCACACCGACGCCTGCGAAAGGTGAGCAACGCTGTTCGCATGTTTTTGTCTTCGATTCTAGCGTATCATCATATGACTGAAGTGACTCTACCCAATGCTTATCATACTAAAGAGACTCTTTAGTATGTCTTTATAGTCTTTATAGTCTTACCACGAGGCGCCACGCACCTCTCGTAAGGTCTAACAGGATTGGCCGAGAAAACAATAGAATAAACAACAGAAACAATGGCCCTAGTCCTGAAAACAATAGAGGTGGATGACTCCGGGAGCAAATAAAATTAGAGGTTCCGAAGAGGTGCATGACTACTGCTTACCACCGTGTGTTGAAAAAAGTACATAAATAACAAGTCTCGATACAATGTCCTTACTGGTTTAAGAGTCGAAACATATCTCCGAGGGGACCTCTCAGTATAAACCCGGCGGTTTCTTGAGGTCTCGCCACTTCTTTTAGTATTAGTTATTATCTACTGTACACTTTTATAATGTTTTAATTTATCAAGCACTGTAGCTTTCAATGAATGTACGTGGTGGTAAATAAATAAATAATAACTAATAATAAACTGTCGTTTTCGGAAACCTGGACCGGAGCCTGTTAACATTAACAAAAGTCATCTCCTAGAGTGAAGTACTCTCTGTCATCACAAGTCGTTCTTGTCGAAATCAAAGATAGATAGAGAGACACAAGGAAAGTCTCTCACGCACCCAATCCTGTCGCGAACTACCGGTAGTTTTCTAACTCTATCTTTCTCTCTCTCCTTTTACTTCTTTTTATCTTCAGAGTGTGGAGGTGTCATAGATGAAGAAAATGGACAAATTACTAGTCCAGGCTACCCAAACCCGTATCCATTAAACAAGCAATGTACCTGGGTGATTTTAGCAAAAGAGGGTAAAACAATCGAATTAACGTTCCGAGCATTTGAACTGGAGAGACACTCTAACTGCCGTTATGACTACTTGGAAGTGCATGACGGGGATGGACCACAAATGCCTTTGCTTGGAAAATTCTGTGGTGACATAGTTCCTTCTCCCGTCAAATCTTCGCAAAGCGCCATGTACATAAAGTTTTACTCTGATGGACTTACTCCTAAGCGCGGATTTGCACTTAAATGGCAGACCTCTCAACAGCAATCCCCGCCACCTGGGCCTCCTCCTTTGCCCAGTGGAAACAAAGGTATGGTACTAGTCTATTCGAATACGTACTGTGCTCTTATAAGTTCTGCTGGAGCTTACGTTTGCTGTATCCGCTAATAGCGACATAGATTGGATTCTGCACGCGCTATGGTTGCCAAGTTACGAAAGAAGCAGTATTTACGTTTCACTCGCCGTCAGAGAGCCTATTAGAAAGCGTGAACCAATATATACCAACTGTTTGCATGGTATACATGTGCAAAAATTATTCCACGAGACGCGTTGGACAGGAGCCGATGGTACTACACGTCTCGTTGGCTATAACCATCTCATATCCAACATGCGTGAGTGGAATAATTGTTTTATAAAAAATGCCCCCAAAACGTAGAGAGCTAAAATAAAGACGCCCCCAAAAAGTACGCGTACGTTTACCAGATTTGTAGAGCATGGTATAATGGCTCATATACCATGATGGCTAAGCCAATGAAAACTCTTGCATTGCATTATACAATGGTCCAGTTTAAAAGAAAACTGAAAAATTACACGTTTGAGGTCTAGACTGAAGGCTGTTGTTAGTGATTGAATGAGTCTAGGTCAGTACAGTGGGTCGCTTTTCTAGATCTCAAAAGCATCATCTTCAATTTGGTTACGAATAAAAGACTGACGACACAAGTGACAACACCTTCTTCCGGCGTTGACGAATGCACGGCAGTTTCGACAATGCAAAGAACGCTTAAAGTAGTTGAGCAATAATATTTTCCTCAGCGATGTGCTTATCAATGTCTGGAGACACTGTTTCCAATTCATAGTCCATCCTCTGATCATGACTTTAAAAATTTCTGTGGAGTTTGACGAACTTTGAATATTTACGTATTCAGTTTTGAACAGCTTCTTTTTGCAAAATTAAAACTTGCCTCTTCAAATAACAAGAGTGAACTGTTCTGACCACAAATTTTGCGTAAACATATGTTCTTACCTCAGTCTACGCATTTCTAGTGTCCGGCTTGTTTTTCTAAATAATTTGCAACCAAAACTGTTCTTTTTGTCGGCTTCGCTCTTTTTCGATTTGTTATTTGTTCCGGCTTTATTTTTTACAGCTTGTGGTGGCACATTTACCACGATATCTGGTGTTATACAGAGCTCTCTTTATCCAGAGAACTATCCCGTAGACATGCTATGTCAGTGGGTTATCCAACTACGACCACAGTACAGAGTACGCCTGGAGTTCATGGACTTTCAATTGGAAGCAAGCACGGGCTGCCAATATGATTTCGTGCTTGTAATGGACGGCTCGCCTTCCTCCCCAATCGCACTTGAGAAATTTTGTGGCAACTTAAGTAAGAGTGTTGTCGACTCTAGGACCAATGTAATGACTGTTCTGTTTAAGTCAGATGAGACAAAGACCAAGAAAGGATTTCAAGCTTACTGGTATGCTCAGCCAGCCATCATTAATGTTACACCATCCCATATAACGCCGACAAAAGTTCCATCGAACGAAATTAACGGAACAGGTGAGTGTAACCAAGACAACAAGAACTTTGTTAAATAATTTGCAACCAACACTGTTATTTAATTTCACCACTTACCACTTAATTTCACAATTGCTTAAGTGCGATGATCAATCATATGTTCATACCATTCTCCACTGTTCAAATACATGAAATTTCATATTAATATATATTCTTTACCTTCTACGGATATATTACGGACTCATTGAGTGGCCGGCTTCCCGAAGGCTTGATATAGCTCAGATGGTAGAGCACTGCACCGTTATCGCACAGGTCAAGGGTTCGAATCCCGTTCAGGCCTGAATTTCGTTTTTTTCAGACTTAAATTTCACAACTGTTTAAGCTGTGTACATAACTGCGATGGTCAATCATATCTTCATATTATCTTTTTCTCAGCTCGTGAGCCGGTGGAATTCAAGAAATCCTGCAATCTGATTATTTCTGTATAGTTAAGTTTGTGCTCTCCCTTGCCCTGCCCCTGAGTAACTATTCCACCTAATGATCGTCTTTCGTGTTTTAATGAAGAAATTATGTCCTCCAGCTAATGACTATTCTTAAACTTTTAGATTGTGGAGGAAAACGGATGCGTCCAAGTGGTGACATTTTCTCGCCCTCTTACTCCATTTCATCGTCCGTACCAGCTGACTGCGTGTGGATTTTGTCAGTGTACGATGAAGACAAAATTGCGATTGGTTTCAACGAGTTTGACTTGGCCGTCGATGTAGACTGCGCTTCTGAGTATGTAGAATTGAGGGACGGGGGATCGGACGACTCTC
Organism: Catalaphyllia jardinei; assembly: GCA_022496165.2. Classification (NCBI taxonomy): domain Eukaryota; kingdom Metazoa; phylum Cnidaria; class Anthozoa; order Scleractinia; family Caryophylliidae; genus Catalaphyllia; species Catalaphyllia jardinei. The sequence goes on from CM042752.1 coordinate 10,259,605, forward strand.
CTCTGCTGGGACGGTACTGCGAATCGGCACCGATGGTGGTATTCGGCTCAACGAACAAGATGTGGGTGCGCTATTATTCGGTTGGGACAGGAACGAAAGGTTTTGAAGCTACCTGGACTACAATGAAGCAGACAATGAAGGGGGGAAAACCTAACAGTCCGGGAGTGGGCGATGTGAAAAAAACGGAATCTCTTCCTTATCCACCAAGTAAGTTGCACTTTTATGTAAAAGTTATCAATGTCTTTTTTCTCCTTGTCATGAGGAAACTGTTTTGTGAACTAGGGTTGCTAGTAAAGAGATTCATCATGTGCAAGAGATTGAAAAATGGTTGCTACCACTAGGTTATAGGAGCACTCATAATGTCATCGTTCAATTGACGACATGTTGTCTTAAACAAGAGAGGTTAAATTTCTTTTTGTCCCATACATAAAAACAAGAAATATCATGTCTTTCCGAAGCGAGTTTTTTACCATTGATGTAATCTGTAAATGCCAAGGTATCTTAATCTGTCATATTTTCGTGTTGCGGTTAATAAAGGCTGAGCTGTTCACAAGACGATAATATATGGTTCAGATGCAGCTGTTAGGCGATAGAGCAGATTCCACGCACTTGCTTTGCATTACTACCCTACACAATGGGCCTACGATTCAAGGGCTCCTTTTCCGGCCAGTCAGAAGTGAAACAAAAAACCAACTGTAAGTCGGTGGCACGCATTTCCCCCCTCTTCGCGCTAGCGACGTGTATTTGCTTAGAGTTGAATGATTCACCAGATTTTCTGTGTCCTTTGTGATTAGTCAGAATAACGATAACCTTGATTTTGGTTTACGATATTCAAATGGACCGCTCTATGTGTGAAAGTATATCCCGCTTGGCAATGTTTACACATGTGCCTGCTATACTAAAAGACGCACTGCTGGTTACAAAAAAAACGGAGATCGAGTAATGCAACGTGCTGACACTTCTCTATTTTAGTTCTGCGTACAAACAGTTTGCCACTTTATAAAACGGAAAAGTAATGGACGGTTTTTACGTTCTGTAGGATACACTTTCTCTGCCTTTTTTTTTAAGCATTCCGCCATTTGTTCCTTTCCTGCTTGGTGTGGTAAATAATTATTTTATTTCAAAGTTATTTATTTCTTTTGTCCAAGAAAAATGCGTGGAGGCCCTTGGTATTGAGAACGGTGGAATCAAAGATGGCCAACTGACGGCCTCTTCTGTGTGGATGGGTGTGAGCACGTTTGGTCCTCAGCAAGCCAGACTTCACAACCAAAAATGGCCACAAGGCTGGAGTGCTGACCTAACTGATAAACAGCCATGGCTTAAAGTGTCGTTGCAGTCGGACTATGTGATTACTGGCATCGCCACCCAAGGTTATGGCAATCCAGTCTTTCGTGAATGGGTTGAAAGCTATTACTTGGTCTGGCTGGACACTAAGGCCGGTGAAGTCTTCTATCGCGAGGACGGCAAAGTCAAGGTAGGCGTATGTCTGACGGTTCTTTTGCATTTTCCTTCCACTTACCCTTTCTAATTTTTCAAGAACGTAGAGAACAGTAGAACGTCCTGAAGACTGAGCGAAATTAATTGAAGCGAATTTAGTTATATAAAAAAACTTTTAGATATCTCTGAGAGTATTTGTGTAATTTATTAGATTTTAGATGGTAACAGCGATCATAATACCGTTGTCCGTCATGTGCTAAAGGAGCCCTTTATAACTAAAGAAGTAACTGTCCGGCCCAGAATGTGGAAGGGCAGCGTTGGCCTTCGATTGGAGTTATATGGATGTAAATTCGGTAAGCTCTGTTTATGTTAAAGCCCTTGAGTCTCTGTACATGTGTTGACTTGTGCGAGGGCGGTGTTATTATTTGATTTTCTATTTTTAATGTCTTCTGCTGATCACACTACATGATTGTTACGCGATTAATTTAGGTTCTTATTCATTTACTTTTGAGATTCATAAGACTTCCAGAATTGCTTGTAGTCTTCAATTACAATTTAAGTTCCGTTTTCTTTTGCCACCTCGTCACCTCGTGATTTCCCTTCAAAAAACTCCAAGATTGAAGTTGCTGAACTTTGCAAGTGAAGTATGATCATCGCAGTAAATTTTCCAATTTAAGCAATTGGAAACAAGAAGCCTGATTTTTTTTATTTTTATTTTTATTTTTTTTTTCAGGCTTCTTTCCTATTGCTTAAATTGGAAAATTTACTGCGAGGATCATACTTCACTTGCATCTATAACCGCAGTTCAAATATGAATTATTTATACACTTTACATCATTGCTGAACTTTATTGCTAGGTTTACGTGGTAATAGTTGAAGTTAATATTTAGAAATTTCTTTATTCAGATGATTGTCAAGAACCACTTGGACTAGAAAACGGAAACATCAAAGATGAACAACTAATAGCATCTTCCGCTTGGGGCGATAATCCAGAAAAGTTCGGTGCTCAGAGGGGCAGGCTCAATTTGGATCGCTGGCCTCAGGGTTGGACAGCCAGCGTAGAAGACACTTCGCCGTGGTTTCAAGTGGATCTGAACGACCCCATTATTATAACGAGAGTAGCTACACAAGGATACGGAGGGCCTGCGGGAATTGGTCAGTGGGTAGAGAGGTACCGATTGTCTTGGGAAGACGAAGAAGGCGCTTGGCGCAATTATTCCCATCCTCGTCGTGCAAGCAGTTCAGCTGTCCGCTGGAAGAACAAGGTGATTTACTTTTCGTACACATCTACAAAATCAGAGCGATCGGTAAAGCATTTACTGTGCGTAATGTGCAGGAAAAGCGTAAGAGCAAGCGAAGGTACAGTACATGCAACTCTAGATTAACATCAATCTGCAAATTGAACTCTCAAGTGACACTTACCTCAATTGGAGCATAGCTAGGACAAGAACCAAACTTTTTGTAACATAGGACCAGGGTTGGAAAATAAGTGAGAAGCAAATTGTGTTCGAATAATGAAATCAAAATTCTGTGTTATGCGATGTAAAGATAAAGAAACTCTTTCTGCTCCGTTTTTGTTTTCCCTGTCGATACTTTGTGGGACTAGAAGACATTGCGTTTTAGTGTGCAGTGTAGGTTGCCAAAGTACACTAAAACCAAAACTTGTCATGAGACATTGTTAAGTTCCTTGAAATACTCATTTATATTTACCTTATTTTGTAGGTATTTCATGGAAATAAAGACAAGACGACAGCAGTATCACACACTTTGCAGAATGCCATAAAGTCAAGCAAAATCCGTTTCTGGCCTCTGATGAAGCACAACTTTGTTTCCATGCGGACGGAATTATATGGCTGTATGGGAGGTAAAAAGAGGTTAATTTTTTGTTCTCAAAAATATGGCATCAAGTCACTACCGAGGGAGCAAATCACGTGTTGAATTTTTATCAATTTATTCGCTCAAACATCGATTGATATTTTAATATTCAGTTGACCAATGCATGCTGAGTATCTTTCCTTCTCTTTGCATCTACACAGCAATATTTCAATAAAGCGATGCCATTAAGCTCTCTTCTCTTGATTCAATTTCCCTCCATATTCACTGCATGGCTACAGTAATTTTGTGGCTTAGAAATGTATTGTCTAAATGTTGTTTGCTTATGTTCTTTAAAACCTTACAGAATCTTCAAAAACCGAAACTGAATGCAGTACAATTGGTCATCGCATGAGTGGTGAATCAAATCCACCCAGCAAAAAGAATTGCCAATGGCATGTCTCTTCGTCCAGGGAGGACGGCACAGTAACACTCAAGTTCACAGCTTTCGACTTCTCAAAAAGCGATCCTTTCTGTAGCAAAGACTACATTGAAATCAGGAACGGCCTTACTAAACATGCTCCCCTAATAGGCAAATACTGTGGAGGCAAGATGCCTGCTCCAGTGCAGTCTTCGGGAAATGGTCTCTGGGTTCGTTATGTGGTGTCTGGTGAGATCAAAACTAAGGTTGGCATGACTTACCATGATGGTCCTAAAGCCCCTGTACAAGGAGAGCAAGGTATTTTAGTTTTCCTGTTTGTATGAAGATTCCTAAACTGTAGTATACCTAGGTTGCAATGTTGAAAGATGTTGCAATGTCCTTAACACGGCCTTGTTCGCTAAATCCATATGTTTATTCTCAGACCAACTTACCGTTCTTTTGCTCTAAACTGGTAAATGGCTTCTGTTGTCGCAAAGCTGCATTCGGTGTCTTTTTTAAAGATTTTTATCTCACCATTATTTTTTTTATTTATTTATTTTTTTCGTCTTTTATCAGAAAATGTGCCCTCTATATTTGTCGATCAATCTAAGTGATTTGCGTTTGATTATTTTCTGTTGCATTTTTAGGATGTGGAACTCGAAAATATTCAACTCCAAGCAGCCAAATGGACGGTAGCACGCCCAAACAATGGCCTGGACAGTGGCCCTGGCAAGTAGCCCTACTACTTATGGGACAGTCTGTTCAACAGTGTGGTGGGGCTCTTATTGCTCCTCAGTGGGTCCTCACAGCAGCTCACTGCTTCAAAAGGTAATATTCATTTGTATTAGTCACTTCTCTTTCTTAAAAGCGAAAACATAATACTGCGCAGTGAAATCTGTAGCAATAGTTTCAAATATTCATTTTCCATGGTCGGAGAAATTCCGAGGATGAGAGAGATAAGTTAATGCCCTTCTACCATGGTTACATTGTGGCCATTTTAATGACTAAAGATTATCTTCACTCTCTTCAAGTATTGCTGACTGTATATTATCATTACAGCGGCATCCCCTCTGAACGTTACTGTTATAACTCGCATATTTTTATTTTAAAAGGCTAAGTACAGTAGTATCGATGGCTGTTAACATTTAAACATACTTCTCAGTAATACAGAGCTACAAAGCCGTCCAACCCATTCCGTATGACTATCCCCCATTCCGTATGACTATATCCCCCATTCCGTATGACTATCCCCCATTCCGTATGACTATCCCCCATTCCGTATGACTATCCCCCATTCCGTATGACTACCTAGTACCTTTGTTGATCTCGTTTTCGCTGTTCACTTGAAATGCAAGTTGACGAAATAAGTTTATTTATAACGCGTACATCATACTTTTTATTGCTTAACTTCGTGCATTTCTCTCATACTAATAAAACACAATTCCGGGTAAAATTCCGTACTTACATTTACAGGTTCAAGCAGCCTCTTCAATGGGTCATACGTGCTGGAGAGTTTGATCTCACGCGAAAGGAAAATTCAGAGCAAAACATACGAGCTGAAGCAATATATGTTCATTCTTCTTACATATCTGCTACAAACGAGAATGATATTGCCTTGGTGTACCTCGAAAAGCCAGCGCAGGTGAACGACACAGTTAACATAATTTGTCTTCCCGATGAAGGAGACGTTCAGCCTGGAAGTTCTTGTGCTACTGCAGGGTGGGGATTCACACCTAATCTTCATCACACTTCTGCGCCACTAAGATCACAAGTGGTGCCTGTTGTATCCCGCCAGGATTGTAATAGATTCAGGTCTTACGGCGGTCTGGTAAAAGAAGGAATGATTTGCGCTGGGCTTGAGAAAGGCGGCGAAGATAGCTGTTACGGAGATGGTGGAAGTCCTCTCATGTGCCAAATATCGCAAGGAAAGTGGGTTGTTGGCGGGATTAATAGCTGGGGGCAAGGCTGCGGACTCCCTGGCAAGTATAGTGTGTACACATTCACGGAGAAGTACCGAGACTGGATTAATCGACACTTGCAAGAAAACTGATCGTCAGTTGTGGAAATGGGCGCTGAAGCAATATTATATTCAACTCTGCCTTGGGTATTTAAATAGTCCAACGTGAAACTTAGAGCTGGCCCCGGTTGACTTGCCGTTTCATTTGGCACATGCTAGGAGCTGCTCATCTTGCTTAGTTTCCCGGCTTGGACACCTCACCTGGGAAACCTTGACGTGACCGCCACTTGTGTTTGTCGATCATTCTTGAGACATTGTAAAAGGAAATGTTTAAGTTACCTTCAGTTTATAACAACCAAACCATACATTCAGTGTTTGTCGATGTGCGAATAGACAAAAGCCTGAGTAGATTTGTTTCGCTTGTGTCGGTCAGGGGATCTTTTACTATTCTAACAAACTAAATGGTATATCAAATGTCAGTCCTAATAGAAACAAGAATCAAATAGGTTTTTTACTGATCAAAAGCTAATCAAGGCATTAAATCAGGTATTTCTTTGCTGGTACTTAACTTAGACGTATTCTCGCTCTGATAAGATTGTTGACGTGCTTCCGATAATGTTATGAATAAGGCGCCTTCAAGCCCGTTTCAAGTCTGGTCGTTTACGTTAACAGGTAATTATGACGGATAAAGATTCTCTTTGCTGGCAAACACATCTCTTTGTGTGGAATATGTGGTTTCCTGAATGACAGTTTCCCCGTCTACCCTACACCGTGGTTTATTCCCACACACCAAGTTGTATTCCCATACTGAAGGCGTGAGTGGGATGTATCGGGTTTTCAAGTTGTATAATAATGCTGCCGGATTGCTCGTGTTTACAACCCAAAAGTTAACGTGATCAAAAGGAACGATTGTCGTCAGCAATGATGGAAGCTGTTGCTCGTATAGCATTCACTCAGTTCTATTTTGTTGACGAGACTGCACTATCTCCTTAGTAAATTTTGATAATCATGTTTTTGTGATAGTGAAGTCGTCCAATACAATCTTCTGCTATTTTTTCAAGCTATCAATAATAGACTTGTTTTAAAGCGGACTTAACTGAACACAAATGTTTAGCGTGCCGACCGGCCGAGAGAAATGTACACCGTGTTACAGAAATCGTAGAAATATGTTCTTACTATAATACCTGCAACAGGTATTGGTTTATTGGAGGATTGGTTACTTCTTTATCACAGTGAAGCAAATTATTGATCTCGCCGTGAACAGTTAAAAATAGTGCTTACTCTGCTTACTGCAATAAACTGATACAGATATGAGACTGAGATTGTAGGTGTTGCAACATCAATAAAATATATTAATCGTTTGTCTCGCGATGTTAAATCACGGCATGGTTCCCACGGTCAGGAAAACGTCCAGACGAATACTTTTACTTCTGCATTGGGTAAAATACCGCACGTTCTCGATTTGGTCAAGGAAATTCCAAAATTCTGTCTCGGCAAAAGGTCAGTGAAGTCAGAAAAAATACTTGGGCCCATCTTAAATTCTCTCAAGCGGAAATGGAAATTGATTTTTTTGGCGCCTTTTGCCAGCGATTTAAGTTTTATTAGGAGATTATCTATAGCACAGGAAACGAAAAAGACAGTGAAGGAAACGATGCGAAAGAAAAGTTGTTTGGCGTCTTTCGGTCCTAGTGAAAAATTGGTAAGTTGGAGGGTTTTTTTCTTAGGTAATGCATGGAGACCCAGATAAAGATCGCGGTGTTTGATGTATGTCATTGTTGGGCTGCAATTGGTGGGTTTCGATCACATTTTGATGACCAGTCACCTAATGAATTTCTTTGTAATCATATCATCCTACGCGAATCTGTGTGATCTTCGGTGACATGCTCTCTTCTCTTTGCATCCAAACGTTTGATCCACGGTTGTTTGATCGTCTTCAGCTCGTTATTTCGTTTTCTGCAGCATCGAATGAAAGTTTTGTTTTGCCGGATATGTGATAGGGCTCATAACTGATTGAGGTGCACGTGTCTTCGAAGCTCTGATCTTTCGAAGGAGCGTTGCCCAATACAAGCTCATTCCAGCGTAAGCTACGCAAACCGACGATTTGTCCTTAACAGGCGTAAGTAAAGAACATGATTGGTGTGGTAACGCCTATTTTTTAATCCTATGAATTGCTAAGTTTTAACAGCTCAACGAAAATACTCTGTTAATTAGCAAGATAAAATCGTCGTCAATCGATACTGGTATGGCATTTATTCTGCAATTATATTGAGTTCTTTGCGGTTTGACCTTTGCGTTCATTTGGTGGTAAAGCGTGAATTCCTTTGATTCATAGTATCTTGTTAATCGCATTAGCCGAGTGAGCCAGCAAAAGTGAACATGTTTCGGGTTTTTAATACAGTATACTTGAAGATAACTGAGACCAGTATTGCAGCCGGACATTAATAGCGGGGACAGCACTGGATGCTCAAGGTACACCCATTTTTCTTAACTCGCACTATATAGGTATTTTAGATGTTTTATTACAGCGTCAAGTTTGACAATGGAAAGTCTTGATTTCATAACAAATAAAGGCAATCACCGCCAGTACCTTAATAGCTTGAGCCTTTTAACATAAAGCCACGATAATTAATAGGCGGAGTGTAAAGCAATACAAGTCAGGCTCAGTATTTCAAATATGCTTCTGGTAATAATAACACTGGACTTATTTTATTTTCTTCATACAAGACACAAGTTATCTGGTTCATATCACGAGGAACAGATTTCTCTCATTGGCGAAAAAGTACCCCAAAAGGATGGGAAAAAATTCACCCTGGATTTTTTTGTTGTCTCAAGAGGATCATATTTCTCAAGTTTCGACTTTACATTTACCCACTTTTCAGTGTCAACAAAATAAAAAAAACGTTAATTACCATCTAATGAGCCAGAAATTACGAAAGAGCTCTATATATATATACATTTACGCCAAAACATTTCGAGTGTTTTGTTTGTCAGATTTTTTTTTTAAAAAAAATGTCCTTGTTTCCTTGGAAGTAGTACACGCCAATAACCGCTGTTTTGACAAGAATTGTGCGAGAGAAGAAATCGCCGTAGAAGTTTGTTAGGAGTGACTGTAGGTACGTTTTACGATCATTATCTTGTTTTCTTTGCCGTACAATAAAGTCGTCAGTCACAAGTAGGGCTTTATGGCGCAAAGCTGGGATAAACCTGCAATGGTTCAAAGGGATTACCAAAGCAGTTCCTTGCCCTCCAGTGGAGCTACTTATATTGTGCAACAGTTCGCGTTTTTGATACTTGAATTAGATGGAAGAAAGCAGTATAATGATGGCTGCATCTTAAGAGGTTCTTTTAAATTATCTCCAAACAAGAAAGATGAGCAGAACATAACTTGTTACTTACTTCCTTTCTGATGCCGTTGCAGTTCTAAAACTAAAGGTCTTGAAATTTCCGCATAACATCCATACATAGAAAACGCGATGTTGTACCTGACTAAATACGTCATTCGGTGCAATTGAAGCGTCCGAGGCCGTTGTCTTTGTGTTGCCGGCATGAAATGAAAGACTAATAGATTATTACTTTGATATGATATTTGCAATTACCAATTTTTGCCTGTCCACTAAAGAGTTGCTCAAATACCATTGACAGTCTCGTTTCTAATTTTGTTACTACTTGAACAACATCTCACCAACGTCGGAGAACATGTGATAGCATATAAAACTAAATACTTGTCTTTGGTCGCGAGTCGGAATGTAACAAAATAACTAACAATAAAATATCTTTTGAATACCCAAATTGTTAAACAAATTAGCACAAAGAAAGTTGCTCGCATTCTGTGGTGGCGTTCATTTCAGTGTAAGGAGTACAAATGTCCCCTTAATAAAGCCAATAAATTGGCCACATATAGCATAAGCGATGAATAGGTACATGACGATAACGGCATAAATTATCACTACTGACATAAAGTGACCTGACCTCATCCAGTCACTAAAGAATGAATTAGGTTTTATCGTATGAGATTCACAAGAGCTAAGAGAAATACATTACACGCGCAGTCAAGAACTGAGTAACTATTTTCGCCTTGTCGATAGTACAGTACATTGTCACAATAATCTTTTAAAGACACATCGTGCTACTGCTATTGTAATAGTCTTAGGAAGAGCAAAGGTCTAAGTTTTCTTCATGAGAGGGGCACGTGAACCAAGCGATTTCTACCAGGCTACCGAGTCCTCTATTTGTCTCTACCAGCAGGATATTCAGTTTTGAGAAAACAAAATTTATAACACGCGACGAATTGTCTTTGTTCGTTTATCCTAGAGAAGAAACCCTTAATCATTACCTAAGCCGTCACGTGTCGATTGACCAAGCGTTGGTTCGCAACAGTTTCGTGAGTTTGATCATACTTGCTTACTGCTTTTCTTCTATCAGATGAGGCTTAGTTTTACTTTTTCGCCTGTTTTACTTTTTTTGGAAGAACTAACTCTTGTTCATCGTGGTTCTTTTCAGGATTCAGCGTGGCAAAAAAGGAAAGTAAACAAGTCTGCCACCTTTGAAATCATTGTGCCCCGAGGTGAGCGCCGAATTTGGTAATTTCCATTTCTTTTCTTCTTGGTAAATAGGTTAAATATATTTAACCAAATTCACAATATTCTTTGTCGATATGTGCAGTTACGAGTTATGTTTCCCACGTGCCATGCCGATCGCTTTTCAGATATCTTCCTGTTCAACAGAAACCACATTGCAGCAGGAGAGGTTTTTGTAAAGCGATGCTTAGAATTTTTTCCTCGTAAGAAAGAGCCCTGTACGGGAAGCTATTTTGGGTAAACGTTGGCCACTGAACCTTGTTTGGTGACTGGAATGTAAAACATGATTGTCATATCCAACACAATGTACGAACGATTACACCTAATTATGAAAGGCTTTGTTATGATAATTTAGCCAAAGTAAAAAATTTTTTAACTTTGTCCTCTCTTTATTTAGAACAGTGGGTCGGTGCGTGAGTGAGATGTCAAAGTCTAGATTGTTACTAAGTGGATAGCTGAGTGAAATACCAGCACTCTTGTCATTTGAAGTCATTCTAGCAGTGAGCCTTGTCCAGTACGCATTGAATTGGTGAGTGTGTACACTTAATTCTGACTGTTAAAGCTATCTCTAAGTGGTTGTGTTTAGCAGACTCTTCACTGTCTCAGAATATTCTATAAATATACTCGTACCAAGAGCACGTTGTTGAGTTTTATTATGGCTTCGCTTTGTAAGCGAAAAATAGAACTTTCTTTGCATCAGAATTCTTTTTCTCTCTTAGAGGACAAGAAGAGGAAGAAAGAGATTGACCCAAGTTTACAACAATGAAACTGTCAGTGATTTACCTGCTTCTCACACTGATCGAGACAACGTGTAACCCTTTCTGTGAAGCAAGCAATTGGCAGAACCCAAAAGTCGTAAAGTGGTATCGCCCGTCAGCTGTTACGGAAGGCTACATTGAGACTGAAGATGGCACTTTATACTTGAACATCGAGGAAGATAGTGGTACAGTCCTTGATTTAGCCAAAAAGGTCCTTTCTATGCTTAATCTTACCGATGACATTTCGGTGCAAGGGATCTCTTTAACTCAATTGGACTCCAGTCTTGGAAGGTCGCGAAGGGCGCCTGGGATCTTTGGAAAGGACACCCGGGTAAACATGCGAGCGTCTCTTGAGGCGCAAATGTATCCGTTCTCCACCGCCGTGATGCTCTCTTCCGGTTGCACTGGCACGCTCATAGGAGCTCAGCACGTGCTGACGGCTGCACATTGCGTGCGCGATGGAAAAAAACTGTTAAAGAGTGCTAAAAAATTGAAAGTTGGTAAGTATCTGTCTCTAACTATGGCGTTTGGTAGAGGAATATTTCATCTTTCTTAGTGTGGCGATGATATCATGCCAATGATGAATCTTTAGTGTGTTGTTCATTTTAATTTACTTTTCGAGATTATCGAGACGATGTGTCATGTCACATATTCTGAACTTGAGAAATCCGTGGGTTATCCCTTTTCACATGGTTATGAATTCCTTGATGATACAGTGCCTATCGTTTGCAGAGGTTCCAGACTGAACTCGATATTGTGGTGTCTCTGCTTCGTCATTTTGGTATATCAAGTTGACAAATGACCACACAGTTTGCTAAAAACGAGATCCTGTAAACTCTATTGCAGCGACTAATCTAATCGTAATGCAAAAGAAAATATCTCAAACAAGCACGATCTTCACTTGACTTCTGTTTTGATTTGTCGTTAATAACGCAGAACAGTAACACAAAAATAATCTAAGATTATTGAAATTATTAGCCCTCTGGTGAGAAACCAAGCGTGCAGTGGGGGCGTGAAGAAAGTAGTAATTAGGCGGAAAATGGAATAAACGTCATGCATTGGGTATCCTTGCTGTGTGCGTTCCACGAACGAAATGATAAGTGATTCCTTTGCATACTGTACGCGTTCAGAGGGTCCGCATTTGTGTTCTTCAGTTGTTTGTTTGTTTGTTTTTGGTTTCTTTGATCTTGGTCTTTGTTAAGTGTTTCCGTCAGTTATCAGTGTAAACCTCAAAGTTTTCAAGCATTCCAGCAATGCAGAATGTTTCGTGACAAGCGACCGTGCGTGAAATATGGCTGGCAGTCTTAATTCGCTTTTAGATCTATTTTGTTAATGCGAAACCTATTCTATTGCAACGAGTGCCAAAATATCAACAACTCTTCACAGACTTATTATTTTTCAGAGTTTACATTTCAAAGGACAATAGCTTTCATGGTTATTTATTGAACTCATTTAAAATGATCACCGATTAACTTCTTTCAGTAATATTTAGTGTCTATGAATGAAACATTGGTCTTGTTTCAGTTCAGTTTCAGTTTATTATTTAGCCACAATTAGTAATACACATCACGAAATAATAAATACATTCATAAAATTAGTAGAAGCGGCAAGGAGGGCCATAAGAAACCACAAGGCTTATACGAGATGGACCTCCTAAAACGAGATGGACCTCCTTGTCATGTTATAGAAGAAAAAAAACACATTTTTCTGTTACGAAAAAGTTGTCAAGTTACCAAAGAAAGCCTTTAACTGAAGATACATCTGATCAATAAAACCCCGGGTGTTCAGACTCTCTAATCAGACAGCTGCATGTGCCACTAAAAGCAGTACTCTCGCTAGTATGCGTTTTAAAGAACCTATCATTTTTACAATTGCTAGTATATGCACTATTAAATTAATTTGTGGGTATTGTATGATGTTTACCAGCAAGCAGTTTTTAAGTTGTGGGTCCTTAATTAATTCAGTTCAAGTTGTGGTTTGTAACAACAAAGTAGTTTACAAATTACTACGACAATTACGCTTCATAAATAGATTCCGCATTGATTTCTCAGGTTTGCTTCAACGCTCAGGAAAGTTCCACTGGATCCGTGTGCAAAGAACATATGTGCCCAAAGATTGGAAGGCACAGAGCCCGCCGAAAGACAGGCTGAGATACGACTTTGCGGTTTTGAAACTCAAGCGTCAGCACAACAGACAGCACATGTCCGTGCAGACGAGCAGCCTCCTTCCCGGTTCAAAAATTCAGTTTTCTGGCTTCCACGGTGATAAGTGGTACAACTCGTTATGGCACACATACTGTCGGGTGTACAGAAAATCGAATGACATGATTCTCAACTTCTGTGATGGCGCTAAAGGCGTTTCCGGATCGGGAGTTTATGTAGACACTCCTAGTGGTGATGAAAACGCAGTCGTTGGAGTGGTATCGGCAATAGCCCGAGGAAAGGTGAAAGGCAAAGTGTTGGAATTCAATGTTATAAATTCCCTTACCAGTACCAAGGTGCGACAGATTTCAAAATGGGTCACAAGACGCTGACAAATCAAACTAGCGTCATCCCGGAGGGCGTAAGCTAATACTTGAGATGCAGAATGGCCTTAGTCATTGTCGTTAGTTTGCCACTGTTTACTAACTGTCTTAAAATGGCACAAAATGACAAAAAACATTCAGGTTCGCTATTCACATTCACAAATTACGGGGAAAACATCCAAGGACTTCCAGCGCAAAAAACTCTTTCTCAGAAACAGCAATGTAATAATTCAGTTGCTTTGCGGAAACCAGTGTTAGAACCAAAGGAGAAAAGTAGAAATTTGTAGTCATCATACTAACTTTCATACCCTGGTGTACACGAAGCCACATTGACGTTAAGTATATATGTATGCTCATTTTAGCTGTAAGATGGTTGTAAATATTAACTTAAAAGTGTTATTTATTATTCATGCTGAGTGATAGATGTTTCAGATCTGATCTCGGGTTGTGTTGCATGTGGGTGAATTAGCAGATACCTTTTTAAAAAGCTTGAAGAGGTTGTCAGATGTAGAAATGATCATCGCAGGACATACCTCTAACTATAACTGTAGGGTATATTACAGCCAATTCTGCAAAACAGATGCTCCTTTTCGTCCAGGCCGAGTTAAAAGTTTTTATATGCCGTGGTTGTTGATAGCCAGTATTACCATCACAAAGCTGAAGGCCTATCCTTTCAATAAATAGTGTGCACAAGGATTTTTTTGTTTATCCTATATATGTTGAGTGTTAATGTTACCTGCTTGTTCACTGATGCTTTTATATCTGTGGAAGTAAAAAGTAGTAAATTCTAGCACTATTCACCATGCTTAGGGCAGGCATTGTACATACATTCAATTTCCCAGTCATCTGTGTCTTCTGTTTGCCATGTGGTGAAACTTGCTTTTTCAATTCAACGCCCACTGTTCAAGCAGCGGGAAATTAAAGCTTTTTCCGTGATCTTTATTTACGCTAATTATAGACTTGATAAATGAATCGCACTAACTCCCTTATTTTCTTTTTCTTGTTTGGGGTGTTTGGTCCATTAGCACTTAAAGTTGTAATGCGAAATAGTATTTTTCTTAAGATAGTCCTAAATTTTCACTTACACGTTGAAACATATCCATTTCCAGTACCTACATGGAATAATTTGCAATACTTTGGACAGTCGCCCTTTTAATCTCGTGACTTCAACAGAAACGCCCCGCATTAAAATTTGGGACTGGACTAAAAGGAAATAATGCTATTGATCTCTGATTCGTTGAACAAGTTAGAAAAATTACTTGATGGATGTTCTAACGACAAGACCTTTGATGAAAATATGTTTTCATTAGATTAAAAATAAGCGCTCATTTTACTTTTTCGATCAGGTTTAAGAGGTATTTTTAAACACTCATGATAGCATGAACTTATGACTGGAATCCAGTAGACAAAACACGTAGCTAACAATCGCTGTGTTTATACGAGTTCACACAGAGGCACTTGCTAAATTAGCATGTTAATTACGTTGCAGCGAATAAGCTTTAAGAGCGTGGGACCTAACTTTATAAACCTTTGTTTAGCACTTTATTCAGTTCAAGTAAAAAGTTGTTTACATTTTCCACTTCAATTGAAATTCGGGTAGATTGTTTTTGGTTACTAACCTGGAACAAAACACCTGAAGGCAAAAATTCTTTCTCTTCACCCCCTGCAAAGCGAAAAATGGAGGGAAAGATAAGAGGTTCCTTTTTAGGCCAAGAAAGCAACAGGTGGACAACTCCAAAATGGGCCTTACATGGAGACTTCGACGTAAAATTAAAGCGCAGTTATGAAATGATAAAAAAAAGACATAATACATGTACTTGTAGAAATTAACCATGTCTCCTAAGAGTCTATATCTGTTTTATTACAATCCTGAAGCCCTTTGATCAATATTGTTAAATCTTTTGGCCCTGTGACAAAGTGATTATCTTAAAAATGTATGGGTTGCCTACAGCAGCCATAATCTCATTTTCCCTTTAGAACCATGACTGATTACGTTGTGCAACCAAATGCACAGCGAAACATCGTGCTGTAAATTTGACCTAAGTCTTGTGCATCTAGCAGTATCGTTAATGTAGATAATCAGTTTACAAGGTTCTCCTAACTAAAGTAATGTAGTTTTTGTTAATCATGTGCATCTTAACGTTAAGCATCCTTATGTAAAACGCAGAAGACTTCGTGAATTCAATCAGTTCGAACACATTGTCATCGGCATTTGTTTTTTGTTTTTTTTTGAAATCCAAACATCTTGTCAATACATTCCATGTATGCGGTCCGCCGATTTACAATTTTGGTTAATGACGTAACACGGCCAACTTTCGAAAACAAGGCCTTCACCTTAATGAGCCCACATTTAGCTATCTTAAAGTTATTTGGTTAAATAAGTAATTTAATTTGTCAAATTCTCTGGCCTGTCTTCTGTGCCTCCATGCGAGCCCTTTGTAGGCTTATAAACGGCTCTTGTCTCCTGTTCTAAGACAAATAAAGTGAGCAAACTGAAACATTCCAAATGTTTATTAACCCTTGTATAGTTGTATAGTCTTCGCATTTTTGTTATTTTACTTTCATCAACAATGTGCACATTGGAATAAAATAAAGCAAAGATTAAAGCGATTCTGCTGAACTTTTAGCAACCGTCTTCTCAGTAAACCTCCTGAACGTCCGCTGATTAACAGAACGCCTGAGTTACCCTGCCCCTTTCATTACCCTGGTCAAAACTAATTTAAGGTCATTGCTGCAGTTTCATATCCACTCATGAGCAAACCCACACCTTTAACCGTTCTTTTATTGGTTTGTTTTCATACCAAGCGTTTAGCGAGCAAGGGAATCCCAAGGCATGGCCACGGCCTTATCAATTATCATGATTAGATGCTCAACTGGACACAAATTGGAAAATCATTTGCAATGATTTATTTCTATTATTGGCAAGTGAAGCTGAGGTATCTTCTTTTGTTTGGAAAGCGCGTCGAGAATTCTTATGAAATGGGTTGACGCAATGTAAGGAATTCGTCCAAAGAGGTATTTGCAAGCTTGCATTTACAAGACCATTCGGGAATGTACTGAGGATCGTAACAACAGAATACTGGAGGAGTTTTTGTCTCAACCGAAATCGCAGTCAAACCATAACGTTCTTCCGATGTATTGCAAGTTACTTCTAACAGTGAAACGGGACACAAACATTATCAAACGTGACCGATAGCGGAATTAACGTATTTTGGTGGTTCGCTCTCGTGCCAATTGCAAGAAATAACTTACAATGATTTTGCAACTCTAGAGGGTTGTATTCTGGAGCTTGATCGAGACTAAAAACCTGAAGGACAGAAAATCTGCCGGACAAAGTTCTATGCTCTTTATTTTGACTGGTGGTAAAGTGTGATAACCAAGCATGAGCGGCAAAAACATCACAAATCCCTACCGATGTGTACAGAGTACCTCGTACAAACATTTCTGTCTTGGTGCAATGCTTCAAGTGCCACATTAGGAAGCGATATTGACAGATCAAAACATAGGAAGCCGCTGTCTCCAAGCAGATGGGTTGATCAGACCACAGGAATGCACTAACGTCATGCACTGTAGCTTCTTTCCTCTCCAAATCAGACATTGATCTCTCCTCTCAAAGATAGCATTTCGCTGAACAAGCCTTTGACAGGTACCAGTTGTAAATTTCTCAAATATACGTTTCAGCTTTAGCTAGGAAAAGAGGTTTTGCACAAATGGATTGTTATTTGATGACCGTCATGTGGAAGAAAGCATGAGATATTTCAGTCTTGATGGTAAAAGACATCTTAAGTAGATGGTATGCATGAGATATTTCAGTCTTGATGGTAAAAGACATCTTAAAGTAGATGGTATACTGAAACCAGGCGGGTTCAAATCCCAGGTTCAGGACAATTTTCAGTTTATTTAGGTCTTTATTTCACTGGTTTCAGTATTAAAAAGGTGTTAACACCTTCCAGTGACTTCTGTGAACTCGAAAAATTGTCTGGGGACAAAGTCCCGTTCGCGATGCTCAACGATGCGATGCTCAACGAGTTTGCTGGAATTCGAAAAGTATCTGATGAGTCTCTTGGCCGAGACGAAACGCCGCGTCATACCAGCCACGAAATTTACATTCTTCACAAGTACTTGACAATTTTTTATTGCAAAATGCATTAAGGCCGAGAAAACAAACACATCCTGAAATTCTATATGCATTTTTCTCTACATTTCAGCCAAAAAACACCCATTTTAACAAAATAGAAAATGTTGGAAGAAAACTTTTAAAACCTAGGAAATAACGTGTTTTTTTCGATTATTTCATGATCCTTAGGTCGAAGATAAATCGCAAATTTTACGGGCCGATTATTTAAACGAAGTTTAGACAACGTTTATAAAAGCCATTGTCTAAAGCCCTGGCGTTGACCTGGGTTGGGTGGCCAAACGGTGAAAAACTTGCGTCGACTTGCGTGCAAATTTGATCTCGAAAATGTGAGCGCAAGTCATCGCAAGTCAACTCAAGTACACGCAAGCCCTCAGGGCCAAACGGAGTCGCAAGTAGTCCCAAGTCTTCAACTTGCGTCAACTTGCGACTCTGTTTGGCCAGGGCTCAACCCACGTTAGTACTGATTATTTACACGTTGTTTTACCATAACAGTGTTTAGACAGTGTCTAATCACCGACTAAGGAACAATAGTAAGTTAGAGCTGGTCAAAGATAGGTTTAAACGCTGTTTAACGATATTTTCATGGTCAGCCATTATGAAAAAGGGGGACCTCTGTGATACAGGCAGTTAAAAACTATTTCAATCGATGTAATATACACGTTCAACAAATTCGGCACCTTAGGGATATATATTTAACCCATAAGAGCAATACGGCGACGATTTTCGATTGCGTTTTCGCCTGAGAAAGGACTCGGTGAGTAACCTCATAAAGATTTTGGATAGAGATCTTCAAAAGAGAATGAAAGAGAGTTACTGGCGATTTATTTGGTGCATCTGTATTTTCTGCATGCACAGTCATTCACAAGGATTCAGGGGCTATTGCAAGACAAAAAGGATTATTCCTGTCATTCCTAGAGAACCTGGGTGAAACCAAGAGAAAGTTTTTGGATGTTGCACACTTTTGTTCACTTCACTTTTTATGACGTTGTCCACTTTACACGACTATGTGAGTCATGGTCCTTTTTCGACTGGAGTTTCAGCCACCTCCAGCATCCTTGAAGTTGGCTGAGGTCGCGCTTGATACTATTAGGTTTCCGGGCGGTTAAAATTTCCACTCAAGCCTTTGCCTTTTTTCCCAATGTTTTCAGTTCCTGTCATATATAGCCTTTGCTTTCCACTTCAAAAAAATTTCTACCCAATTCGGCCAAATAAAGTTTCCCTTGTTCGCTGAAATTTGTTTGACTTGTCTTAGAAGCCATGTTGCAGAGAAATAACCACTATCTGGAAATTGGCATACAAATAACTCCGCAGACAATGCATTTCCTTGTTAGACATGATTTAGCCATTGACTCGAGAAAACACGGTTCAGTCGCGTATCAATAATGAATTTTAAACATCGTTTATCCGTTGTTTATCAAGACGACGTCTAAACCGCAGCTCAGCCCGAAACAATGGTTAACATAGACTTCGTTTAAATATTCGGCCTGTACGTGTTTTGAAATTATTTTAAACAAGGACCAGATGAGTTTCTTGATTCCATTTTTCATGCGTTTTTGAATAAATCGCCCGTTTTTCTTATTTGACTGATATTTTCGAAATTTCCTGAGGGACCAAGTGTGGTAATTGATGCAGGGGGGGGGGGGGAGTTTGGTGTGTTGAGCAAGGATGTTTCTAGTAAATGTACATTTGCTAAACAGCAACTAGAAATTCAAAGGTAAATTGTTGTTTTCATGCTCTGTGACCATCCAGGCCCTGAACGTGATACACAGTTGAAACAAATTACGTGCTTTATTTTATTTGTCTTCATTCTGCTTAGGTCTTATATATACGTTATGTTGCTGGCAACCGTTTTATACCTTGCTACTTACAACCATTATTCATATGTGTTCATTTACCATAAATTGTGAATGAAGAATTATTCTTCCACCTACATTCGGGACTGTTTTTAAACAGTTTACAGCCTCAAATAAGCACTGCCTCTATACATGAAGAACTGGGATCAGTTCTGTGGATAACATGTACAGTATTATTTAGACTTAATAAGACAAACTGATTTACAATATTTACAAGTATCCAAAGCCTTTTAAAGCTATACACAGGCAATCCCTTTTATAGATAATCACCCTCCTTTTATGTGCACATAGTTTTTCAGCCGTGGATTTCGCTGTTTTATAACCTCTAACTGACCTAGCGTAGATCATACGGTTTGTTAAAATGCTTTGCCTTTTTGTTTTCAACAAACGATATTCCACGTCTGCTGAATAGAACAAAATTAACTAAACGTAAATTGTTCATGGAACCGCAACACGCCGTGGGCAAAATCAGTCTAATTCATGTTAATTTTAATTGCCTTTTGCAATGAAAAACATCTCAAGATCAATGCATAGCTCTATAGCTCGCAAATATTCTTAATGGCATCAACTTATTTGGTATTAAGGATTAACCGCAACGATTTTGTCGCCTTTTTTCAGTTAACCGTGCTTCCCTGCAAAACCAAGCAGATTGCGCACTGTTGCGCAATAATGAGTTGTTTCTCTTTGCATTAGATATAACTTTCGATCATACAATGTTAATTCTGCCCCTGTTAAAACGTTTACATGTACCGTGAAGAAAACCAATGTTACCTACATGCAGTTGCGTACAAAAGTAAAACCACAAAATCATTAGACGACACGGTATATAACATGCAATCCACGTAACGCAACAATAAATTGTCTTAAGTTAACTACTACCTTTAAGAGTCTCATTATTGCTCGGCGATATTCACGTCTTTTTCAAGAGCCCTTGGAAACTTTTTCAAACTCTAAATATTTTCTTAAAAAAACTGCTTCTTCTCAAATCCCACTCCAATATTACTGCGCTAGTACTCGGTTGATGTTTTTAAATTCACGTACGTCGAGACATCAGCACTATTCTCTTTACAAGACGAAAACTCTTTGCTTCACTTGAAAACTCGCACGACGGATACATAATGTCAGCCGTTTAAACACGGTCTGCAGGCGCATTTTTTTGCTTCTGGGTAGCGAATCACTCTTATTACTCCGTGGCAGTTCACTGACTTTTCTTTGATAGTAGCTTCAATGGGTGCACAGCACGAGCAACTTGAAGCAAATCCAATTCTATGGCTGAAAGGTTTCGCCGACGACAAGCAGCTGCCGCCACAACCAGAAGTTGAAATTTTAAACTTGCACCCGTCACTTTGCATCTGGAGGAAGCCTCCTCGCACTTCACAATCTGATGTTGATCTTGGCCAATATTGTCTGCTTTTTTGTTTAGCCGTGACAATGACGATCAGCAAAATCCCTACCACGACTTTGGAAACGGAAAACAACATTTTCAAAACGCCTGTAGGGATAGAAACAGTTTCGAATTAGCCCTGAAAAGCGTTTCTTTAGTCTATTATCTATCTAACTGCCCATGGAATTATATGATTGGTATTAAAGACAAAGCGATCCCCCAAGTCTGTGAAAGATCTCAGCTACGACAGCAACACCGTGTCTCTCGTGCAACGATGCAGTTTTAATAGTCGATTTAAAAATCGCACAGAACAAAATAATTGGATTTTAGCTTTCAAATTTAAAAACGGATAGGTTTCTTTGGGTGGGAGTTCAAGACCATATCGACTTCAGACCAGACGCTTAAATTCCCAAAGTATACTAAAGAAGTGAAATAAGTACTTTTTTCTTCTCTGTAGTCTCGTCCGCTCAACTTTCAAAACAATTAACAAGCGCAGGGTGCTAGTTTATTGTAATGAAAGACCTGTTTTGTTTGCAAGTTACATTTTAAAATCCAAAAAAGTCCCAATACCCTGCAATATGAGTTTTTTTCTTGTGCACTTTCGATTGTAACTAGAATGGATATCTATTTCACCAACCTGGGAGCCCCGAACGGTGAAAGCTAGACGTGTATTTGCAGCACTTCAATCTAAATCCTTTCAAATCCTACTCCTCACTCAAGAGGCGACACGCTTACTACTTCTGTGGCTCGCCAATTGTTTTCTGATCAGTAATTACCAAAGCATAATGAGAACAAAGATTCCCTGTGTACAATGGCCACCGACCCTTCAGTACGATCGAGTTTGACATTTTAACAACAGTGCCTTATACTACCTCATCTAATCACTCCATTAACGTCAATTGCATCGGTAATAGTTCGACGACGTCAGTTCGACAGCCAAGTTGATTTTATGTGTCATATTTGTTAATGCTTTTCTATGAAAATCATAAACTGCAGGCCACTAAGGTCGTGATCTTTATGTTTATATTAGCTCAAAACGTCATTAAATACCTTGCTCCTGGCGCACTTGTTAATCTGATTGAGTCTGTATCTCAGGGATAGGTTCGACGTCTTCAGCAGTCCTTTTCAACGCATGCGTAGGTTTAATTCAGCAACCTACAACGAAGATTAACTTTACTTTAGGTTACTTCGTACAGACGTTTGACTGAATTAGGCAACACCAAACTGAGAAAGCAGCGTGCTTCACAATAACCCGTGTCTGTCAGGAGTTTTGGTCCTCACACTGGTCAACCTCATTCGAACGGTTAGAAACTATCATCAATTGCGTATCAATTCAACTGCGTATTAATAAACTATAATTTATCATTGTGGTTTATGCCCAATCTACTTATTAAGACTTGATAACTAAGACTGACTTTCAGAAGTAGGCCAAAAACACAATCGGGTGCCTATTGGAAACAATATTTCAATCTAAAAATTTCTTTTAAATTAGCCACTCTTCCAACTCAGCAAACATCGATAAGATTACAGGTATTAAGACCTGATAAACTTTCTGCCTCGAAGAAAACATCCTGGCTTTTATCGTCCGACACGAGGAGAAAACAAGAACTCAAGGAAACCAAATGATAATACAATTTAGGATCCAAATTAAAGTACTGTGCAAAGATTGTACATAGCTTATTGTTGGCTGTTTCATTTCCAGTTGCGGATAAATTTGGAGTGCCTACAATTTCAAACAATGTTCAAACTCCACAAGATTTTATCGCGTCCTTCGTTAGGGCGAAGGCAGACAATTATTGTTCCGAATAACAACACTACTAGAAAATGCAGTGACAAGACAAATAATTGATATTAATTCTTCCCGCATCCGTTTCTCATTAAGAGATTTACTAACTAACTAGGACACGAAAATGCATCAACATTTTAAGACGTTTTAATGTATTTTTGCAGCGTACGTGACCAGAAAACTAAGTATCCCGCGTACTACTATGGGTGTTTTCATCCAATCTGAAGAATTTTCAAGCAATTGTTTGCTCTCACAGCAGGTGCATCTGTACGTACCTAGATATAACTGAGGAGTGCGATAACTGGTCTCCTAGGCGAATCTGGAAAGTTCTTCCTTTAGCGGTAAATCGTGTGAGTGGCTTTCAGAACAAGAGAACTAATGAAAGGTTTGACACGGGTGATTAATCAGGCCTATCATCATGTGCGTGCTGACTGAACGCATAAAGGAGAGCATGAGGTGCATGTGCGGACTGACCAGTGCAATCGTCATGCCTTGTCGTTGTGTCACAAATCTATGGCACGGACAGTAAATCCTGTTGGGTGTTAAGCATTTTCAGTGTGAGATTTGATATCTAAATCGTTGTAATTCTAAAGACAGTGAAATTTTTTACTCCTCGCCCAACTTTGAACTGATTGGCTACTCTTGATACCATCTCATTCTTGCTCACATCAGATGTGTTAAGTCCACATTCATCTTGAAGCAGGTTGTTCTAAGTTGATTCGATGAATGTATCAACATTCACTTTATACATATCTCTGGTGCAATGTCACGTATGAGAGGAGTTTGGTGCAGTTGTACAATTTCTACTTTGTTTAAATTACTGACATGATTTAAGCACAGTTATGATGTTTACTCGAAAAGTAGTAAAATCGCTTCCTATTTGCGATTTTCGAGAACACACTTACAAGTACGATTGAAGAACTAAGGTTTAATAAGGTTTGGCCAGGATTACTTTTTGAGTGGATGCCTAATTGTCTGTCAAAGAACCTCAATAGACCGGTTTGTTGCCCCATTTCAGACCATGTGATGATACTCTTTAGAAATATTGCTTTGAAATTTTCAAATAGTCCCGTGTATATGAATGAATAATTTTTGGATAGATAAAAGGATAATTCTCTAGAGAATATCACATGATCTGAAATGAGAAAACAAACCGCCCAAGCTAAAGAGGTCTATTACTCTGCGTTTTATAACAAAAACCAGCATGCAAAGCCAAGTTATGACCTTAAACTGAACTACTATTTTATTATTTGTTAATAGACACTTCACTTTCCTAACTAACGATTAACTGAACTATTTTAATCACTGTTTTCTTACTTGGGAGCTTTTTTTTCCAAGCTTAAGAGTGAAAACAGCTTATTAAAATTCTAGCTTCCATTATCTGATCTGTTCCAATTTGTATTTCAACCTTTACTCAGGGGGCTATGTGTTTTTTTGTGTCACAGTTTGTTTCCAGATATACATATTAAAGGCGGCGTCACTTGAAAAATTTAGCCTAATTTTTTCGATTTCGTTGTTGGCAATCCGTGTCAATCTTCTCCATCCTTAACCATTCTTGTTCCTTTATGGTTTGTTATTATGTCTTTAGTGTTTCCCTATCTTTCTACAGTATTATTTTCAGGTTTCCTCCAATTTAATGTCGATGACCAAAATAACTCAAAATACCGTGACGTAGCCCCTTTAAGCATACTTTGAGTAACAAACATGAGAACGTTGAATTGGCGCTTTTGCCATCTGTTGCCATTGTTATGCAATTCAAAAGGGCTGCTGGATTTGGTCATTTGGCAATCCTCTATGACTCTACGACGTTCCAGGTATAACGAATGTTCTTTTTTCAACGGAACGTTTAGCATTCTTTCTAAGTGCATGGTACGAGACTTTTTTTGAACAATAATAGATACTGTTATGGAACAGCATCACACGAAGCTGCTTTTAGGTTTGATCTGAATGGTCACAAATTAGGTTGTCACTGTAAGGTCACGAACCACAATTTTGTCTTGCACAGATTTTAAAATAAAAAACGCATTGTACAATACTTAACACTATTATATAGCAGGAGGAGCCAAATTCTACTGAAACGGGACCATGAAAGAAAACGCTTTTCTGTATGCCACATGATAATCCCTTATTGACCAAGCTTGTTCGATCATGCTGGCTGGATATTGGCCTCGATCAATATCCAGCCATCTTGCCCTCGCGCTTTGTCAATAAACCGTATGTACTACATGATACTTAAGGAATGGATAATGTCTAGCGTGCGTCCATCCAATTCAGGATGCACGTGGATAGTTCTCGATAGTTAGGAGAGCACGAACGTAGCGTAAGAGATGCTCGAGGTGCAGCCGAGAGCATCACTAGCTACCTCCTCTCCCAACTATCCAAGTGCATCCCGAATTGGGTGAACGCGCGCTAGGCATTGTCCATTGCTTTTATAACGTAGCAAGACATTTTTCACGCTTTTTCTGCACTGATCAAATTGCAAATTCTGCACGTACACGTGCACTAGTTGGATTCACTGGTAATACTTTCGCTATACGTGCACGTGCAAGTGTTGTTTTCACTGGTAGCACTCTTGGTTGCAGAAACATCGACGCTTCCGATGTTTCTGCAACCATCTCAGATACGTTTTCTAAATCTTCAAAGTCATCGAAAAACCCTAACTCAAATGTTGGGTTATCATTAGCCACTAGTAACAGCTAAATTTAAGTTGTACTCGAAAAAACGTTGTGAGAAAAAAACTTTTCTGGCAAGAAATTTCACCGGCAATGACGTCAGCGTGAACCTACTCTATGAACCATCCATTTCTTTTTCATAAAAAAATTAGCCAATCAGAGCGCGCGCTAGCATAAAGCTTTGTTGTAAAGTTCAATGGCTTTCATTTGAATGATCACACACTGGAATCTCGTCTGCAAAGTCTCCTTGAGTTTCTCACTTCTGAACTATTTTTTTGTTTCATTCTACCAGGTCTGGCGGTACTTACTCTGATATCAAGCTCAATTTGTGGTTATAACTGTTTCTTGAACTTACTGGCTTTTAAGTAACAAGTGTAGTCTTTTCAAAATGTGTTCCTTTCAGGACAAACGCTACGGACGCCTTAACCGAAAAATCTACTAGCCTGTTGTCGCGTTTCTTGTTCGTAATTTATTTAATTCTTCCGCCCACAATGGCCACCGTTGTTTCTTTCAGTTTATCGTAACCTCTTTGGTGCGCTAGCACCAAATTTTGAGATTTTGATTTAATATATTTTTTTTATCTCGAGGCAAGAAGAATCTGAATCACAAACAAGAAAGAAGATTGGTGATCTCAAAAACCACTTAGAGCTCAAAACGTCTTTCCAATTCCAGTACAAACAGCAGTCAAATCCTTCAAACGTTGCTAACAACGTGCAATTGCAACTAACTTCTCTTTCTGTAAAGTTTTTCTTGTACAAAATTTAGGAAACGCCCTTAACTTAATATTGTTGGCGGAATTATCTGCAAAATTAAATCTTCAGATCTTTGATAGCTCGAAGAAATACCGAGCTTTCAACTGATATACTTTCAACGAACATTCAATGACTTTGAGTTAATATGCTTTCAAGAAATTTTGGTAAACGACAGGCTGTTTACGTTTTGTTGTTCAATTGAGGAATAGATATTCAACAAAAAGGGGCAACTATACGAATAACAGCCTAACGATGATCCCGACGATGACTAATGGACTTGCTAAGTAAGATTAACGGCCTGGAATCTTTATCTAGGAAACATTGGTCCTCGAATCTCAAAAGTAATTCACTTTTATTCTTCTGGGTTTGAAATACGGTGAATTATGTGGCAATGTTTGCTAAACAATGGTTTAAAAAACGAAAAAATATAAGTAACAAGAGCCATGGATAAAGGAATGTTCGTTTGCGAGAAATGTAGGGAAATTTCGGACTGGCATTACACTGGAATCACAATTTGGCAAGTAACTTAACCGCTTTCCCGATCAAGAAAAATCTTAATATTCCCTTTATCTTAATAGGGATACACAAATATATCGTTTTAGGTTTTTACGAATTGTCATTTTCCCACATCTCCGTATAACTTATTTATTCTTTGTCTAATCAGAACAACTTCGAAGCGAACAACTTGTTATGTACCTATTCACGTTCACTATCTACAAATTCACTGGCAGTTCGGTTGTAACCGCAAATATTATTCTTATTTTTTTCTTTTTTGCTTTCCATTTAGCACATTTCCATTTGTTGTAAGACTTAGAGTATGAATTCCGGATAAACAGCAAAACTTTGACGATTTATCGTGTAGGAACTTTCACGTAGATAATGACTCCTTTACTTCCAGACGGGGATTGCCTCAGAATGCAGGAAGAATGCACAATGAACGTAGAGCCAAATTTAAAGAAAGCATCGATTTCAGTAAGAATCCAATAAGAAAGTGGACGTTGTTCAAAAAACTACAACATAAATTAAACAGTTTTGATACTGGCATTGAAATTGTCATATCGACATTGCCAGTCCTGACAAAGGGATGTTATAAAATAACAACAAAAACGGCGAAGTTCTTCAAACGTATCAAGCCATAGTTGCCGCGCTTTGTACAATTAAAAATCTTATCAGAAGAGAAATCTATGGAATCCCAATAGTGCGAATCTAAAATTTTGTCGAAAGTGTGTATGAAATACAAAAGTGAAACAAACGCCCTTTCCGTTTATGGTGGGCCCTAGCTGTAACAACACAAGCATCATTCTTTGTTTTTAATAGCTGTCTTCTCGCATTTGAAATGAAATGGTGAGATTGAAAAAGCAGCAAAATTCAACTACAGTTAATTCTTTCCACTTGTGTCAATGATGCTGAAAGCAACCAGCGTTCTATACGCAGTATAATCTAATAGCTTTCTGTTGTCGCGACTAAAGTAGACTTTGTAATACGTGATGTAACTTCACTCTCATATAGATTCAATTTAAAATGGTATCTTTCTCACCTGGGAAACTTGTCGTTAGTCTTCCTAGAAACGTAAGACGTACAGAACTATGTCGGTTGTTATTTTTTCTAAGGGCTGGAACATTTGAAGCGTCAATATCCATTGTGGCCAAGACAGCTCGACCAATACTTCTCGAGATCCCCAAATGCTTTTGGCATGGTGTAAATATGTTTTCAGACAAAGAAATTCGGAAGCATTGTTGTGAGAAAAGTTGCACCATTTATTTTGTTTTAGCATGATTTGTCAGAGACACAGATACTAAGAGAAGATAACATGAAATACTCCATAATCAAAAGGGACGATGAACTGGGTCTGACTTTGCGTGACTGTCGAAAACCTTTCTTCCTTGTAAGGTCTTGTAACTGTATTCCAAGAAGAATTTAAACCACATCAAAACTCTAAAAAACCGCTCTTTTAATTGAGTTTTTTATGTTTCGTCCATCGTTTCGATTCCCGGCTATAGTGACTCTCTGATGCACTTTATTGCACTACTTATTTCCTTTCGAGAGCGCAAAGTTGCTGCTCATTTTGAATATGGAGTGATAGTTAAAAGCAATAGCCACAACACCGAATAGTAGGATAGCATAAAAGATTCACATTTCTCGTATGCCAACCATAAGATGGCAATTTTCCATGAACTAAACGATTACAATTTTCAGTGACAAGATCACATTTATCTAACGCTGATACGTGCCACGTCACTTAAAAATAACCATCCAGTTGCTGTGATGACTTATAAAAACATGATTTTGTTGTCAGTTATTGCATTGCTTCCAAATTAAGTTGCTCAACGCTACATAACAGGAATATTTGTTTTCACCCGGAATGTCTTACCTAAGATGTAATGGGTAGACGTCTAGTCAGTTGAGTTAAAGAATCGAGGATGCAGCTGATTTCACAAAACTGCGTTCCAGTTGATGAAGATTCGTTAGGATTGTCTATTTGGATGCTCTTGTACTACAATGCAGCCCTCGTTCCTGGGGGCGTCATTAAGGTGCTTGTCTTTAAGCCAGATGACAGCAATTAAATGACTTGAGACGCTTTTCCTTGAGCTCTAAATAACTTAAGTGAGATGTCAGACCCATTGAGATTCTAGAATAATCTGAGAAGGAACTGCCTAGTTTCCAAAAGGACTGATTTGCATATAAACTTTAGAATGAATTATAAATAATGAAAATAACCAATGTACCTTCCTTCTAAGAGAATAGAGTATGTTGTTATAACAACCAAATAATTCTTCGTACAGATTGGGTTTGACCGCGGTTGTTGTGTATTTCCGATAACGTGTTAGCTGAAGGTGAGCCTCTTCAAGGCTTGCTTTCATGGAGTTTTGGTCGAGTAAGAAACACACATGTACTTAACCACAAGCCTTACCCAACGGTTCATTACTTAATGATTCGTTGTTTTCTGTCTTAGCCATCCCACTACGCAAATTTTTAACAGTGTTCTGCTGTTCATACATACATAAAGCCAGGTCACATGGAACTAAGTGGTGTAGGCTTTGGAGTGTTAGCTGAAACAATCCCCCGGAGCCAAATAGCATAACTGTACTGCCCAAATTTAGAAAAGCATAAATTTTGTTTACAGTAAAATTATTATATCGAGTGCATACCCCTTGTAAAAGGCCTACTGTGGCTGGCGAAAAGGCACGGGTTTTTTGGCGCCTATACTGGCGCTGTCTTTTTCAGTTTTCTGACCTACTAATTGATTTAGGGACCCCAGAAAATGGGTACCCACTTTGTAATTGCAAAATAGCTTCAACACCTATCAGCAACATCAAGAGAAAACTTCTTGTTGATTCTTTGTGTGTTAACGGACTTGATTAGACAAATATTTCGGTGCTTTTGCTGGTATTGATAAAAATTTATCCAACCGTAGTAAAACGCACAGGAAAAACAATATTTTTGTGCTCTATTCTTGCTTAGTCAGGTTCAGCTTTGCCTACGATATCATGACTAAATGCGTTTAAAATATTATTCCAAGCCACCTTACCTACGATGTAACTGATGATGAGCTTCTCAGATGGGGGTCGGGTTTAAACTCTGAGTACTGCATACCTATGACATGCCCTGGTTGACGACATTTTGATTAATTTCCTTCCTGGCGGCTGACAAATTCAGCTGATAGTCATTAAATCCAATTTGACAGACCTTTTCTCAGCTTTGATACACTTGAATGAGATGTGAGATCTCATGAAGTCATAATGACAATCGTAAGTAGCTTGGAAAACAAGTGTTGAAAATCATGGCATGAAAATATCATTAACAAGATTACCTAGTGCGTTCTTTTTGCCTGACACGAATGTCATTTCTACGTGCGGATTGTAACGTACATGAGTTCTACTGGCAAGAGGATGAATGAAAACCTGACGGAAGAAACATTTTCAGTTACACACAGTAGCGATGTTAAATATAATATAAAGATAAATTAAAGATATGCTCTACTGCTAAACACATAATAACAGCAGGGTCCTAACTGCTGTTTTTTTGTCCTCATCAGAGCTACTGTATAGCAAATGAAAACAGCTCACGAATGGGCACCTATGTGCGATGTAATGATCAAAACAAGTCTATCAAAACTGCCACGCATGTTTCGAAGCTGTTTCCAGTTTTGAACATTCACATCAAGAGAGAGACAGTGGTCGTCAACTTTGTACATATAATATATTAAGCACTACAACATATTCTGCATTCAAGTATACGGTACCATAAACCAGTACCTCCATACACGAAATTTGAGTTTCTTGCCATGTGATCTTAAACTGCATCTGGCGTCATTATTAACCTTACTGAGAATTACAACATTGCTATCAAACATTTTCGATATCTGTACTTATATTTCTTTGCAACAGTCAAAATGGTAAGTTCTCAAATGGCTGCAACTTGTAAACACTTAAAACGCGATATGGCAAAGTAGGAGGTGGAACACTTGATGTTCACCCAGGCAACATTGCCAGTATACCTCGGCTCTTCACCGTAACCTAACTAGAACACGACATCAAAGATAAACCTTCCGTCAGCTTGTAGTTTCTTTGGAACACGGTAAAAACTGCGTTTTGCTAAACTAGCTTATATTTGGCGATATGTACTAGAAGGAGAAGAAGACTTGATGTCCATGCAAAAAAAATACAGAAAACGCTTGCCGGTACTTCTAGCCTCTTCATGTTAAAAACGGCTGCATCATGCAACCTAAAAAGCACAGACAAAAAACCATCACACAAAATCTCCTACCCAGTGTCTTCGTGTGACCTACAATAAATGGTACCTTGTCGAGTCACCGCAATTGTAAACAGTTCACATCAATTTGGTACAAAGATGCAAGAGAGGACCATCCCCTAAGGACTGCCGCCATATTCTGACAAGATTTTTTACTGCACCATTATCAGAACGTGTACACGATGCCGCATGGGGCACAAAACGACCCAAAGCCTATATGAAATACGCTTGTCGGTCACTTCAGAAATAGAGCCTTTAAGGGGCAATCTACTGATATAGCTTTTCTTAATGCTATTTTGCGTGCATTGATGTTTATACTAATGACACACTTGACAGAATGACTGCTGTTTTGCCCTACGACGAGGGTTTCAGGCACTCATAACAACTTGACGACACGTGATTTCATCTCAGTTCGAGTGGTTTCGATGGTCGTAATTCTCAGCATTGGTATCTCACTATATTGCACTTTAGACTTTTTACATGAAAATGAGCCAAGAAGAGATGCACGAAAGAGTGCTTTTTTAGTTCGTTCATATTTACGGAAAAAACTGTTGGTTTCTTTCGGAAAATCATCCCCTTTAATTGCCTCGGTCATGCATTGTCTGACATTGTAAAGGGCTTGTCGACGACGACCACCGCAAGGAATAATCAAAGGAATAAAAGACAATTGCAACGGCTTCACGTGAGGTATACATGCATCATTGTGCATTGCTTTTCTGTGCTCAGTGTTGCAGGCCACCCACGTGAAGTAATCACATTCTTGGCTTCTTAGAGAGCACCAACCGTAACAGTTAGTTTTCTTGGATTCTAAACGTTAAGTCATCACATTCTTGGATTTTTAGAAACCGAAAACCATGGTTTTCTGTGCTTTTAGCTGAATGTAGAAATTACCTTTTACAGTCCGAAATAAATGTGAAAAAATGTATAAATTTAACGTAAGAGTTAAAAAACAGATAATGAGAAACGTTTCACGGTTATAATGACAGTACAGATTTGAAAGATAGCAGAGTAAACGGAGTTAAGCATTTTTTAAAGACTACACATTCATTTCAACTTAATTTGTTGTAGCAACTGACAAAAACAGGGATAATACCTCTTCCATGACAATCAATAAACGTAGCGTGCCGGAGGCTCACACGCGCACAAACATGCGCAAAATCTACGTCCTCCATTTTGATATCTGCGTGTTGAAATTGCTAGGTTAACTTAAGTGATAATTTTTTGGCTGTTTCTAAGCGTATTATATTTAGCAAAACTCCCTTTTGTAACTTCAATATCAGACACAGATTTCCAGTTCCCAGATACAGGCAAATGGATACATAACCGTTAGTGTCGTTCAAGGCCAGTCCTTAGATGTTCTTTGTACCAAGAAATAAACTTCCGGAAAACGGCATCCGGTTCATCACGATGTCAGTAGTTCGAAGTTGATCGTTAGGATATCACTGATTGTTTTAGATGAAGGTAGTTTGGAAGGGTTTTGTTGACACTGAGCCGAGGCATAATGAGAAAATGCTAATGTAGATAGCAGTTATACGAGCACATTTGGATAAAAAGCCAGATTAGAACGCTGGTTGTGGCAAGCGGCCGTTCAATGTTAAGGAAAATCTTGGATGAAAAGCAGTTAAAGTTAAGAGTATACCTGATGGTTTCCTTCAACTTGGTATTCAGTTAAATCACCTGGGCGTCGCCCTGTTTACTTAATAGTAATTTATGACGTCATTGCGTGGTCAGTGGTCTCAATATGTCTACTCTGAATATGGAGTCTACACGGAAGATGTCTCGCTTGAACCGACCATATTCATCTGACATATAAATTATAAACAATAGGTCATTTTCACGATCCGGTCACATGGTACAAAATCACACATGCTGGGACGCAAGTTGCACAGTGGGACTTCCAAAACAATGGCAGGTCAAGGTGGACTGGTACGATTTGCTTTGTTTTGGAAGTCCCACTGTGCAACTTGCGTCCCAGCATGTGTGATTTTGTACCATGTGACCGGATGGTGAAAATGGCCTATGAGAAGCATTTCTATATCTTTAGACTCACGGAATGCTGTATTTTAAAAGCATCCAACTGTGCATTGACACCAAAATTTTCCAATTTTGCAAGCACTATTTCAAAAACGAGTGCGAGTGTTTCATCACGATTTCCAAACACGAGAAAACAGATGAAAGCACGAGCCGAGAGCTTTTATTGTTTTCGAGTGTCTGGAAATCGTGATGAAACTCGATGCACGAGGTTTTGAAATGACTTCTCCAAAGAAGCAACACAACATTATGCAGTGTTGTATTTTTCCCATTTTTCTTTAACATGCCTTGTATGTTTCATTTGTTGTATTCAGTCGGTTTTCATTGTATTTGTGAGTTTTTGATTTAAAAACATCCAATAGTTTCGCGTTGCACCAAATTTGTATGGCAAAAGCCTTGTGATTTACATTTTACCGTGGCCGAAGGCCGGTTTCGCCTCCGAAAACAATCGAGCAAGAAGAACTTTGCTTACAGAGAGCAGTACCGAAGTCTACCAGATATAAAAATAAGTGGGCAGTAGGCATTTTTGAGGATTGGCAACGAGTGCGAAGTGTCAAGTTTCCAATACTCGAATTTAGTGGAGTTTTTAAAGAGTATGAATTGCACAAAGTTCAACCGCTTACTGCGCCCATAAAAAATATGGACACATTGACGCTCAACTACTGGTTATCAAAATTTGTTGTACCAGATTGTCTGCGGCATTCGCCGATTCCTGGTGGAAATGAACCCAGCCATCGAGTTAATCCTTTGTCCTTTGGACTCTTCAGACACAAGGTCAGTCCGTGCCACGGAAAGTAGAAAACGTTTCTCAGAATGTGGATATGGATGCAACGCCAGTCTATTTTGGTGACTTTAAGCTTGTCAGTTTGTAATTTGAAATGTTTTTCATAGCCATTGTTTATTAAAAATAAATTATTCGTGTTAAGCTGTGTTTGAGTAATCTATGAATATGCAGATTAAGAACACTTTTTTATTGTATATATAGCGAGAATATTAGGTAAGTAAACCCTGCGAATAGAATTCTATATGTGCTATATTTTCACATGTGAAAAAGCGGTACGTCCAATCAACTTCGCGTATAGCATTCTTCACATGTGAAAATATTACCAATTATCGCCCAGAGTAGAATTGCTTAGCCAATCAGAGCAAAGCATTCAAATGGCTTCCCAGAAGCGTGGTCTTTAAATCAGCGCCCGCTTGAAGTTTGTGTTTTGAAAGCATGGCTTCGGCTTCCCGTTTTAGTTCACTTTCGGAAACAGCAGCGGAATATATCCATCATCACTTCAGCTTCTGCCAACAGTCACCTCAGCAAGTCTTATCTTTGTTTCAAGGGCAAACATTCAAGGAGGAACATTCAACATTTCTATAAACAGCGTAAGTCAACAGAGTCCGAATTTGTCTTTGCGCAGGGCGAAGCGCCGTCATGGGCAAGCGAAAAGATTTCACACTTTGTGTTTTCAACTCGTGAATAACAATCCGTACGTCGAACTTTCTATGAAGTAATCTATATATCACCAGTGATGAAAATGTAATGAAATACTAGTGATTTTCAACTGGTGTTCCATTGAGTTCCAAACTCATTCACCTGACCCGAATGGGGTGCTCTGATTGGCTTATAACATCATGAATTATTAATGAGTTTGAGAAACAAATGGTACTCCCTAAAGCGGCCTTCACACGGCAAACTTTAGTTGGCATTCTCGTGTTGGGAAACTTCAAAAACACTCGTTTTAAAAAAACTCGTTCCTTCACACGCCAAACTCGCGTCAAATCACAACACACTAAATTATCTGATAGATAGTGAGTAGCGTGGCTGTGTGCGCTAGAGACAGCTTCTTGTCGTTTTCGAGGATTTAGATAAAGTTTTGAACGATAAGTAGATTTATACTAAAACAATTAGATTATTCGCTCCCGATTTCTATGCGAGATAGTTGACTTGGCCTGCGCCCTCGTCAACTATCACGCGATAGAAATGTCGAGCTCATAATCTAATTGTTTAATAGAAACAGGATTTTATACCAGCGTATATCAGCGTACGTATTTTCCTTGAGCTAATCACACATGCTGCATGCAGCTCGCCTCGTACTTCCAGATGTGGAAAGTGATCCAAAATTATTTTATAGCATAGCCAGTGAAATTGCGCAATTTAAATCAGTAAAGCTAGAGCGTTCGTCTGTGACTCAAGGACGCACGTCCATGCTCCTGAAAATGACATGTGCAAATCGTCACAAACCAAGACTTGATTTGGGTCGCTCTAAGCCGAAACAACAAATTCTTATTAAATTCCAAAGCTAGGAACCAGTTCTTTAATTGACGAGAAAAGCGACTTCAAAACTAGGATCTTCTTAGGTGTCCATTGATATAACTTGGTAATAATCTTCTTTATGCCGCATTCAGAAGATGTTTTCGTGAGATTCGCAAACAGTAAGCGTTCGTAAACAGTCGTAATAAACTTCCCACGGAGTTTCCGACGTCATTTTGGATTTACTGTAATCTTTAAATGTAAGGCCTGAGTACGGGATCCTTATTTAAAATTTGTGAGCCTGAGCTAATTGTTGAAGTGACTCAAACAACATGATGTTCAAAGTTTTGGCAGAAAAACGTTTGGGAAACTTTCATGTGGTTTCATGAAGAGAATGCCAAGATAATA
The DNA here is from genome assembly GCA_022496165.2 of Catalaphyllia jardinei. NCBI lineage: Eukaryota > Metazoa > Cnidaria > Anthozoa > Scleractinia > Caryophylliidae > Catalaphyllia > Catalaphyllia jardinei. Next base: position 10,295,109 of record CM042752.1, read on the forward strand.
CTGATGTCTCTTGTTTTTAAGCCCATGTAAGCCAAGCGCAGAATATTTACTAGATATATTTAATTGCTTTTGTCTTTGAGTACAAAAAGGGTTTGCGAACACAACCTAATAGTGATGGAGCAAGTTAATGAACCATAACGCACTTGTGTTTGCGGTGATGTCATGGAGTTTCTAAATTGTATGATAAGTTAAATTGGAAAGAAAGTAGATGAGACACAAGGATTAACGAATTGTAAAGAGCAAGAGAAAATCTGCTTGAAAGCGACGGTTGAAAACAAATCAGTGGTTCGTCTCATGGCGTAGACTGAAGGTCGTAGACTAAAGAACTCATCCGTGGACGAAAGATATCTCAGATCGATAAACGCTGTTCTGCAAACACCGCTCTCTCTTCGACTTCGTCGAAATCGGCTAGGAAAACCTGCAGCTTGATCAAATCAGTTCTGCATCCCTTCTAGCGTCATCATATAGAAAAAATGACTTGATGAGCCATGCTACGAATTTATGATCGAATTTGTCCGTTTAAGCACGTAATTGTCTTCTACTGTTAGTTTCCCATACAACCACAGTGATCGAAGCTAGCCCTCCCTCTGTTAATAGCTTAAATGCTGCAGTACAATCAAAGTACTTTTTTATGAAAATCTGTTAAGCACCGAACAAAGGGTAATTTGCACAGATAACACGGACGTGTAAGAAATGTTTTGATTTTGCGCATACATGCTGTTTCTCGCCATGTATCAACGCAAGTTTAGATTAAAACAATGTACAGAAATTTAGTAAAGCTCACCTTAGTTGAAAGCTGCTCCTTTGCGTAGCTTGTCACCTCCTAACGATTTATTTAGTCCCGAGGAGTAAATTGTTTTAATGGCTGTGGTAACAATGATTAGAAACCAAGAGAATATCACGTAATTTATTCAAGGTCCTAAAGTCTGTTTGAACCCGAACAAAGAACTCATTATAGCGAAAAGGAAATCAGAAATAATTGTCACTGTGAGGTCGTATTGTTCAAGTTCACATTAAAACAAAGTGCTTTTCTTTTTTAGCCGATTCGTAGCCTCGGGCTCTTGTGTTTAGCATTCTAACCACGACACCAGTTAGTACAAAGGAAATGTATATCGCCGATAGATTTACGCAAACATAGCAATACATATGGTATATGCTGGTATAAAAATGAGAACTTACTTTGTTTGCAAATTTGCGTTAATAGTACGTGTTTTAATTGCACCTTAATCCAGAAAAAAATAACAATAAACAACCAATACAGAACGCTTGTTTGCTTGTGATATTAGACTTGACTTTTCCATGTAGGACAACTGGAGACCTATAGCGGATTGCCTTCAATATTGTATAAATGCGCTCTTTTACTGGCCCTTCTTTTAATCCCAACAGTATGAACTCAGAATAAACCATATATACGTAAATTGTATTGTGACCTTATTGTGAAAAATATTGAAAACTAAGCGGTCCTTCTTGTGAATAGAAAGGCTGTACGCCTGACTGTCATCCACCAGTCAACAGTCACAGTTGAATTATTTTGGCTACAGTTCAATTAAGGGAATACTGAAAATAATAGTTTGCTAAGATAAAAAAACACTAAAGAAAGAATAATAAAGAAACAAGGATGGGGAAGATTGACACAAATTACAAAAGACGAACTTGAAAAATTTGGCTGTATTTTTCAAGATGCTCAAATTATGTCGTATTCCTTGAAATCAAAATTCTGTGAGACACCAGTTTGATCCACTGACTTGTAAATTAGAAATAACTTGTAGAGCAGTAATACCCTCTTTCCTGAGATTGTCGTGTATATTAGGTTTCTAAATCAGAGATTACTTAGACCCAGGAGGAATTAGAGATGAGTTAATCAACGTAAAACTAAGGAGCAAACGAAATGTTAGGCAGAATGAGTGAAGGAAAAGGAGAATCGATATCATAGGACAACAAATGAACATATCAATAAAAGAAATCGATAAATGAGTGTTAAAATTCGCTAGAAGTGATTTAACACTACTCGACTAAACGGTGTTTCAATCTTTTCTCGAGAGCTATGAAACTGGCTGAAGCGTCGGAATTATTACGAACATAAAACGTATATATCAGTGCTTTTGGTAATAGCAACTGTTATTTTCGATAATGGATTTATTTGAACAATAAGTAAAACTTTAACCAATATACGCAATGTTTCTAGCTGCTGCTAAATTTAGTTGTTGTTTTAGATTTTTGTGTTGATTTGTTTTGTTTCGTTTTTTTTTTTTTCTTGTTCATTTTACATTTAGTAACTATAACATGCGACTTTTACAATTTTAGTTGTTGAACACAATGGAAACCTCTGAGCCGATCTTATATTTAGTTATCGATCGTTTATGGCATTACAAATTTTTTTAGACTGAATAGTCATTTAAATTATAGTACTCATAAGGTTCTAGAAAGGCACTTCAAACGCGCCAATTGGACTGCATTCTTTGATGTACTTACTATACTAAATTAATCTGGTAGGAGTCCTTCATTGATAAACGGTTGTTTTTTAACTCTTTTGCTTAATTGCATGGTGCATGTTGTGTGCTATATTTTATGAATTGATATTTGCAATCTAATGCCTAAAAAGGCAGCGTTCCAAATTGCTGCCACTGCCTTATTAGCTTTAAAATAAGGGGGAAAAAATTCCATGTGATAAACGCGATTTTTGTAGGTGTTGGATGCATGCAGAAATATCTTTGATTATGACGAAAGAGAACCCTCGAATTCAGATTTAACCGATGTCCCTTTGTCCGTCACAGGTCTTAATTTACGTTCATCTCAAGTCTTCATTTTGCGCCAGCTCCTCCCCACCTCTAACACTCGAAGGAAGACAAGTCATCTACGAAAATGGGTTTTGCACTTTGTGTTCGTCGCCCTTGGGCAAACAGCTCTCACAGCCTTCGCTGAAATTTGTCTTTCATTTCTTTTTTCACCGTCCTTGTGGCAGGAAAAAGAGCAGCGATGCTCTCGGTTACCTATGGCAGGCATTGCAGCCATTGACTCATTTTTCCGCCATTAAGGTGACAACTATTCAAATGCATGGCAATTTCAAGAAGTTCTTTTCACGGTTGAAAACTTTTACAACGCAGGAATCATTGGGCGGCGGGAAGAATTCATATCAGTGAATCAAGTAAGATCAACAATTTACGATGTCCAATAGAGACGTAACCTTTGTAACAAAACAGACCTGGTTGGTTGTGTACCATAACATTTTTTGCCAGTGTCTTAAGGTAATTGAAAAAGCCAATTACAATAAGAAGAGCACGAGACAGATTCGCGGCTATTAACGATTAAAATAGTTCGCCTCGATTCCTAAGATACATGTTTACACTTTTAGGAATTGCGACGCACCTTTTGTGGGCTGTCCAAGTACAGTCTTGCATTAGCTCCTACTTTTGTCTTTCACCAAACAAGCGTCACTGGTAATACTTGCGAATTAAAAGGGTGTTTGTGAACTCAAGCACGCACCAACGTGCTTAGGTTGCAGCCAGAAAGTCTGAGTGATTTTGCTATTAACCAAGTCTGAGTGACGCCACTGGACCCCATCCATGCGCCATTGAAGGGAAAGATCTCCTGTTCTGGATCATTCGTTCAAGTTGCATTTTTCAGTCTTTGATAGCGTTTTTCGGCGAGGAAGTTTGAAACCTTGGAAAAATCATGTGAGCTTCACTTAAGCACGTATGAAACGTCGTGACAACTTGTAAGGGAAGATATTACTTGAGAAGCCCTTGACTGAAGCCACAATTTAGGCAACATTCACATCATTTACATAACACGAAGTCAGTAGCCGCAAGACACACAAGATGTTCCCAACACAGTAAAACCGCAACGAAACGTTGTTTAGCCAAGACTAGCTTAGTCTTTTGTGTTAGGGTAGTGACTGCTGCATTTTCGTACATTTTCAGACAGTATTATCCATATCATACTATCAACAGCTTAATTAAACCTTTGATTATGATTAATGTGTCCTCATCTGTACATCAGTATTTCCTACGAAGACTAAACAAACCCATAACGTATCTCTTGGTAATTAAGATTTATCACGCAAATTACAGATAGCCTGAACCGACCTCTCAGAAACGCTGACCGTGGCCAGGGAAAGTTACGCTTTTATTTGGCAGGTGTTTGATGCAGTAGCAAGACATTCTTCTGGAAGAGCTAAGAGCCCCCAGTACAAAAATACAAGCCATTTGTTTACTGGATCGACGCTTAACAATCAGTTACAGCATTACTGGACATCACCTCATACGTTATAAATCAACTGTCTCCTACCTTAAGTTGATTTTTCAGAGGAAATAACAAGGAAAATGTTGTCAAGTTCTAGAGCTTCCTTCCTCATCTAGAGATTGCCTTGGGTCCAAAACAAACAGTAGTGCAGTAACTAGCGGAAACGACGTCTTCGAAATCTGAATGCTCACAAAATGTTAGCGACAACGATGGGTAACAACAGCGATTGCGACAACGATAATGACGTTAGTGACTAAAACGACGTTACCCGAGGACGATGACGACTGGATTCGATGACGAGAACGACGACCATAAAGTAAGAGTTAGAACAACGGCGATTACGATCAATGGCCATGCCGATGATAACCAATTGTCTTAATTTTTCAAGGTAGAAGTGAATATCCAAGGATAAGTTTAATATCCTCAGTTCTCCAAAAACAGTGATGATATAAATGACTCTTGTGCATAAAAGGGTAAAGCCTACATACAAGCCAAGTGGCCCATCAAGCCGGAGCTTATCCCGGTTGCTGCAGCATGAATCGACTAGGAGGAATACTTCTACTCCTCCCTGAACGGGATGCAGGGTTAGTCCCAGCATTAAATTGGCAAGCATTAAATTGACAAGCACTGTGAGAATAAAGTGTCTTGCCCAAGAACACAACACAATGTTCCCGGCCGGGACTCGAACACGGACTGCTCGATCCGGAGTCGGGCGCAATAGTCATGAGGCCACCGTGCCTCTAAGACTGCTGAGCATATACCACATTTTTGATAAGCCACGGAAAGAAGAGGACGTGGTTTCCGATTTCAAGAAGAGTGCAGATTGTAAATGAACACGATTTTGAAGAGTTAATAGTGTAGGGTATCTCAAGCTTAACAAAAAACCATGCACACTCTCTGGTCTAATTATGTATACTACCTTATACTAACACCAACCGAATCCGGAATTCTTGCAAATGCAAATGCAGAATATTTTATGAACGTTTTGATGTTAACTGAAAACACGGTCTTACTTTTATGATTTGCATAGGATTAAGATGATCAACTTAATAAAATGCAAGTTAACCTGTTTCACCTCTTAATCTCGCGGGTGCACACAGCGTCTGATAAATAGGCAAGTTTGTAGTCCTAATTATAAGAAGCTCCCAATATTGCAATTGACAGGTTCAATTAGTCTTCTTTATTTGAATCCAATCGAACTACAATCTATCAATCTTCTTTTCGCCTAATATAAGCTCGGTGGCTATGAAACTACAATAGTTACTTAAAATATAAAGCAAGTCCTTTTTATAGAAGCTTATCCTATTTTTTTTTCTACAAGGCCATGAGTGTAATGATCCACTACTTTTTACGCAGCAGAAACTAAAAATGAAGTTAAATCATCGTCGTAGTCTTACTTGAGCTGTTATGACAAAGTACTAAGTAGGAATCTTAAGAAGGATCGCAAACGTTTTACAATTAAAGATTAAGTTAAATTACTCTAAAACTTTGTAAAAGTCAAAAGGCACCTTTAATCATGATAAATCGGTCGGACTAATGCAAAATCCGGTTTTCACTGACGCCTTTTATTAGGTATTCTGAGTTAGCATCTAACTTATCACTGCCCGTCAATATCATCAAGAAAGCAGTCGACTGCAAAATTCAAGTTCTAGCAATTCTGCTGCGGAAAAGTTATTCCAAGCTAAATATTCCCACGGAAGCCATTACGAGCGACGAATGTTATTGTGTCGATGCCCTTTGGGCATATGTTGGAAGCCACAAAAGCGCAGCCAGGTAGAAATCACGCAAAATAAAACTGCGGAACTCTGACTCCTTCAGACAAAGGTTATTGTTTTAAATTAAGATCGATATCAAAAGAGATACCATATTCCATGCATAACAAACGCGTCAAAAACACTGTTGAGTGGATCAGACTAGAAAGCTGTTGGTTTGCTGCCTTGAAGGCGAAAGTGTAACAGCGGTGTATCGGGATGAAACGACGGTAAGGTGAGGGCGTACTAAAGGAATACAACAGGCATGGCAGGGGTGTAGTGAGGGTGTGTTCAGGGCCACGCAATGACAAAAAAATGTAAACTGTTTCGTTGATAATATGGATTTTCACGCGCTTTTGTAAAATAAAGAAAAACTAATGACTGCTTTTTTCTGTTTTTCTTTGGCATGGTTCTGAAGTATCTTTACCAAACAGTCTTCATCTAGCCATGTTAGAGGATTAAATCTCTCTTGTTATTCGTTATATAAATGACGTAGCCTTTGATCGACTTCAGTTAAGCATTCAGCCAAGTCAAATTTTGATGACGCATATGGCTCAAAGAGATTTGTTGAGTCATTAGCGTTTGGAAAGCGTTTTCAAGTGCGTAATATGACTTGCGTGATTCCAAACCTCCCTCCACTGAGACTGACCACACTATTCAATAAAAGTGCTAAGCCAAAAGAAGTTGATTTCCTGAAGGTAATATCCTTATCGATTCTCCGGCTTCTTTTGTTAAAAAAAAACGCCGGAACAAATAACTCAACTTCTCATGGCACTTGTGCCCTGAGGCATAACTCTGGACGCGGAGACCCTTTGGTTTGTGACTATGCAGTACTTATTTTGGCACACTATAAAATACGTAGCTTCCTTACCATCACGAACACATCCAAGTTAAAATCTGAAGAAACTATGCGTCCTTGACGTTAGCCAAAGAGATTGTCTTTGATGGGGTAGACTGTACTAAACCTTTATCGCTAATTGCCGTGAGCTGACAGTTTCTGAGCTTGAAGTTGCGAGAGTGTGGTCTAGTTGCGTGGTTAGAATTTAATTAAAACGTCATTGTTTTTAATAATTCACGTGATGTTCTTAATCCAGTGTAATGAAAATGACGTTTTCCCAATGATGCTCCCCTCGGAATGATTTCTATACGCACAACCCACAACTGTATAGAAAGCTGACAAATTCCGTAACGCATTTATTGAGCGCTCTTTGTATCACTTAACTCTCTGTGAATGAAAAAAAAAACTACATTAAAGAAACTTGCAACTGGAAATAAAACATTTCTAAAGGAGAGCCTATTACTACATCAGTTTCTGAATGAGCAGTTAACTCTCGAAAGTTCAACATGTTTTATCGATATCTATAGTAATGCTTTGATAATACTGTCGATACAGATAAAGCATTTTAAGTAACTTCAGAACGTTCCTGACCATTCACGGTTTCTGCCTATCGTTACTCACTCACTGACTCACTCATCCTCATCGGGCCCAGGAGGACTCTTGAGGCCGGGATGGGCATCCTTGCTGCGCACAAAATTCCTGTAGAAACGTCACTCCACGTCGTACATGATGCGCGCGCACTAAGGAAGAAATGAATATAAGCAATCGTGGGGCTTGGTACCGGGTTGTGTTACATTCACCTGGGACCGGTTGTTCAAAACCCCGATTAAACTAACCTCCGATTAAGCCTAATCGTCGATTAAAACCACTAACACCGGGTAAGCTAATCGGAGGCATTGAGAACGTTGTTCAAAGCCCGATTAGAGGGCAGATTAGTTAATCGCTGGTTAACAGTTAGTACGTGGTGTAAAAACCACTTATATTATCTCGCTAATCGACAATTAGTATCCCATAATGCAATTTCCCGTGAGTAAGAACTGTGATTGTTTCCAATATTGCGTCCGCGTTATGGACTACCAGTGAAACAGTGGACTTGTCTACTCCAGTTGTATCGCCAACAACTTGCAGTAAGCTATCACTCGCATAAAACTGTAGTGCTACCAGCACTTGGTCGATTGGTTTCAGAGCGTATTTAAAATTTGTTTTCCTTTGTAAATCCGCCTCTATGAGGTTTGTATTGTATTCAATTGAGGCTCTGTCAAATCTGTAGCGAGTGCGAAGCTTTTGATTGCTGTAAACTAGTATGCTACCGTTATATCGATAAATTCGTGTTCGTCTTTGTCTCATGCAACGAAGGCCAAACAACAAGTCAGCCATTTTATTTCAATATTAATCGGCCGATTAGCGATTTAATCTTCCTTTGGAGGTGTATTAAATTTAACCCGCCCATTAGAGTCAGATAAGCGTTAATCGGGCTTTAAGCAACGCAACCTAATCGCAGATTAAATTTTATTCGCGGATTATCGTATTTAATCGAGGATTAGTACTAATCGGGGTTTTGAACAACTGGGCCCTGCAGTTTACTGTCTTAAATAGTCTGTGAGCCCCTCTTTTCTTTTCCTAAATCACTTCCCTTGTTGATTTTCTCTATATGACAAGAAACAAATGTGAACATGAGAAGTTTCAAATATTTCGTATTTTGCAGTCGCATAAGGCGCACACTACAATGGGACAAATCACGGCGATCAGCCAGCCATAGAGCTAAGATAAATAACAGCAACACTTTTATCACAAGGTTGAAAGACTTGTGTATATCCGTTTTCACAGGTCAGGTCAGTGTTCAGGGGTGTGACAATGTAATAATTCTGGCGCTAAGCATTTGAATATTCCTGTCCAAGGATACTGAATTAAAGGCAGGGTTTGCCTTTCCGACCTTCACTCACAAAACGTTCGTCTGCTCCAGTAACTAACGAACGGCTATGGCGGGAAATGGATCACCTCCCTCGGTAGACTAGCCTGTGAACGCTGACATATTTTCGACTCCCTGAAGCGGAACCATATTAGAGCAAGTTAGACCGTTTATAAGTTTCTCAGCGCTTACATAACTGACGATCTGACATGGGCGCTGCACTGCGACCATGGAGTAAAAAGACCAACCGACTTCTCTACGTTCTTAGGCCCGCCATTGAAGTGCAGCGGTGCTGTATCTTCTGACATAATCACAATATACTGCTCAATTGTGAGGCCAATTCTCGAATATGCTGGTGCAGTCTTCGCAAACTTGCCACAGTACCTTTCTGCCACCATGGAAAGGCTCCAAAGGCGTGCCCTTCGTATAACTTTCCCAGGCTTACATTATAGTGAAGCGCTTCGCACGGCTAAAATACAATCGCCGCAGGAAAGTAGATTTTTCCAGTCTATTCAAGACGGCTCCCAGAATCTTGCAGGTGGCTTCGTTCACTTGAATGATTAAGGTACATCACTTGCCAAACAAACAAAAAGCAACGATTTTCACTTTGCTTGAGCAACTCGTAGTTTTTCGCTTCTCTGATCACCTGATGAATCATGTGACGTTTTTGGCTGCTTGTTGTTTAAGTCCTTTGCGCGCGGGAAAATATTGCAATTATTGCTGGAATATATAAGTTAAAATCAATTTTGTGGTGTATATTATCTCACTGTTATATATATTAAACCAACTATTCGCCTCAGTGTCGGTAGCTAGCGATGGATATTTTTAAATATCTGTTAAAAAAATCCACCGCTAGTCGCCTCCACTTAGATGAATAGTTTTTAACTATGCTTCAATATCACTAAGAAAATGTAAAAGTCTCGGAAATCTAACTGTAGTGTCACAAGCGTGGCATACTTTTGTTTGTCATGAAGTCACTTAACCTACTGGTGGCTCTGGAGTGGACAGTTGAATTCCCAGGTCATAATGAACGACTGGTCTGCACATCAGATTTGCGACTTTTAAAGAGCTTATAAGATTTTTACAGTAGCTCTGCCATTTTTCCTCATAAAATTAAAATTCTGTTCTATTTATTTATCTGAGGGAGCCCATTCTCTATAAGCCTGCTGGCTTCTTTTGGGCTTCCTCGCCATGAGATTGTAAACAGTAAGACTTTTTTTTTTTTCATTTTCTTCTCTCTCTTGTACCCCTTATGGCGAATAAATAAATGAAATGAAAATGAAATAAATGAAATGAAAAATAGACAAGATTCACCGAAGTCAAGTTGCAAATAAGCTTGCGACACGCGGAAA
>CM042752.1:10310200-10347700 GCA_022496165.2 Catalaphyllia jardinei
CTGAATTGATGTTAAAATTTATTTATTACAGCACACACACGTTGTTTAATGTTTGCAGTTGCTTATTGCAGCGACATCGGAAGTTTATTTAGACTTTTGTTAAGCCGAAGCTGGGTGGGGTGGTGAGGATACTTTCACCATATAGCTCACTTTGGAAAAAAATTGATAGCCTGGGGACGAAGTCGCGCCGCAAGCGCTTATGGGATTATTTGGTGGGACGCAGGTCAAAACAAACATGGTGGAATTTGGTGCGGAATGTCATAGCGTGGATTGTAGTGGTGACAGCGTGGTCTTGACAGAACTAGAGATAGCAATAAGATCGAAGACATTGTTTTAGACGATCAAAAGTCAAGAGAATTGAGAAGAATTCGAACGGCGTGTTCCGCTGTTTATTTATACGATGTTGTAAATAAATACACGTGAATACGGACATGGCAAAATGAGGAACAAATAGTTGAGAAATAGCAGAAACGACATCACACAAGGCTGGGAGTTTTGCAGTCTTTGATATCGCCTTCGAAAGGGAAGGAAGCAAAAAAAAAAGAAGTTATTACAACTTGAGCAAAAATAACACACAAATTGCGGTTATAAACATAACGAGACAACGCATGTTGTAAAAACTTTCATTTATGAACTTAACGTTTCTTATGCTCCAACATACATCTTCAGAAGTAACGGCTACCAAAATTACAATTAAATTTAAACACGAAGGCTAATACCAAACAAGGAAAGTAATGACAACGAAAAGTAGATGAAAATAAACAGACCTAGTTAAATCTGCTGGAAAAATATGAATGGCTAGTAGAGAAGAAGTTTCTCACTGCCAACATTTTCATTGAGCGCTGGTTTTAAATCGCGAATCAACAAGGTTTCCTTAATTTTACAGCGTATATCAGATTGTCCAGTAGCTAAAATGTCAAAGTGATCCCATTTAATCTTGTGGCCTGTTTGGGTAATGTGATCAGCAATGGCAGAAGAATGGCTGTTACTCGTCAGCGCCTTGAAATGTTCCGTTTTCCTGTCATGTAAACGACGTTTTGTTTTCCCAATGTAGCAATCTTCACAATCCCAGCAGCTAGCCCTATAAACTACTTTAGACTTAAGGGAGCGGCTGAGCCTGTCTTTATAGGGGAAAAAAGTCGACTTAATTCGGCGAGTGTTTCTGAAAATAATCTTAGGATTAAAACAACCATAGAACTTGGAAATACATGATTTAAGCTGTTGAGTAACGATTTTACTTTGAATTCCTAGATAGGGTAAAACAATGAAAATTTCTTTTTTGGGCACTGTAATGATATCCTTAGGTTTGTCTCGGTGTTTATTGACTACATCGTTCATGTTATATGAAATAATACCACGGGGGTACCCATTGCGTGACAAATGCTTCTTGAGGTCATCTAAAGCAGACTGTAGCAGACGGGGCGATGAACAAATTCGGAGACAACGATAAGTAAGTGTGCGGATGAGGTTAACTTTGTATTTTCGAGGCGTGAAAGAATCCCATTGAGTGTAGAGGCCAGTGAAAGTTTTCTTTCGGTAGATGGAAGTGGAAAAGGAATTGTTAGGTTGGCGTTTGATGAGAACATCAAGAAAAGGATATCTTGGTCCTGTTCAAATTCAGTAGTGAATTGAATGTTCTTGTGTCGGGTATTGAGATAAGAAAGCAATTGAACAGCGGTGTCTTTATTGGGAAATAAGGTGAAAGTGTCATCAACATATCTAAACCAGATGCTTGGACGAGCACTGTAATTCATTACCCATTTTTCCTCGAAATCGCACATAAAAATATTGGCCAAAACCGGTCCTAAAGGGGATCCCATTGCCACTCCATCGATCTGGTCGTAGTACTGACCATCAAGCACAAAATGGCTCCTCTTAGTGGCAAAAACAAGTAAATCTTTCAAGACAGAGCGCGGTAACTTTGGTGGATTGGCTAAAGCATATAATTTGTCCAGACAGATTTGTATAGTCTCATCAAGCGGAACGTTGGTGAAGAGCGAACTGACATCAAAAGAACACATATATTCGCCATTATGGTTGTAAGACTTGCCCCATTCTGCAAAGATGAAGGAGTCCTTGACGGTAAACTGGTTAGTTGAGATAGGTTGAAGTACCCGAACGATAGGACGCAAGGTTATAGTTATAAGTTTTAATAGACGAGACAATAGGGCGAAATGGACAACCAGATTTATGTACCTTGGGTAGACCATAGAGTACACCATACGTGGAACCAGACGGAAGTATTTTGTGAATTGTTCCATCATCAAAAATACCATCTCTTAGTCGACAAGAATTCCATGGAACACGAGCCTGTCGTCGTTTTAAGGAGGATTTGTTGAGGTATGAGATTCTGAAGACATTTGTTTAGTTCTGGTGGCGACACTCTTCAAATGGAGTTGCAAACTCTCTATATTTGAAACCATTCTGTAAAAAAATATCATTCAACTTTCGTTTTAAGTGAACAAATGAGGTTACGCAAGATTAATTTGCATTTGTAAACAAAACTTTTCTCATTGGTTTTTATCGCTAAACTCCTGGTTAAAAACACAAACCATTACCTTTAAACCCGGCCAAACCAAATTTAGTCGCTTTCTTTGTGTTTTCAGAAATTGATTCGTCGTTAATTTGGATGACTTCTTCGCTTGTCACGGGTGCAAACCGGGCGCCATTTTCTCCCGAGTTTCTGGGAGGTAAAAGGCAAAGGAAATTCGGAGTTTGACTAGCCCATTAGAGCGCGCATTCAACGCTATCCACTGTTTTAGCATATACTAATCTTTAGTATTATTTCTTGCTGGCCAAACCTGTAATCTCGTACCTATGTACTCCAAGAGGTTTGAATAAACATATTATTATTATGTCGCTTGTCTCCGCCGAAATACGGCCAAAAACACATCTGTATTCGCTAGCCATCCTTAACCTCCCTAGATATATAGCATCTGAGAGCCGTTAAGAGAATTTGCTAAGCGACATAACGAATTCTTCTGGCCACCTGCTGATTACAAGCAAGAGCTTTTTTTATTTGGCAACAGAACTCGTAGACTATTCATGTGTCTCCAGGATTATTTATCAGGAACAGGAACTCTCTTGTCCTATGACTACGCTTTATTTCAATTGCAGTACATGGTTTCGTTCCGGTCCGGTTTCGTTTCGATCCGGATCTGCTACGGCGACAGACACGTGGTCATAGGACTACATCCAGTCAAAAGAATTGGCCTTGATTAGAAGACAATAAGTTTTGATCGATATTGAGATTAACCGAACTATACCTGCTACGTACTACGTACTATCCTCTCTTTCCAATATGAAAACAGGAAAACTAATATAAAACTATTTTCATAATATGTGATAAATTATATAATAACCCAAGATATTCTCGCATTTTGATTGGTTCTCGCCTAAGATCTATTAGAGGACAGATGCGCGATTGACGTCATCATTACAAAGTTTTCCCTCTGCCGTTTTAAAATGGCGGAAAGTTTTGAGAAATAGGATGATATTTTACGTGACTGGGTAAAAAATAAGGTACAAAAAAGTCTTGCCGAAAGATAAAGCCGTTTCTTTTAAAAAAAAAAGGAAATAATTTTCTAGCAGCCTCAGTCGGCAGTTGAGCACGACTAAACCACGCACAAACTTGGTCTTGGTAAGCTGAGAACCACTCCGTTATCTCGAATTTAACAAACCCAATAAACAAAATATTTCTGAGATTATTATTATTTTAAAAATTCAGCTTTTCCCAGTGTTAAAACAACTGTTTACACACTGATTGATGTCAAGAATGAAACATCAAAACATACATAACCTTGCTTTCCGATGCGAATGTTCCTGTCCGTTTCAGGCCACAGCTGCGAGCTAAGCTAAGTATAGCTAACCACAGCTCAAGGTCAAGAGTATCGCAGCTAAAATGTGTCTCCGACACTATATCTAGCTGATTTGAGAATCACCAACTACAGAAGACAAATCTCCACCGTCATTTACGCTTCTTTCATTCAAAACTCGAATCAAATGGCCTCTTGGTTGACCGCAACCACAAGTTTTCCGAGACTATTTTCAAGGCAACGTCCAAGCTTTTCGGCTCACAGGGCTGCTCCAATGACAAAAACTGACTTGATTATTCCAGCATTTTCTTCAAGATTTGTAGATTTTGCAGTTCAATTCTGCTTTCGCTGTAAGTTTTCATTCCACGAGAAACGACGCTCGAGTCGTTTCTCGTGGAATTGGTCGTTTCTCGACCAATCACTATTCTTTGGTACGCATAGCAACCAATGAAACTGCTTCATTTTGAATGTATAGCTCACGTCAAATGGCTTTTTTTTCGTGAAAAGGCGGGGCAAAGGCGGGGCAAAAGGCCGGCTTTCGCGTTATGTTAAAATGTTTTGAAGCAAAAAAGGCTTTTCGTTATTATATAAAACAAATAGATTCCATGTTACCGTGCGTCTGATTCAGTAATAGATGACAGAAGACGTCAAAATGTGGTAAGAACATCAGTGACACACTCGGCTACGCCTCGTGTGCCACTTTTTTGTTCTTACCACATTTTGACGTCATCTGTGATCTATAATTGAACAGACGCACGGCAACATGGAATCTATTTGTTAAACACCACTCTTTAAAATATACATTCTATTAAAAATCTGCTCCGTTTAATTTACTGAAACTTGCTAATTATTAGAGTCTACAGTTCTGTCTCCTCATGTCAGAGCATGCACATGTACCAGGAGCCATAATCAGGGACGGAGACCGTAAGTCTTGAGATGCGTGCGGACCCATGATATGGGACAATCTTTCTATTTTTAGAACAAATTGCGCCATCCTGACGTCATATATCCGCCCTGATCCACGCACGTGTCTTGGGCTCTCGCGTGGATGTTGCCATGTTGCGTGATGAAATGGTGAGAGTTGCGAGATTCTCTAGCCGGTTTTTCACAGCGATGGCAGGGAATATGGCAGAGAAGAAGAACTTTATGCTCTGATTTAATGGAAAAGGTGTGTATTTCAGGGTCGAAAATTTCTTTAATTTCGCGCTGTGAATGAATAAAATCCGCTCGCCGCGGCCAGTTATACGCGTAAACTTCTGTGTGTGTTTTGTAGAGAAAAGTTCTGTAAGAAAACTGTTTACTCCGGTATCGAGTTAGTTTGTGAGTTTGTCAAACAATGCTTAAATCATAACCAAAACCTGCTTTTGATAGTTTCTCATTCTTTCTGCTCGTTTGGCGAGTTTGCAAAAGTTTTTGAAAGGCAAGTCTGACGCGTACGAGTAGCTCATTTGGCAGCGCGTGCACTTTCAAGTCCGAGTCGGTGTTTCCAGATTGTCAACAAATCGTGAAAAAGACTTGTTTCATTGTCTTTTGTGCTGAGATACTACAACAATTGTCACCAATGTTCACCAAAAGGCTACCAACATCATGCGTGTTTCTTTCACATAGAGAAACTTTACACTCTACACCTTACAATGAGTTTTGCCTCAATCGAAATCTTTATTCGAGCTGATTAAAAGCGTCATCGTAACTTTTCTGATTATTTCTGCTGTATTCACATATTTTCAGCTAAGCTTTTAATATGTTTTCAAACCTTTATCAACCTTAAACATATTCAAAAACTACAGATATTGTATGAGTTCGATGTACGTTTTCACACCAAAGTGCGAAATCCAATTTGTCATTTTTCTCCAACTGTGCAAAACACGCATCGGCGGGCGCTCTTATTCATCGACAACAGATTTTTTTCACAAACAAAACTTAGCAGCATCTACCGACATAAAACTATTGTCACTTATTGGGCCTAAACGTTTCTATATCCAAACATATCCAACTAGTTTGTTTTCTGTGTTATGGAAAATTAAAGCTGTTAATCTTCTTCATATGTGAAATTTTAGATTGGAGTAAACTGAAGTTCTTGTAAAAGGAGCAGCGGAACTCAATTTAATCTGCGTTATAAAGCGGGACATACCTAAATTCGGCACTGTCTTCACTCAAACTGGAGCAACTTACGGCGAAAATGCTAAGTAAAGTTCCAACAGCCATAAACAGATAAAGGCGTTGAGTTGTGGGCCAAAATCATAAACGATTTCGGGAATTTCGAACGCCATTTCCTCTGCGCGACATCCGCAAAAATCCTCGCAGCAATGTACGCGCGTGTGCCGCAGGTGATGGCGCAAATTGTTCTAAAAATAGAAAAATTGTCCCATATCATTGGGCCAACCCCAATACTAGAAATGGCGCGCGCCTATGGTCTCCGTCCCTGATTATGGCCCTGCATGTACCTAATCTACTTGGGTTTTTCCCCTACTTTTCGTATGTCGAAAATATAGCAAATCCCAACTGGTCCCTAGGGGAGGCTAACCATTTGCCTTTTTTATAAATCTTAAATATGATTTGATCCGGGAGTCGAAACACAAATTTATCTTGTCGTCTACTCAGGATCTCCCTTTCTGCAGATTCAGCACCATATCCATAGGGCCACGAGGCCTCCACGTTTATGCTAGAAAACTGACCATAAGCCTCCAAAACGTTCGTATCAATAAAACGAAGGGAAAATGTGTGGTTACACGAGGTTTAGCATTCTGCTCAATAAAGCCCTTCCAATATGCTACCCTTCAGTGAGGCCGAACCTGTGTATAAGTACTATGTACCCTCGGGTTCACCAAAAACACTTGCATTACTACAGCATACTACAGCATACTACAGAATAGGAGTGAAATAGGAGTGAAATTTGAAGTGGAATTAAAAGAGAATTGTTAGGATTAAAAAGGGTTGGAAACACTGCCACACAGTTGCCCCCCTCCAAAACAAAAAAGAGAGCTCCAGGTTGGTAGGGGACCGTTTGGTGTCCATCTACGGATTCTTCACTTCAAATTTCAATTTTCCAAATCCATCAAATTTTCAACATTTCATATTTTCCCCAATTTAACCTATCATTTAAGAAAAGATATCCCAAAAAATGTCCAAAAATCAACCAAAAATTTACACGAAACCGCCAAAAGAAAGTTTGGGAGAACTCGACAAAGCTGTGGAAACACTAGTCTGCGGCTTATGTTCCCACAGCATTTCTCGTTCTCCCAAACTTCCACTCGTGTTTGTATAACTCGATAGAAACACGGTACATGTTTACTATTTCTTAAATGTAAACTAAATACTAGCACTAAGCATTCTTTTAGAGTGTCTAATAATGATTATAACATGAAACGATGTTCTTTAGCGGAAAGATCAGCACCCTGTGCAAGGTTCATGAAATTTGAAAAAGAACATTTGCTTCGTTTTATATTTTTAATTAAATTTCCTTTTTAAACCTGATGTCTAACCGTTAGCATTCTGAGAGTCACATTCACAAGCCTCTGATTATTTTTTTAGTTACAAAACTATAACTTTTTGTTTAAAGTTCTTTCTCAGCATTTAAAAGTGCGCCATCTTCCTCCTCTTGTTCTTGCTCATCCTCCACAGTGCCACTTTCGGTTTCCCTCAGCACATTGTTCTGTAGCATTTGTCGGACGAACTTTATAGCCCAGCTAAATACAAGCGAAAAAATTCGGCCAGCTCCAGGACGAATCAGGTCACATACTATCTTCCCAGCTTCTTTAGCAATCTCCGTCATTATCTCTTTAGCCCATGCTTCGTCTACAGCGATGGTGGGCGCATCGTTTGTTGCACTTTTCCCGTTCTTTGGCCTGATCGGCTTGGGCTTTGGCTCTGGAGGTGTTTTTTTCTCCACCATAGAATGGCTTCTAGTTAATGAACGGGGCACATCATCATTACCGCCGTTGATGTCACTGCATTCATCATGATAGACAAGCTCGAAATCGTGAAAGCTTCGTCGCTGCCTTTGGTTTTGCAACTGATTGTCTCCCGGTAACTGCCTTGGTGGTAAGCTTCTTCTGAAGAGACGACCTCTTCTTGATATCTCTTGCTCAGAGGGTGAAACGCAAGTAAACCGAGCAATGCTTGCAAGAAAAAATGTGGGTCGTGCACTTCGGTTCAAGCGCTTGAACGTTGCAATCCAAAAAGCAGTCAACCAGTTGTCTATCCCTGGCAACCGCGTCTCGCTTATGTCTCCGGCAGCCACAAATGGCACATTAATGACTGCTTCTCCTGACACTCCGACGTTTAACACGACATCTTGAATCTTTTTCTTGAAAGCTCGTACGCGTTCGTCAAAGAACTCTTGTGGATTCGCATCCTTATGGCTGGGTGGTGGTTGTACTTCGTTGGCAAACGTTAATGCCACAACTGCGTGTTCCCACAGCTGCGAACCGAAAGCTTCTGTCAGCTTCTGGACTGTTTTGATGTCGTCGTTGCGAAAACGTCGAGTGTTCATTTCTGTACAGAAAATGAACACATCGAAAGTAGTTACCTTTTCCTTTATTTTTTCCAGATAGTCTGGCTCGTTGCCAGTTCCATCTGCTAATCCTGGTGTGTCGAACACCGTTATCTCTACTTTGTTAATTACGAACTTGTAAGGGGTCACCTTTAACAAGAAGTAGATTACTGGTCTCACATAATTGTGCATTTGAATCCAATCATACAATGTTAAAATTACAAAAGCGCCTAGCCACGTGCTATAATTGCGGGCCACTATTAACTGAAAATAGCCCTTATCGGAAAGACCATTGAGAATACGTAACCATCATTTTTACTTAGTTCCCCGATTCAATAGCTGCTAAGCAATCAGTAATTTTCGCCCTGTTCAGTATCGCGATTTTTAACATTCCCAGTATTTATTTCTATCCTTATTGGAGAAAATGTCGGAGCTGCTTTGTCCACATTATTGGGACAGGTTGAACAATATGCTGCAAGAGGTTACACAAAGATTGATTCTCGCGTTTCAAGGAACTTGTATGTCAAATTCCTGGCTTACGTAATGCTTACTAGGGCTTAGAAATCGATGCCAGGAACTAGTAGTTGTTAACTTTTAGAACAAAACCGACTCCGGCAAACTTAAATCCTTGAGTACTGTTGAGAACCATCCTTTTGGAGGTGATTATTACACCATGGATTGAATGCAACATTCCTGATTCCATGCAGGAAGCTCTCCCTTCATATTTTAACAGATATATAGCACTTGTACGCAACATTGCTTTCGTTACTATGGCAGAACTGTAAAAGGTTTCAAGCATCACATTGTGATATCGACATCAATTTGAAGAAATCCGTGTCCAATGACGAGCATTCAATCTCTATCCAAGTTAACATCGCTCCTCGGATTTTTGCACCTCAGAGTCCCAATCACCAATCCAATTCCCCACCTGATGAGTTCCGCCATTTCTTTGTATCATAATTTAGTAACACCTAATGGTAATGGCACAGAGTGGAGTCCAATAGGTCCTTTGCACGATCCGGTCACGTGGTACGAAAAAAATTAAGCTGGGACGCAAACAACGCAGTGGGACTTCCAAAACAAAGGAACTCGTACCAGTCCAGCCCGGCTTTCCTTTGTTTTGAAAGTCCCACTGTGTAACTTGCGTCCTACCATAATTTATTCCGTACCATGTGACCGGATCGTGTAAGGGGCCAATTCGCTCAATTCGCCCATACGAGCGATTAACAAAATCGAACTACGGCGAAGCGGGAGTCCGATCTGTTAATCACGAATATGATTACAGACTGAAATGGGCTACACCATAGGCTGATGTAGCAACAAAACAGGAGCGTCACATGGCGACTGGAGGGCGCGCGGAATACCCTGGATTCTGTTATAATTTGACCATATTTGGGTGTTTGTTCTGCTCGCGTCGTAGACAAGTGAAGTCTCCGTTCTCTTGCTAAATCAGTGTAATGTCCTGTTGCCAATTAATCATAACCATTACAAATGTTCCGCAAAAGTAAAAGTTTCATGTGAAAAAGAGCTTTTATTAGTCATCTTTTATTAATCATAAATATCATAATTAAAAATTTGGAGAACAGCACGTAAAATAGACGTTATGTTTCTTTCAAAACAGTCACCGGAGACTAAACCTGCACAATTTTAAAAAGTCGGTCTCTTGAATTGATTACTATAGTGATTGTAATGTTGTGATTGGTGGACTTAATGGCGAGGACTTGAAATAATTGGCTCATGTGACTGTCCGATACGCCAACTGTCCGATTACAACTTTGCAGATTAATTAGAGGCAGGGGGGGGGGGTACTTCCTTATAAGAGGCTAATGGGGATGTGCCGCTGGATGGGGTCGCATTTTCAAGACTGGACTGACTATAATGGGGTTACATTTTTAGTAGAGTTACTAGAATGGGGTCGCACATTTTCGAGATGTCTGGGATAAGAAGGTTCTGGCAAGCAGGGAAGATACGCGGTTAAAAAATGGTGCGTGCTGTTTTTTAATATTTAACAGTCGTCTCGCATTGAATTCCGTCGGTTCAGGAAATCACAACTTAAACATTAATGACTTGCACAATAGTGCGGAACCCCTGGGTCCAGAACAAAGTCCAACAAATCATCCGTGCTACGGTATTTATTTTGCGGCTATTCTATCCTCCACTGAAGTTAACACAACCCGGAACACAACTTGGATCTTCTTTTGAATTAGTAAGCGTTTGATCGTAGATGAAAAGTAAAGTGTTCTACATTCAATTTAACAAACGTGTCAGTTCATTTTCTATTAGGTAGAGGCATCAACAGAAAGTGACTAAGTTGGGATCGGGAAAAATTACATTTGCCCAAAAGTGACTAAGATGGGGTCTATAATTAGCCACAGAATAGACTATAATGGGGTAGGGGTTCTGACTGGCCAGCGGCACATACCCAGCAAAAATTGACCCAAGTACCCCCCCCCCCTCCCGGGATTAGAGGAAAATACAGCAGTTTATGCATCAATCACATTTGAGGAAATTGTAATTGTTATGATTAAAGCAAAATAAAGTAATTTATGCACAAATCACATTTGAAAAAATTGTTAATGTTATGCCATAACATACGACCTAGTAAAAGAAGTTCTTTTTCACCCTCACCAGTCGATTTACTCCCTTAATTACGAATAAATTAGGTATTGGCGAAGTTACTTACCAGATCGGTTTCTGGGTCTAGGCCTTTACCCTCCTTGGCAAGATCTTTACCAATTAGGGCATTTGTCAAATGAGATTTTCCCACTCCTGTTTTTCCACACAGAAGAATGGTCATTTCCCTACGGCCAGACAAGCAGTATTCTCGCAGCTGATACTCGAAGTTCGGTAAGCCATTTACCAACCATCTGGCCTGACTTGAAAGGGTTGCAAAAGTGTCATCCGAAGTCCCTCCTTCCGCCATCTCAAAACCTGATATTACAGATTTTAAATTGAAGTATACTCGATCAGGAGCAGTAGAGCCCCACACTAGCCTCAACTAGTAACCAAAATCTGTTTTATTACCCAGGCAGTGAGGCCTGGGTTTAAATTTCGGCTTTCTTTTTTTTTTTTTTTCCTCGTTCAGTCACAAATCGCCGTCTGGTCTCTACAGCGCATGCGTCAGTGATGCAGCGTACGAAACATGGAATTTACTGCAGTTGTCGTCGTGAAAAAGCTACTACGTCGGATTCCCGGCGGATTCCATGATTTCTAGGGCGATGAAATCACATACAAACGAACACACTGTTCGTGGTAGACCAATACTTAAGGTCGTTAAACGTTTTCCGAAAGGGTCGGTCTGCAAGGTTTACGAGAGATCAACAATTTATGCCAAAGGAGCTAGCTATCAACCGGGGCTATCGACTCTTAACCTTGATAACAAGCATCTTCAGAAGCGTCATCGTATTTTTGGACGTGATCGTGAACCAAGTAGGATCCCAGCACGAACGTCTGAGCAACAAGAGCAGAAAGGTTTGAGAATGTTTCTGTTATTTACGAATGTATCTGTTCGAGTACACCTAAGTAAAACGCTCTGAGAAACTTCGCAACGTGTAATAAAGTTAAAATCTCGACCTAAACGATATTCTCTCGTTATTTTCTTGTAACAGAGGTATGTATCTTCTCAAGAATGAAACCCATGTAGCGAAGAATTATTGTACATTTAAGATAAAAGAGTTGACCCAACTCTTGGATTGTACTGTCACGCAATCCAGAAGCAATAAAAAAACTGTTCGAAAATCATTCAGTGGATAAAGTCAAGAAATGGTGATGTTATAGGAGATTAACAAAGATTACACTTGTCTAATTTTTAAATCTGCGTTTTCCCAAACCTGAGATATTCTTCGAATTATTTTGAACAAATTTACAGAGCCCAGGGTGGCTCTATGTCACGCACCGCCATAACTCTGAAATTCAAAATGTCTCTCTCGTTTGAGAAATGGAAAAAAAAAAACAAACAACAACAACGGCAAAGGCGTAAATAAAATAGACTGAAACGTTCATAAGCTGATGTAACGATCTTGACTCATTTTACGTGCTAAAGGTCTGTGTACGAGTATTAAGCTATTAATCGATTCCAAGAAATGCAATCGAAGGCAGAATAGATTGAGCACATCGATTTGATTGAATTTTGCACGATTTCAAATGCAGAACATTTAATCTCAGTTGCAATATAGCTAGTGCTTCTCAGACGGGTTCTACTGTATTGACCATCCCATAGAACTCATCGTACTTGTTTGCGAATAGACGTACTATTTCTAAAAGATTCAGAAGACGGGAAAAGCTGAATCCATTACTCTTTTCTTGACCGAACAAATTAAAAAAATAAAACTCGATGGTTGGCTTTTTCTAACACTTCAGCGTGGCAATTGTAAGACGGGTTCTAATCCAGCAGAAGTTATCTTGTTTTTCGCGTTCAGGCGTCGCATATCTAACAATCCGGATGACTCTTAAATGTATACTTTGATTTGGAGTCTCCGTATCAAAGCAACCGGGAGAAACTTCCCTTTTTAAATCAATCCTTCCCGGACTTGCCAGGTTTTTCCAACACTTCATTGCTAGCCAAGCATTACAATTTAGACAGGCAAGAGTAGTCCAGAACAAACTCATTGCTAAACAAACTACATCGTCCCACGTCATGCCATGTACAAGACACTAAGCAACTGCTATAAGCACTGTTAACCCTATTTAACCTCAGGATTTTTCCCGTTCGTCAACCTGCGGGTATGAGGAGTCTTACAGTTCTCCTCCCATGTATCTCAAAAAATACTCACTTAATAGTAGTGTTGTTTAAAGTGCTACTGCGACCAAAAATCAATTCCACTTTTTCTTTGTATTTCAAAACTATGTAACTGAACCACTAAGTGACCAAAGTTTTAAGCCTAAGCTTAAGATTTTGCCAGTGAGGCGTCAAAAAAAAAAGCTTTTAAAATTTGAGGGGAAAAGAGAAGTGAATGATTTTATTATAGTAGCACTTTAAAGCATCCAAACATCTTTGCTGTAATAATCACGTGTCAATTATGAAGTCGCCTTCACAGACACATAACACGTGTCTGCGATCTTGGAGCCCGGCGCTATTTTAGGTTTCAAGTCAGAGATTAAATCCAAAATTGATCCAAAAGATCAGAGTAAACATGAGGATTCAAGAAATATAAAGAGTCTGTAATATTAAAAATTGTCAAAATTTTTCAAATTTCCAGGAAAAAACGAATAAACGCTTAAAAAACACATTTACGTAAACCCCGTACTGAAAATATTCAAGTTACAGCTTTGATTTTCTGTTTATTCCGAGCAAAGAAAAATGCAATAACTGCTGTTCCAGGAAGTGAAAATAAAACGAGAAAGCCTGGCTCGGTTTTGCAATGTTCCTTTTTACTGTCGATAGTCCGTTTCTGTGGAACAATATTCCAAATATTTATTCCATTAACATTGTGTCTGCCATGACTGGCTGGGTGGCCCTGCAAGGAGACCTTACGTGACACTGTGTCAGTGATTTGATCTGACCATACAGTTTGATTTCCGTTGGTGTTGCAATGTTTCGGTTTCGAATTATGTTAGGCACGAATACAGTTTGTTTTCCTCTAGTATTTTGGTTTCGAAATATATTATGCACGCGAAAGGAAAACATCAACAGAATTGCATGATTCAAGGGTATAAATCGCTTGTAAACTACCAGAAACATCTCTAATTTTGCAACATGACCGGCGTGTTATAACGACCTCAAAACGATTCAGGGAAAAATTCCTACAGTGCGCTAAAAACTGAAACTGTTGTTGTATAGTTTCTGTTCCTTATATCAGCTTCCTTGTACGTTAGATTCGGAAAAGGGTGCATTTCAAATAGACAGGTTCTTTACATTCACCATAATTGTTTTCCGGGACAGTTTTTTCTTGTCCGCGACAACGACATGATATTCTGGATTTTTCCTGTTGTCCTTAATTTGTCACGCGTTTTGCATATGACATTAGTCAGTCTGCGAAAATTTGGATTTGAGTTTTGTCTGAGGTCATCACCATCTGCATTTAGTGGATGATTGTTACACCGTGCTGACGAGACCCAACAAGGTCGAAACAGCTGTCGATTGCAATTCTTGGCTTTCAGTTTGGACTCTATCATGTCGTTGTCCGTTAAGCTTTTTACTTAGTAGCAGCCTTGCATCATTGTTACATTTCAAATATGTATTTTTTTCCCGACACAGTCCACAGACATGTCTCGTTCGCTTGTTGCTCAATGAGCAACGTTCAGTCAAGAGCCAGAATCATTCACAAACAAGAGTCCTCCAAAAAATATCGTGTCCATGATCAACCGCAGCGGTTGACAGTTCGGATCCCTTATTTTTTGTCTCGACAGTGTAAATGCAGATAACATTTAATAAACTAACAAAAAAATCAGTGAAACTGAGAAAAACATTCGCAGCTTACCTGGAAGATAACGGGTCAGAAGCAGCTAAGTTATAGTGTGATATCGTTAACAGCAAAGCATTATTGCTAGTGTATTGTTAATCACGTGACAGCCTAATCCAAGCCTTGACGTGTGAGGTCATTTTCCCCAAAAGGTTTAGCCCCGAGGCGAATTCGACCAAATATTCCGGCCTGAAATTCCGGGTATTCCATACGACGAATGGAACAGTAATTTCCGGTTGGTTGGACTTACTCGTCCGAAGTCATTGGGTTCCAAGTTTCGCGCCAAAATACGAATTAAAATCAAAATGAGGACTCTTACCTTTTTTGACCTTTGTTTACTTGCTTTGGAGTTGCTCGACGACTCTGAAGTTGAAATAAACGATGTATTAGGTGAGGATGACAATATAACTTTTATCGTAGGAATTTAAAAGGAGTCCTTGACTACATTAAGGGTACAATACCTGACGAGGCGAGCTGTCTACTCGGGCAGTCATGCTCACATTTCAAGTAGCTCACATGTATTTTTGCACTACTCACTAACGATTGTCGAGGCCAATCCACTGCTGTAATGTTGAAGTATAAGATAATTTCGTCGTCTGTCAAATAGAGCGCTGATATTATATTCAAAAATCTTGAGGATCAGCCATCTTGAATTCGATCTCTAAGCTCGGAGAAACTAGGCCCGAGCAGGAATGGTCAAATGGAACGGTTTTTTCCGAAATTTTAGGCCAAAAACGCGAGGTATACCCAAAACTTCGGACTGACTTTCCGGAAAATGTCTGTTCCATTCTCACCCCCACGCGGAATTTTCCGGAATTTTTAGTCAAATGGAAATCCCCCATTTTGAGTCCCCACTTCGATATACAAAATATATCAGTGAATTTCATATACAAGAAGAAATTTCAAGTCATCAATTAAATCTTAGTCCAGCGATCTTTCGAAATGAAATGATACAAAAATTATATAAATGCCCTTCCCAATGCCTTCAGGCTTAGTCTGAACTAGGGAACTAATTATAAGGTAGGTCTAAAACAGGGTTTTGATTTAAGGATCAGGTCTTAAATAGGGTATAGGATAAAGGGAAAATCGCATCTTTATTCTTAAATAGGGTAACGCTTTGAGAAGTGGGCAGTAAATTTCAGTTAAAATTCTACTAAAACAATTAGACTACTTACTCTCGATTTCTATGAAGTGATTGTGATTGGCTTTCAGCCCCGTGAATTATCACCCCATGCGTGGTGCAATCTCGCCCAAGCACAGTTAAGTGATAGAACGCGCTCTCTTTGGTCATCCTTTGATAGGGCTTCTTCCCTCAAGGAATGTTGGGAAAGTTTGACAAAAGCGAACGAACACCGGGTCGGTTGATGTCTGTATCAACTGACGAGCCAGTTCCATCCCTGTAATGTCCAAGACTTAAATAGAAGTAGAAGCAAGCAAGCCTTGAAACTATAAATCGTTTTCACGTCATCATTTTTTAAAATCCAAAACTAAAGAGCCATCAAATGTTTTTATGTTCATCAGGCACAACAGCTGTAATAAGGAAAAGAGCGACCTGTAATTCTATTTATACACATAGTTGTGCTCCAGGGTTTTCAACTGTTTTGTAAAGTAGCGGACATACTTCTGAAAGCACCGGACGTGAATGTTTTCTTGGCGCCGTAAGGCGCCTCGCGAGCGCCGAAGGCGCAAGCACCTAGGGGGTCTGGGGGCATGCTCCCCCAGGAAATTTTCAAAATAGAATACCCAGAAACGCCATTTCCAACGTTTCTGGAACCAAGGAAACAGTTTCCTAGGCAATGCTGGCGCTCACTAAAATTCTCTTTAAAAAGTAAATTCGCCAATATTGATCTCGACTGGACGAAACGTCCGGCCTCCGGCCTCAAATGAAAACCCTGGTGCTCAGGGTTGTTTCTGCTAGAGGGCTTTGGCAAAAATCGCACGGTTGAATCAAAACTCGAAGTGGCCACATCCACCCTAAAAAACGGAGGAATGAATTCTTAGTTACAAAAGTTGCAAATTAGAATTCAGTTTGGTTCAAATAAAAAAACAATTTGTTAGAAGTTATTTGTCGGTACAAACCCTAGACAACTATGTTACTGGCAGATGAAAAAATCTTAGAGTGCAATGCAACCTGAGTGCTAAGTGCTATCTACAGGAATCTGTAAATAATCTTATTTTCCTTCAGTAAAGATAAATATAAGGACTACATCAGGTTTATCTAAACAAATAATTGTCGAGTCTGGAATACTCTTGTTCCAACTAAATATGACGAGCCACTCTGAAGGCTCTAAATAACGCATTGATATCGATCATTTAAATACATATTACCTTTCACATAAGACAAGAAAGAAAAAATTACGCAAGTGTTGTAAGGTTCCTGTTTCGATATAAAATGTTACGTTTTCCGAATTAATGTTCTATAAGACGTTATGGGACAGCTGGAAGAAGCTGGAAGAAGCTATTTAACACTGATTCCTTTAAGCTCAGCAAAATTAAAGCAATTCCTTCTAACAGTCTTAATCTTTGAGTTGTTGCTAGTCTTCTGTTTCACTTTCTTTCTTCTCGCCAGTGTCTTCATTCCTCTCGTTTTCTGGCTTATCCTTTATTGCGCGTACCGCCGGAAATAACCTCTTGAAACGCCTTATCAGCCATTTAAAGAAAATTTGATAATAGCGACCAAATTTCCTGTTGGTCAGTTCACCGACGAACTGGCCGGTCACGTCGCCTATCATATCTTTTATGATGTCGTGAGAGGAAGTCTCGTCCACATTGATGGAAGGGCCAGACACTTTGGCAACTTGATTCTGCGATGTGACCGACTTCTCCTCGACATCCCCTGCCATCTCTTCTTTGAGGGAGGGAGTCCCTTGGGAGGAAGTCTCTTCCATATTGATCAAAGTACCAGACAACTTGATTCTGCGCAACTTGATTCTGGCAACTTGATTCTGCGGTGTGACCGACTTCTCCTCGACATCCCCTACCATCTCTTCTTTGAGGGAGGGAGTCCCTTGGGAGGAAGTCTCTTCCATATTGATCAAAGTACCAGACCCTTTGGCAACTTGATTCTGCGGTGTGAGCGACTTCTCCCCGAGTTCATCATATGCTCTTGGTTTCAGTAAGCAGTGGTCCAGGGCCTTTTCGAAGGACACCTCCTTTAACTTTTTCTTTATTTCCTTGATAGCCTTCACTTCCTCGCTGGAGAGCCCGGCAGATTGAGAGTCAAGATCATCGTCGTTTTCTTCATTTTCTGCGTTCTCTTCATCGGAAAGTGGGAGAGACGAAAATGTGATTCGATCAGCATTTGCTAGAAGAAAAGCAGCCTTTGCATTCCTGTTGATGCGTTTGAAAGCAGCAACCCAAAATGCTGTCAACCAATTTTCTCTGTCTGGTAGTCTTGGCTCACCAGATTCACCAGCCGGCACAAATGGCACATTAATAGCTGCCGCTTCAGGTACGTCAAGTTGAATCAAAACATCCTTTATCTTTCTCTTGAAACCTGAAAAACGATTAACGAAAATGTCTTTCTCGGACATCTCTTTTGTCTTGCTGATTGGTGATAAAGGCACGTCATTGGCAAACGTCAACACCACCACTGCATGGTCCCAAATCTTTGCACCGAACGTCATTGTGAGCTTTTTCATCGTTTCCACGTCGTCGGTACGGAATCTTTTCGCGTTCATCTCGGTACAGAAGAGAAACAAGTCCAAATCACTTACATCTTCCTTCATTTTCTTTAGATATTCTTCGTCACTTCCTGTTGCATCTGCTAATCCCGGAGTGTCGAACACTGTAACATTCACGTCGTTCTTTAAAAAGTGATAAGCTGTTACCTAATAAAAAAGAAAGGAAACAATAATCGTAAGATGCATTGCTGATTTGTTAGATAGACACTCTCTTTATTTGAACTTGTGCGAGCTATTAAATAATAACATTTTGAGCTCAAGATTTCTCAGTGGATAAGTGACGTGGGCGCCTCAAGTGTGTTAAGGCTTGGCTTAAATAATTACATTTTGAGCTCAAGATTTCTATCAGTGGATAAGTGACGAGGGCGCCTCAAGTGTGTTAAGGCTTTGCTTTTTGTAACTAGACGACCCCTCACAAAGAATTATATTCGTTGACTTTTTTTAGTATTAATGACTTATTGTTCTCACTTATTGGGGATTAAAAAGAATTTTACATGACAGTGGTTTTCAGTGTCACGTGACATTTCTCAATTAATGACGTCACAATGCGTGTTTTCGAAAATGGGGCATGTTTGCACTGAGAATTTCTAAAACGTTTTTGATTCAATTTGCTTAGGATCACTTTTAAATTGTAATCTGCCTTTTAAGGTGAAAAAGGTCATTTTTTGAAAAGATATTTAAACATTTAGTATGTCACGTGTGCTGTATCTCTGTATTAACCGTGATGATTAAAAGGCGGCATGATATAGCTTTCCACAGAAGTAAAAAAACAATTGCGAAAGATGTCTTTCAGTATCCCGTTTTCGATTGAAAGTTTGCATTGTTTTAAAAGTGTGTATGATGGGTACTGATTTCGTACAAAATCTCAAACACATGTTCTATATCGACAGAGTCATTATATTGAAAGGGTGTTACTACCCAAGATGGAGTCTGCCTCCAACTAACAATGATGTATTAGTTTTTTCTATCAAAATGACTGCTTTTCTAACCTAAAGTCAATTTTATAAAATGAAGCGTAGCGTCCGTTTCAAGGAAAAAAAAGCAAAAAACAAAACACCCAAATAGAATCCTTTAGATCACCCATCACCCAACCTTCCCTCACCCCTTCTAAAAATGAGGAAACTCGAGATGGCAATATTTCTTTCTTAACAATCCCCCTACAGGATGTATTCTCTTGATCTTACTTTGTCGGTTTGTGGATCAATGTTCCAACCTTCCTCTGCGAGTTCTTCTCCAATAAGAGCGTTTGTCAAGTGAGATTTGCCAACTCCTGTTTTACCGCTCAGAAGTATTTTAACAGAATGGCCACCTGACCTGATGAATTGTTCCATTTGATACTCAAGGTTCTCTGCACCAAATATCACCTGGTTGGCCTCCATTGCAGGAGTTTCGCATCCTACGTCTGGAGCTCCTTCTTGTGCCATTGCTTGGTATATGGTACAATCTGTAACCAGAATTAGAGAAAGACCCACTGATTGTACATGCACATCCTTATGAGGAAGGCAACGTTTCGCTTTCAAAAAAACTAAATCGTCTGACATTGAATAACTGGTATAAGGAGCATGGTTAAATACAAACAGTAAGTAGATCTGATCTCAAGTTTAAAGCCTTGTAATGCTGCCTTGCAATGCTTGGTCGGTTGAAGATTTATCTTATGTAGGAAGTCTTGGTTATCCAAGACATCTCCAAGACAACGACTGACGACCAATGACTGACGACTAACTTTACATGAGTCTTCCAGCCAATACCATCGTGGCTTAACTGACCAATCACTATCAACGGACCAGACTCATAACATCATCGACTGACAAACACTATTCACTTGACTCTGAAGATGACTTCCGCTCAGGTTGTCGCCCGGGGGGGGGTACTCCCTATAATGGCCTATACGGGGAGGCTCCGCCCGAAAGGGGTACCTTTTTCAGGCTTTAGGTATATAAAAGGGTAGGGATTTCACAAGTTGAGGTATATAAAAGGGTAGGGAAATCGGCCATTTAGGTATTTAAAAGGGCTTTTAATTATAGTATTTCGAATAGACGCCCTACATGAAAATGAGAACAAGACTTCTTAAAGTACGTGTGTGAAAGGGGTACCTTTGTTCAATAAAAAGTATATAAAAAGGTTACCTTTTCTGCCAAAATGGTACAAAAGGGGCGTAAGGGGTTGGACCTCGGGGTGGAGCCTCCCCGTATTAAACTTTGTTAAGTACCCCCCGGGGGTTGTCGAAACGTCAGTCACCAACAACAGTTCTTTTCAGAACTACACTCACCCGGACGATCACATAATACGAACTACAATGCTTTACTTTGATGTTAAGGTTACTTCTCACTTTCACAGGCAAAAAAATTGTCTTTCTTTTCTTTGACAAATTTTAAGTCAGTCACGTCAAGTTTACAAAGAAAATAATATTAAAAATCTCAAAAAGCAGCCGACTTATTTAGAAATAAATCAGGAAGTCGCCATAATCGCCAGGGGAAATATTGGCGGCAAACGCTCGCCTTGTTTAAAAATCGCGCATTTGTTCTTTTGCAGCTACTTTGTCCGTTTTATTGTCTTGCTCTTTAATGCGACCGCGAGACAGAAAACATGTTGCAATGCGATGTTTTTCCCGGGAAATTGTGATCCATAGTCATTGACGCTAGGAGTTCCTTTTTTCTCGTTAGTTTGCGATTTCATAAAGCGTGGAGCGAGTTGTTTTTGAATCTTAAATAGCTAAAATCTCGCATTTGATTTTGGGAGGGATACCCCTACTTTGAGCGAATTTATAGGGTATGCAGATTTGACGGAGTTTTGTGAAAATTCACCAGAACATTCCTAGGATAATGACAAACGAAAGGGTGTCGGGAAAATTTGATATTTCACATATTTTTTCTGTGCCGTCCATTCACGCAGCACGTCTTGTATACTTTTAGCTACCATAACTATAGATGCAGATATCCAGACAACCAATCAGAATATCGAGAAAGGTCGAAAAAGCCCGACACACTTTTGTTGATTGATGCCTTGTGAGTAAGACTGTGCAGCCATATTGCTTGGGTGGCGTGATCCGATACCCGATAAATTCAATAGAAGAACCCTCGGTCGTTTCACGCCTTAAAGGCTCCTGATACTTCTTAAACGAAACTCGTTTAAATTGTATTTTTATCCTAAAAAGTGCATTTATTAAGCTTTTTTTTAGATATAGTCTGTTTGGGATTCTATTGAAACTAATAGCGCGCACACAACGTTTTTCCCGAAGGACACCCGCGAAGGTGGGACGTAAACTTAATTAGGGGGCTTAAGAAAACCACGACAGCTGCAGCAACGTGATCAAACAAAAGGATTAATGAGCAGAACACTGGCTATACACTTGCGGTATTAATTCTACAATTCTTAGCCATCCCCTGTAAAACAATAACTTCAAATGACAAGAAAAACGTGAACGACTACAGCTAATTTTTCCATATTTTTATTTTGGAGTCGAAACCTGTTTAGCTTGAGCAGGTCAGACAGATAAGCACACAAACTGACACATCTTGGTAATTTTGAGAATATAATTCAAGCGCCTCTCCAGACATTGCCAGCTTCATTGCAAAAGCTTCCATTACGCCCATAAAACGACCCCAAATCGGAACTCGAGCTGTCTAACATGGAGAAAATTTTCATTTTTGAGACTTAGATACATCTGGGTTAGCAGAAATCGCTAAGCCAGTAAATTCCTCGGAGAAAACCCCGAGGTCACGATTGCCACATCGTGCTCCTTCATCAAACTCATACTGAGCACTACACAAAGTTATTTCTTTTTTTCAGAAACCTTTAAAAAACACGCGTACATTCAAGATATAACTCGGCCAATCTACAATCTATTCATTAGCTTTTGTAGAAATTAGACTCTTAAAATGTATTTTTCTGGGAAAGGAAAACGGGACTCGGGATATGAAAAGCTGTGCGGGATGCGGGATTCTCGTGAATCCTTCCAGACCCTCAATGATGGAACGTTTGATTTGAAACTAGGCATGTAGTTCGTACTTAGTTTCACGGTGGCCACAGACAAAGAGAGAGCTCATCCACCAGATAACAGCATATGTAAGGTTTGGTGAGTTTTGAGTGAGTATATGTCAGGGCATTTACATGTAAGTAACTTAAATTATCTCCCAGGGTTTGCTTTGTTCATCGTCGTTTTGGGTTCTCCAGTTCTTTACAGTTACATCTTTCAAACTTGAACTAAAATGTGCTGCTTTTTGCTCATGGATGTGACGTAACATCCATGAGCTTAGTAGGCAGTCTTATGGCACTCACTCACTCGATTCTGATTAATTTATTCATTAAACTTGAGTTAAACAATTTTCTCCTACCTCCTCTACTAAGTATTGTTTTTGTCCAAGAGTGTTCAGTCGTCTTCAGGAAGGTTTTTGACGAGGGGAGACTAGAAAGGAGTACATTTTTGCCCGGAAAACGAGTTTGTCAAGCGCATCATATCAAAGATTGATCATTAAGGCTGCCATTTTGGTTTCACGTGTATATGATGTTTTCTGATTATCGGCTTTTGCTCAGAAGTAGATGAAAGCCGGTAGAGGTAGTTATGGCTGTGGCGATGTATCGGTCACAACAGCACGGTCGGCGAGGTCAAAGAATTGTTACAAGAAAGCCAGAAAGTGGGAAATTAAGCTCGTACATGTAGCTTTTTCTCTTGGCAAGATATAATTGATGGTTTCCACTCGCTTTCTCTCCTTGTGGAGTCCAAGGTAAGCTGAAGTTCTTGTTGAGTCTCGGTTTCATTCTCTCGTTAAGATTTTATTCTGCACATACACACATTGAAATTCTGCCTGTGTTGGTATCCGAGGTAAGTTCGAAATTTGTAAGCTTATTTTAAAATACTTCAATTAAGGAATTCGAATTGCCGTATCTTTCAGTTTTGTTGTCGTTCACACTTCATTTCTTTTGTAATCCATGCAGTTTGATCAGAAGGAATATTTCTTCAGAGATTGTATGCAAGTCAACCCACATGCACGATCGAGTAAATAAATGTACTGCTAATTATTTTACTGATCACAGATGAACACGTTAAGTCCAAGAGACCGTGACTAGGTTTACACTAGAGCAGATTTTTCCGGATTCGTGAATGTTTCCAGATTCATCAATTTTAGAGTATTCGGATTAGTAGGCGTTTACACTAAAAGGATATTCGGATTCCTGACCGTTTACACAGGACGACAACTCCGGGAACATTCACGATAAAATGGTCAACAAGATGTTTGCTGCCTGGACGACGAGAAACAAAATGTCACCAGAAAAATGCCTAGGGGTACTTCGAGGCAGTCTGAAGCTTTCTTTCCACTTGCTGATCACGCTATTGTTGCCCATCATGTTGTCCCACCAGGCATTTCTCCTGGTCTTATCCAGAATCAACCAGCGATCGTGCTATCGTCATTTCCGATAAAGTGTGGAGGCCGTCAACATTGTTTGCGTCACCTTTTTGGTTTGTGAGGAATATAGCACTACCCATTACAAATTAAAAGATTGCCTGGACCAGTGACAGAACAAGGAGGTTAACAGCGACCGCTATCAATGGCCATCAATACGACTACGACTTTGGATTACTTTGGATTGCTGCATCCGCCATTTTAGTTATACCGCAAACTCATTATATCGCTGGCGGAAAGATATCCGGATTCGAGAGAAAAGCGTTTACACAGCAAAACTTTCCGGATTCAAAAGTTTTCGGATTCAAAGTTCCCACTTTAGATTCCGGATTCAAAATCTCCGGAGACGTGACCAAACCGGGATGTTTTTATTTCGCATTCGTCCTCCTGTGTGTAAACGGCAAAACCAATCCGGTACTAAAACGTTCCGGATTCATCACGAATCAAGAACAATTTCCTCTAGTGTAAACCTAGTCTGTGTAGATCTACTTTTTGCGAGAGTGATATGCTATTCAATTGTGTCAAACATAAGCCGGACGCATTGGTAGCTGGTGATGTAGAGGGTTTTTTTCTTCTAGAAATTAGAGATTTATACAATTGAAATCAAAACTTGAAATAATCATGGAGAAGAGAATGCTTGATACCTGTCAACATAAGTTAAGTATGGTCTGTAATCATTACAAAAGATCTATTAGAAGAGATGTTTATATCTGCAGTCCTTTTGAGAGTCTTTTGAATATTACTGCATTGCTAGTGAGATTAGCACAAACAATTACCATAACAATTACCATAGATATATAGGAATAAAATACCGCGATTTGTGTTTCCAATAAAGAAATAACTGTTATTTACTTGCATACACTACAATGTTTAGTACCCTTATTATTGATTACACCAAGTTGGGAAACTCCTTATAGTTGACTTAAGGTTCCCCTTTTCAGGCTGGAGGTATTATAAAAGTTAACAGGACAGGGATTTGAAACTTAATTGATTATTGATCCGAGAAATCAGATGATTATTTATCCAAGAAATCAGATGTAGTAGGGCCACATTAGGTTTGTGAAAGGGGTTTCAAACTAGGAGCTACATATGAAAGCAAAGCCTTCCCTGTCAACAACACTCTGTAAAGTTGATAGGGTTCTGACCTTGGGGCAGCCCCCTTGCATAAGACTCCTTACTTCCCCTCCCCCTACCCATAGACATAGTTACATAGTAAAAAATAAACTTATAAATAATATTGTTTAATATATTTGACATAGCTCAAAGTGAACAAGATTTTGCCAATATCCATGTCTCAGTTAAGTGAAATTCGGGCAAAATACCCTTGGCAGTCTTGGTATTCCCAAGTTGATAGTCTAAAATAAATGTTAAAATCAGGTATTATAATTTTGCATAATGTAAACTAAACCCAAAATGCACTGCCGACTCCCTGATGTTGTGCATTTATTATAACCAACTTCAGAATGACTGGTGAATATGGCGAACTCTCATTTAATGATTTCATTGTGAGGCAGACTTGTTATTCTTTGACACTACATCATGTGCAAGTTAACTTAAAAACAATGTTCCAGTTCCAATAATTATCCATTTTAAAAGTTGTAAACAGTCTGTGTAAACAACCTGTTATTTGTTTTTGGTATTTATTTCAATTTGAAGCAGTCTGGGTTCGAGCCCTGGCTGGGAACATTGTATTTCGTTCTTTGGCGAGACACTACTGGTGGTTTTCACGTCACGCAAATTAGTTTATTTATCGTGCAAGTAAAAAATAAAATCGCTTACCATTCAATAAATTGAGCCAAGAAATTGAAATATCGTAGAGGAGTAATAAATAAACAACATGCCAAAGTTTCAGGGATGTGCGATACTCCAAACTCGAGTTATTCGTTAAAGGGTATCACTGAAAATTATAGTGTTTAGTATAGAGACGCCATGTTGGAACCCGTCTGAGGGACTCCAACATGGCGGCCGGAAGCCAGTAGAAACATCTGGAGTTTACTTTGGCTCTCTCAAAACGTTTATGCTCTCTGTTACACTTGAAAACAGTCGCATAGGCACTTCTCTTAACATATTGGTTACTCAGCACTCGAAAACATAAAGCGAATCGATAATTTTGTGCACGTAACATGTTACCAAGAAATAATGCCGATGTCACCTATTGCGAAAAAACCGTGTTCTATTTACAAAACAAAGCGGTCTACCCTGACCGAGCTGAAGACAGGCCGGCAGCTATATGTTTAAAAATGACTTTAACCTGGTGAAGGTAAAAACTTACAATTTTTAACTTTACTCTTTTTCTGACGTCATCTTAAAACCAAGAATTCATATAAATAGGTACTGGCAAATTTAATGTTTGGACTGCGCTGGACTGGCATCCCATCCAGAGGGGAGTAGAAATATTCCTAGTCACTTCATGCTACAAAAACTGGAATGAGTGATGGCCTGATGGACCGCTTGGTACATATGCAAACTTAACTTTCCGTTTGCAGAACGAGTGCTTGTGCAAAACTTTTCACATGAAAATCACTTGATTTTCATGCGAATGACCCTACAGGTTACATATTTTCATACCAATAGTTTTGCACAAGACTGGCTTTGTTACAGAGGCAAAAGTAAGCTTGGGATTGGGCTATTCATCCGTGAGCTGCTCAGGGAGCCCAAGTTGTATGTTTCCTCAATTAACTCATAAACTTATACGCATAAATAAATATGTAACAGGAATCGAACGAGTGAAATATAATCTCGTTTATAGCGTAAACATCCCACAAATTCTGTTTCTTCTTACTCGCCCAAATATCGCACAAGCTTGGTATGACGATGGCATCCTTAACACTCTCTCTCCAGTTCCAGTGCAAATATTAAGATAACACATACATTAAAGAAAGTTCATCGTCAAAATGACAAATCATCATTACAGTTAGCAACATTTACAATGTGGCATGGTTTTCCACTACGTTTGAATTGCCAAGTTATACAAGCACTTCTTCTATCCCTTTGTATTCGTTGGCAATTTCACTGATAGGTATACTGAGCAAGTAAACATTCAATTTCTGATAATCTAAATAAACACTAGTTTGGTGGTCTAGACATCCCTGTTAGCAAG
Organism: Catalaphyllia jardinei; assembly: GCA_022496165.2. Classification (NCBI taxonomy): domain Eukaryota; kingdom Metazoa; phylum Cnidaria; class Anthozoa; order Scleractinia; family Caryophylliidae; genus Catalaphyllia; species Catalaphyllia jardinei. The sequence continues at coordinate 10,337,094 of CM042752.1, forward strand.
AAATAAACACACGCGATTCTCGGAAAAGTCGACCTTACACTGCAGACTTAACTAAACATTCCACTCCGTTAAGTTTATTTGATTGTATTTAAAGTGTTTTGCTTAAGTCACGGTATACGACATCTTGAAAACAGTGCCGAAGCGTATTAGACAAGAACAACTACTGATCGCTTTGCCCAATAGTTGTTGATGCTTGAATACTTTCGCTAACTACTGTTTTACCGGTAAACGGCATTCAAACAAATTGATGATGCCAACCGCTTGGAATAGACTGGCACACGGACGTATATAGGGCTGCAGTTCAATCAAGCAACAATTCATCGACATTTGGTAACCTTGGCGCGTTTACAAAGTACAAATACATTCACAAATTTACTAACGAAGCTCGCCGCATAATTAGGATATGTAGCAAACACAGCCGAAGTCCATTCAGATCGTCGTGCAAGGCTAAATGAGACTTTCTCCCTGTGAAAATCGCCTGTTAATTATAAAGTATACGGAGAATATTAATCACGGGAAAAAACATGAATTTGACTTACCTTGAGACCAGCTGAAACTCGAACAAACTTTGCAGTCGTGCTCAATCAGACATAAAACATAGACGGTGGGTAACGTGTCTTGTTTTTTTTATGGAATTTTGGTCAGTAGAGCATACAAAGCATGCAAAGCACGCATGCGCAGATTACAGTGTATGATGGTAAAATTTATGGATGCGTTTCTTTAAGAAAATTCAAGATTGGATTCTTACATCCGTAAGCATCCGAAAATGGATTTTGTCTTTCTTTACTAAACAGATCAATTCAAGATCTTTCGGATCATGGTGCGTCAAAGGAACCGAAGAATCCAGTCTGGAAGCAGATTCTTCGGTTCCTTTAACGCACCAGATTCCGAGAGATCTTGGACTGACCTGTTTGGTAAAGAAACGCAAAATCCATTTTCGGATTCTTTCGGATTTAAGAATCCAACCGTGGATTTTCTTAAAGAAACACACCCAATGTTCGGGGTAAAGTTTATCAAATGCCGTGAATGAACAGATCTATTCCTGTAACGCACTCTTTTGATAAGTTGAATTTGAAGACAAAAACAGGAAAAGGACAGTTCAAAGAAAAACAAAATGTTATTTCCCAAAGTAAATTCGAACACCTCTCAGGGCAATAGTCAGGTTACAATTCTTACCGAGGCAATATCACCAGCAAAAACCACTTCTTTTATGGCTTTAATATTGATCTATTTTTTCAAACTTCATAACCTAGTTACGAGAATTATATAAAAAAAATTAAAACTTTTTATCAAGGCAAGTGCCTTGATGAGACTGTTAAAAAAACCTATGGCTTGCCATTTTTGTTGACACCGCAGCAACGTAACGGAGCTGTGTTCCCGCTTGCAGTTTTTCACTTCAGCAGGACTGGTGGAAAAGTGTCTGATATTTTTAGAAGGATTGAAAACCACTGCCTTAAGACTCTGGAATCTGGAATAGTATGTAGATTTACTTATTCCAGTACACAGTAAGAGACAAAAGTTTCCTGGGTTAACACTGATAAAGGTGGTAGAATAGTAAAGAAAATGAAGTAATATAAGTTATAAATAGAATGTGTTCGCAAACCTAGCAAAATTAGAAGTGGAAGAAGATATTTGGTGCTATATTTAAGTAATCCTTCGAGTGTTCAAGCTCACTGTGTTCTTTCATTTTTGTCCTTGTGTAATTTGCTTCATGTGTTTCTCTTCCTCAGATATCTGACGATCGAGCCAAAAAACGTTTGATAAACGTAGTCAAAAGCCGGGCTGATCAAATTGCTCATGAAGCTTCCGGTATCATCCCCAACCATCTCTTTTACCACATCACGAGAAGATGCCTCATTCATTTCGATGGGTGGAACATACCTTTTTCCAGATGGTTCTCCAGGTGTGGAGCACTTGTTGCCACATTCATCATACATTCTAGGTTTCTGGAGACAACCACGTAAGTTCTCTTCAAAGGAAGCATCTTGCATCTTTTGCTTCAATTCTTTCATGGCCTCTAGTTCCTCGCGAGACACACCTTGAACTTGGGAACCTTGAACGTCGTAATTGTTTTCTTCGCTTTGATCATCAAGCAAAAGAGATGAGAATGCAATGCGATCAACATTTGCCAGTAAGAAAGGAGCCTTTGCCTACCTGTTGATGCGTTTGAAAACCGCAACTCAGAAGGCTGTCAACCAGTTTTCTCTGTCGGGCAGTCTTGGCTCGTGCAAGTCGCCAGCTGGTACAAATGGCATATTTATAGCTGCCTCTTCGGGGACATCAAGTTGCTTCAGGACTTCCTTTATCTTTTTCTTAAAACCTACAAAGCGGTTGCTGAAAACTTCTTTTTCAGGGACGTTATTGGCCTTCTGGCTTGCTGATAGATGAACTTCATTGGCAAAAGTTAGCACCACTACTGCATGGTCCCAAAGCTGCTGACCAAAAGTCATGGTCAGTTTCTTCAATGTTTCCAAGTCGTCGTTACGGAATCTTATGGAATTCATCTCGGTACAGAAGAGGAACAGGTCGAATTTGATGCCCTTGGCCTGGATTTTCTGGAGATATTCCTCGTCTTTACCCGTCGCATCTGCCAAGCCTGGCGTGTCAAACACTGTGATATTCACGTTGTTCTTTGGAAATTCATAACCTGTCACCTGAAATTAAAATTAAACATAAGAACTGTCAATAAAAGTTTGTTGTCTTCAGTCATTTATTAGATGGTACTTTTGTAGCCCTGGTTTCAATGAATCCCAACACCAACATGATAGATGGATATCACAGGAATTCGGAAAAGAGATTGTCACTTTTGAAGCCAACGTGATCCCAAAGTGTCAAATAATGTTAATTTGCTGTAAACAGATTTGGGTAAACGAAGTCTAACTTTTAACAAATCTTTGTTTCTTAGCAAGGAATCCTTAGTAATGTCACCTTTACTCAAACATTTTTCCCAGTTCGCATTTAATTCTTGTCGTGTCATTTAGGTCTTGAATGCAACTCAGTGACCATTCGACCTTTAATAATAATAATAATAATAATAATAATAATACTTTATTTATATAGCGCTATTTCCTTTTAGCCCAATAGCGCTTTACAATAATTACAATTCGAATAATAGAAATGGCATTACAGTAAAAATATATTAAAAACTATTTAAAGATGTTGAAACTATATTCCAAAATTAAAACTATATAACATGCTAAATTAAGCTAAAACATTTTTTAAAAATATATGTTTTAATATAGGTCTTGAAACTTGACAATGAGCTACTCTGTCTGATAAAATCGGGGAGGGAGTTCCATAAAGTGGGTGCTGCAAAAGAGAAACACCTATGGCCATAGCTTACTAGCTTGACGAGAGAAGACACGAAGAGAGAAACCGGGAACTTCTATAAATTAACTCACTTCGTCGGTTTGTGGATCAACGTCTTCTCCTTCTTTTGCGAGTTCTTCTCCAATAAGTGCATTTGTCAGGTGAGACTTGCCAACTCCTGTTTTACCACTCAGAAGTATTTTAACAGACTGGCCACCTGACTTAATGAATTGCTCCACCTGATACTCGAGATTGCTTTCACCAAATATCAGCTCGCTGGCCTGTTTTGCAGGGCTTTTGCATCTGTTTGCTGTTTCCATGATAAGCTCTGTGGAAAGAAATCAAGTTCTAGTGACACAAAGAACAAAGAAGGCAAGAGCAAGGCTCTCTCTCTTCTACAGCTATAACTGCCTGGATCATGAGTAAAATTGGGGAAACCCGCAATGAAAGACTATATCAAAACTAACTTCATAAATATGATAGTTACGTCAGAAATAATTTATTCGACTCATATGGATGTGTTTCAGTTTTGAATTGGTTTTATGGTGACTGGTAAATCGGTAAATCTAATTATTGCGAGCGTTAAAGCTGACAATTTCCACAGCATAAAATGTTAGCTGATTCTGAATAACGTGACTTGAATTTGATGTGCAGGACAAGCATTGACCAAAGAACTGACAGAAACATGTTTTGTTTTACGTTGGGTGTGTTGATAAATTCAAAAGCCGACGCACATTCATGACTTCTGAATTCTTAATGCACTTATTTGTCAGACGTGAACGTTGTTTCGAGTAACAATTTTAAACAATTCTAAATTTGCATATCATTCATAATATATTATCAATTATTAAGAGACATACGCGTCGAATAAATTATTCAGGAATAAAGTTTTGCTTGCACCCCAAATTGAACTCCGTTTGATTATAAAACGTTTCAACATTTTTCAATTCAGAAATGTTCCATTTGAGTCCAGTTGTTTTCTTTTTCTTCGTCATATCCTCGTCACTGAGGTAATATCGAAGTTTTCTCCTGGGTATTTGAAAATGAAACAGTCGAGCATTATAAGATGCGACACTAATGATTTTAGAGCCAAAACAATTGACACCTTTTTTCTAACCATCGACCGTTCCGTTCGAAGGAGCAATTTAGTAAAAGTAGCAACAACAACGGAACTGGTATGATTTCGATAGCAGGCTTGTCTTGAGAAATTTTCATAGTAACTTGCATCAAACTTACTAGTTTCATCCTTTCGCTTAGTTTGCTTTCCATAAATCCCAAGTATCTCGGTATTGAAGAAAAGTTTATTTTTCAGTGCAAAATATCAAATATCAATGTTTTGACAGTTTTTTTGCTTCGAGAAACTTGCCTTAGAAGTTGTTGTTTAGTCCGCAAAAAATCTCTTCAACCTGAAGCGCTCGACTGGGAGTAGTTTAAGCTTGTTTATGTATAGAGGTCTATGAACTCAATTGGAACTTTTTTGATTCCGTACAACCAAACGAAATATCGACTTACCTTATAAAAGAGAAACGATGTTTTGCTCGGTATTTTGTCTAGTAGCATTGCTTCTACCGTCTACAAACAAAGAATTAGCATGGACCTCACAAAAATGTTTATTGATTCACGGTTTTCTTGGAAACACATGTACACTGAAACGCTTGGAAAGCTTTTTACCAGCCTATTGGCCACAGTAAAGAAATTTCAGCCTATCGTAGCTTAACAATACTTCAAAGGTTTCCGTTCCATCTTCTCGAAATACGTATTCTCCTTACTGATTATTATACATTTCCTTTAATGGCTGTATAGGGAATTTGGTGGTACATCAAGTTACTATTGTTAGGTGATTACTGTCTTTATTATATGACTGAGAAAATTACTTCACTGTGACTGGTTGAGAGCTGGCAAATTTATCGTTAATTTTTAATGTTGAGCGCAGTGTAAATCAACGCGCGCGTTCATAATTTTTCAGTCGTATAATTTTAATTATGACTGAGAAAACTTAATTAAGGATTTATGCTACGCGTAATATTGAGAATTTTCAAAAATCACTCGCAGAGTCAATGTTTAATTGCACTCTTATTGCTACGAATGTCTATATTTATTTTCGCTCCGTTAATTGCTTGACAAAGGATGCAGCAAACATACCTTCAGGCAAATGCGTCTCGTGCTGATTTGCAGACGTTAACCGCTACATTAAATGCATTGTGAGACGGGGTGGCCCAGTGATGTTACTCATTAAAGAAAATTTGCAGGAAAAGTTAAAAAATGCCGGGGAAGAAATCTCAAACCTTATTCGCATATTCTTAAAATGAACAGATGTTCTCTTCATACTAGAGGTTTCAGTTGTATACATTTCCCCGTTTTTAAATAATTGCTTTGCGTGCCCGAAACGTTGAAGGGGCTTTCGAGAAACAGGCCCCAGTAGAATTAAAGATGATATAGGTAAATTAACCCCCGTAGAGTTTAAGGAACTGCATGACGTTTCGAGAGTGAGCTCTTCAGTAGTAAGAGACACTTGCACCCTACTGCTACATCAGTGCTTTGAAGAAACTGTGCAATAATAACCTTTTGGAGCAATGTCATAACTTAAGCTTAGAATTTGTCTTCGTCTTCTTTTTGTCGCCCAGCTTCTGTAATTTTCTTCCCACGAAGAAGTTTCTTGATAAACTCCACTATCTTTGCGAAAAGCGCTGCATAAATTCTGCTAAAGCCGGATTGACTCACAAAAGTTCCAACAAACTCGCGGGTTTGTTGACTGCCGATTGCTTCCCGCACCATCTCTTTAAGCAGTTCTTGGGAAGAAGATTCATCCATTGGTAAGGGCACTGGGTTTCTTACAACTTCATCATAAGCTGGAGGAAGTGAAAACTGAATCAGACAGTCTTGCGGACTGTAAACGTGTCGTTCCGTTTCCAGTTCCGAAACAGAAAGTCGATTAAACTTGCTCTTTACAACATCACCATGATCATCACACCAATCATCGGCGGCGCAGTCCTCGCCAATGTCTGCACATCTATAGCCAGTGTTTGTAGTTTTTTTCTCAGAATCTTTCTCGTCCATGGATCCCTGCAAGCTCCTGATTCGCCTTCGTGCGTGGAATCGATCTTTTGCGTCCCTCGAAACCAATGCCGAACTTCTTCTCAAGCGTCCCCTTTTGGCCCCTTCTGATGTGTCGACCACTGTTGAACTCCTTCTCAGAGAACGTTCGGTCCAGAACTTGTCATCGTCAATTCCGCCCTCCTTGTCGCCATCCCTTGCACCAACTCCTCTTTCTCTATCGGTTTCTGCCCGGCTTTCTGATAGGAGACCTCCCCTAGAGATCGAGATGCGATCAAAGTTTGCAAGCAGAAAATCTGCCTTCGCATTCCGGTTGATGCGTTTGAACGCAGCAATCCACAGGGCTGTGAGCCAGTTATCTCTATCCGGCAGTGTCGGCTTCGTTAATTCCCCAGCTGGTACAAATGGCAAATTAGACACAGCTTCTTGGTGAACTCCCCCAGTAACAAGAAAATGATGAATTTTCTTCTTGAAATCTCCTATTCGTTTTTGGAAAAAGCTGATTCGTTGTTGATCAAGATCGACGACAGTGTGATCTTTCTCTTTGGCATTCAAGTGAACTTCGTTAGCAAATGTCAACACGACCAGAGCGTGATCCCACAGACTCGCTCCAAACGTTTTTGTGAGCTTTCTAATGGTCCTGGCGTCGTCGTCACTGAATCTCCTAGAGGTCATGTCTGTGCAGAACAGGAACAAATCAACGGTGATTACTTTTTTTAAAATTTGACGAAGATATCTTTCGTCGTTGCCAGTACCATCTGCCAATCCTGGAGTGTCGAAGACTGTTATCTTCACGTTGTTCTTTGTAAAATCATAAGGTGTTACCTGAAAAGTAAACGAAAACCGTCTTTTAATCATATCATTTTATTGTAGATGATAAGCCGCACTGAGCACAAAACCTTTTTTCGGCTAGGGTGATAGCGCCTTATAAAGATGACTCTCGTTTGCTCTATCATGTCATCTTCCTGTCCCGCGAAAAGACTGCGTGTAAACTACTACTCAAACTCATTAATAAATCATCAATTTAAGACAAAGGAAATCACAACCGTGAAAGAGGTCTTAATTAGCATAGATTTTCACGATTTTACTTCTCCGTTCACTCCTTAGCTTTTCTTTCGATTGAGAAGATATATCAAACACTCGAGACAGTGTTTCATCGGTTATGCGCTGCGTGTCGTATTTTCATGTCCCGATGAAACACTGTCTCTCGTGTTTGATTTTATATAATAAAGTTTATGTTATACTGAAATTGTATGAAACTGAGACCGCTACGGTATAAGATCAATGGATGGCTCACAATCGCGAAAACAACTCTTGCATCTATTCCTCAAACGACGGATACCGTTATGGAAAATCCACTGACGTCCAAAACGGCTTTAAAATCGTTAAAGGAGTTGCGACACAGTTTGTGAACCTTCAAAAGTTTAGTCTAAATTTTTCCAGTTCGTCGTTTGTAATCCGTGTCAATCTTCTGCGTCCTTGTTTCTTTATGGTTTGCTTCTATCTCTTTGGTATTTTTCTATGTATTCTTAGTAAACTACTACTTTCTGGTTTCACGTCATTTTGTTCATGGCCAAAATAACTCAAACGTCGTGACAGAGCTCCTTTAATTACGCAGTGTTTCACAGATTTACATGCAATATAACTTACGTCATCCGTTTGTCGATCGAGTTCTTCGCCCTCTTCAGCGAGGCGTTCTCCAATAAGTGCATTCGTCAGGTGAGATTTTCCAGCCCCTGTTTTTCCACTTAAAAGTATCGTTATTTCACGGCGGCCTGACAAGATAAATTCGCCAAGGTGATGTTCGAGGTTTGTTGAGCTACATATCAGTTCATTAAGCTGGATTGTGGCAGTATCCATGAACAAGTCATCGGTTCTTTTTTCTGCCATCTTGAGAAGCTTTGAGAGTTCCTGCTGGATTGTAAGATAAACAGAATTACATGACCACGCGGAGATAGGCCGTTTCTCTTTCTCTTGAAAAAAGATATTTTTCAACACGAGGAGAGACATTTCGTATCTCCAAGCGGCCATGCAATGTTCTATTTATTACATAAACACCAATTAAGTACCAAACCATTTCATTTTCGGAAGGAAAGACGCGATTTACAACGTAACCATAGCAACGTTGATCTTTCCTGTTGTGAAAATAATACATATTTAGTTGTTCCGTATCCTTTGAAGAAGTACAAATTTTTCAAGTTCAAAATCTTTGCCCAGTCTTTGCCAAATTGTAACTTTTTTGGAAATCCAAGAATTTCGCCTTACACTCTTGGGTAAAGACCTTGAACCCTCAGAGACTGTTAAAGATCTTGGAGTGATTTTTGACAAAAGTCTCACCTTTAATGAACACATCATTAGAACTGTCTCCTCTTGTATGTCTGCGCTGGGACAAATAGGTCGCGTAAAACACGCATTTAAGAAAGACATACTTATTATGATTATAAATTCCTTGGTATTTAGCAAATTATATTATTGTTCGTCAGTTTGGGCAAACACTACTGACACTAATATAAAGAGGCTGCAAGGGATTCAAAATTATGCTTCTCGCATAGTATGTAACATTAGAAAATATGATCATGTGTCTCCAGCTCTAAAAAGCTTCCTGTGAAATCAAACCTCTATTTAAGAGATGCAGTTATGGCCTTTAAGTGTATGACAGGTCTTTCACCTGAATATTAAAGTAATAAGTTTATCTCTAGGGGTAGCATTAGTGGTCGAGCGACCCGTAATTCACAAAAATTAAACATCCCACTCTGTAAATCAGTAACCGGCCAGAGGTCTTTTTATTATCGTATTGAAAGTATTTGGAACGCTATTAGCCCTAAATTGAAATTAAGTCAATGTGTAAGTAGTTTTAAACGCAATCTTAAATTAGGCCTTTTAAAAAAGTTTTTGTCTTAAATTAATACATAAGACAGTGTTTTAGAGTCTATTTTAGTCTTTTTACTTATTATTGTTACTTCTCTTAATTGCATTGTCACTGAAAAGCCCCCATGGGGAGTTGTCAATAAAGTATTGTATTGTATTATCATCACTATTTTGGCGCTTTCCAACTTGCACTTTCTAACATTAAACAAATATATATCCAAACAAATCAAAAGTTAGTCTAAAATCCGGATTAAACAAACATCAGCAGTGTCCCGCAATACACTGCTTGAGTGAGAGTCACGCTCCCTTATGCTGGGCTGATTTTCAGTGGCGTTTACAAGTGGTACTCTCAATACACCTCTCGATTGAATGAATCTAACAAAGGTCTAGTCGTAGCCAGTTTCGATGCTTTTCAGCGATATAGGTAAATATTTCAAATGTTCTCACCTTTTTCCCAAGAGCACAAAACTACTGGACAGTCAGTTTAGCCTAACATATTTTCTGGTTTTTCTTCACCAAGACTTGAAAAAAATATATTAAATACAAAGCCACTGCAACACGCACAGAGAATTCAACTGGAGGATGGGCCTACCCTAGAAGATCCGAGTGCCCGCTGTATGTTTAACACACATTCATATACAAAGACAGGTGACATTTGATCGTTCTGGGAAACAAGGATGTCTAGCAATTCTCAGAATTCGATTGACTTGGAAATATGTAAATTAAAGCGCTTAGGTTGCTTCGATCTGTTGCTTCTCGTTTTAAGCTCGTACAATTAAATATTAATTATCGCATCTCACCTCAACATTTATTGTTCAGCATTTCCTAATTTCACGCTACAAATGGAGGATGCGCACCAATAGCGCATTTATTACATATGCTCAGAAGTCAAGGAGATCGATGTCTCTTACAATACGACTGATACAACATTAAAGATAAATTACATGTATTTCACATGTATTTGTTCTACATTATTTTGTTAGGATTAATTCTATATGGCCTGTTCTGTAGTGACTTAGTGATATATAGCAGTGAATTCCCCATACAGCTTCAACCGTGACTTGGCTCGACTTAGTATTGAGTACATTAGTCTTATAATCAGTCACCCATGCAGCCCATGTAATACCCTCAGTCAATTCGCAGTCTCTCTTCCCATAAATGTTCTTGTGTATAATTGTTCTTCCCGGGACGAGGACCTAACATGTGATACGAGAGCTCTTGACTGTAAAGCAATAACTCCTTTTGACGCTTTCTGTCGACAAAACGACAACGGAATGCTTACTGGAGGTTTACAGCTAACACAATTCGAATGCCGACGACAACAAAATCCCCGCAGCAGGGCGATGAATATTTTAGTTACAAAAAAACATATAATT
>CM042752.1:10370110-10395110 GCA_022496165.2 Catalaphyllia jardinei
ATAAATGGGAATTTGCAGTGGCATTTCCATAAAGCGGCTCTTTGTCCATTGTTTCCAGATCAAATTAGAATTTATAATTAGAAGTGTTGATTTTTGTGGAGGGAGGAAAACCGAAGAACCCGAATAAAAACCCTCGGAGCGAGGACAAGAACCAACAACAAACTCAACCCACATGTGATGCTGGTTCTGGGAATCGAACCCGGGACACATTGGTGGAAGGCGAGTCTCAGCACTGTGCAATCACTGCTTCCCGCAATGTGTTTAAACCTCATATTGTATTAACATGGCATATTTCGGATGAAATGTCATCCATTGTATTGCTAAGAAGTGTTGGTAATTAATTGATAAATATTAATTAATTTTAACAATTTTAATAATTCAGTAGTATAATACACCATGTAAAAACCATCACAGCAATATATATGCAGCAATATATATGCACAGCACTACCACTGAAGGCTCTTGAAATCAATCAGTGGGAACGTGAAAATCACTTAATCTATCACTTAAGAGATGAAAACAATAAACAAAAGTAAAGAATTGCAAGATGTTGGGGATAAACAAAGAAAGCAAAATACAAAAGATGAAAAAGAAAACCCCTGCCTGACATTGAGTAATTGATATGTACTCCATATCAGACTGCAGAAGATAAGAATAGTAGATTATTAATTAGGGAAACATGTACCCAGACCAGCCAAGTTTCCTTAAGCCCAGTAAAGAGCGTGACAGTCTGAAGTGTTCCCAATTTCACAATATAAAAACAAATCAGACAGCGCCTATAGGGTGTGGCATTCGTTAGTTTGTTGCTTAGGCATTAGTCTGTAGGTAGGGTTCAGAGCCACCTTAACTTTTCAAAAAATTTAAGGTGGCTCTGAGCCCCACCTACAGAATGTTTTTGACTACTGCGCTTGCGCAGCAGTGACTATTGCCATCGTCTGAGTTTTCCTAAAGTAAGTAACAATAGGATATCCTTCGTAGCCAATCAGCACAACAAATATCCAGCTTGTGGTCTCTCGTAAGTCCTTCGCATTACCGATGATTTGCCGATAGTCATCGATAGCAAACGAAGATTCTCTGCTGCCTCCTTCGACGTTGGAGGTATCCTTGAGGTGCGTTTTCTAATGTTTTACACCATTGTCATTTACCTCTCACAGCTTTCATATTTTGATTCCAAACGATCAGATGAAAGGTTGCGTGAGGATTTAGGACAAGATAAATTGCGAATATTTAAGATACTGAGTATCGATTTGGCGACGCGTATGTAAACAAACATAAGCTTAAGTCTTACATGTAACAACCCTTGCCGATAGTGGATACTCCATAATTTTAAAAGTACCTTTAGCCTCGTATGGGAAAAACTGGGCCTCTCTGGAAGAATATTGCGTTAGTGAACGGTGTCGCTTCGCACGAACTATCCAGCTCCGATCTTTCAAAATTGCGCCGCTCGAACGACCATGTTGGATATGCTGATCGAAAAACCATCAATGTGAAAGCTGTGTGTACTTGTGAAAGACACGAAACAATTACACTATGTATCAACAGCACCATTCAACTTTTGTACCCATGTCAGCTTACACAGGTTTGGTGATAGTTCTACTCTATCAATAGAGAATGACTATTGTGTTAAATGTAAAGTTTTTCTTCGATGAAGAAAAAGAATTATACAAACATTTAACCTACCTGCTTTGAGAGAAAAATAATGAGTTACAAAATTTCACAGTGTTAATATACAGTAAATACCTAGTTACATGTATATCTAGCTACAAATGTGTACATATATTGTAATTCATCAATATATTGTGTTTCATCATTTTTGGGGGTAATATGCACCATCAATACTTGGGATCATGTATCTTATGGAAAGCCTCGATTGGCATATTAACCGATGCATCGGTCAATGCGTCGCTCGATACGTCGGTTGTTACTTGATTAACACTCAACTGATATTTAACCGATACTCGACCGACTAGCGACAACCAGTGTCACAACTGATACTCATTCGATATAGTGATCGAGACATAGTTATCGCGGTCGATATAGTCGGCGTTACACGGACACTTCACCGATACTTCACAGACACTTTGCCGAGTATAGCGGTACTCACTGTTTACAAAAAAGTCTTTTGATATTTAAATTTTGCCAACCACAGAACAAGAGAATTGTTTCGACGGCCAGTAAACCTCTGATTGGCACCTTAATGAAAATAAGTGACGTTCCAATGAGTGTCGCTATATTCTTTAAAACATAAGTCAATTTATTGCACAATATATCGACCGATTTATTGATCGTCCGAGGCGGTTTTAATAGGCCGCCATATTGGTAGAATATCGGATTTTCCTATAGGGTACCTCGGTCGATATATCAGTGGATATGTTGGCTGTTAAAATATGGCAGAAAAAGGAACCGATGACTTATTCATGGATACTGCCACAATCCAGCTTAATGAACTGTAAAGCAGCTCAGCAAACCTCGAACATCACCTTGGCGAATTTATCTTGTCAGACCGCCGTGAAATAACGATACTTTTAAGTGGAAAAGCAGGGACGGGAAAATCTCACCTAACGAATGCACTTATTGGTGAACACCTCGCTGAAGAGGGCGAAGAACTCGATCCACAAACGAACGACGTGAGTTATTTTGAATGTAAATCTTTAAAACACTGCGTAGTTAAAGGAGCTCTGTCACGGCTTTTGAGTAGTAGTAGTTTACTAAGGATACATAAGAAAACACCAAAGAGATAGAAGCAAACCACAAAGAAACAAGGATGGAGAAGATTGACACGGATTCCAAACGCCGAACTTGAAACATTTAGACTAAACTTTTGAAGGTTCACAAACTGTGTCGTAACCCCTTTAACGATTTTAAAGCCGTTTTGGACGTCAGTGGATTTTCCTTTCCTGAAAACGATCTCCGTTGTTTGAGGAATAGATGCAAGAGCTGTTTTCGCGATTGTGAACCGTCCACTGATCTTATACCGTAGCGGTCTCAACTTCATACAATTTCAGTATAACAGAAACTTTATTAACCGCGCGGCCGTAAGCGTGCGCGGTTCTAGCTCTGCTAGCGGTTTATAAACCGCGCAGCCGTAAGCGAGTGCGGTTCTAGTTTTACAAGGGTTTTTTTAACCGTGTAACCGTGAAACCTGTAATGTCTAGTCGCCAAAAGCTTTCGAAACATTAATACACGAAAATGTTACACATATTGTTTTCTTTATTGTGTGTGAAATATATTTTCTTTTGGTTTTATTGAAGTGTTCGATTCGAAGCAAAAGAACGTGTCAGAACGTGGAAGGATTACGTCATTGGTAGGGAAATAACCACCGTACTTAAAATAGCCGTGGACAACGTAACTCTTGAATTATGTGACCTGCGTGACTACTTTGCTAGCTCCTTAATCGTAAAGAAAACCGACTAAATTTAATCGTAACTTTTAAGAGAGAAAGCTGCTGGTTATAGCCTTGCTGTCGAATTGTTGGTATCGTTTACGCCCAGACATATTCCAGAAAAAGTTTCAGATTAAGACCATTACGTCATCGAAGATTTCACCACAGCTAGGGTTTATGGTGCAATCGGCGACAAGGGGTAAACAGCTCATGTGTAGTCGTTGTCAGTTGTTGAGCTACAGATTGATCAATTGATTGCCTGTCTATAGTCATCAGTGAATCAACAAGGACTGCTTGCAGACAAGAAAAAAGAAAGTAGATGTTCGGGTGATTACTTCTTCTATTGCAGAAAACGATGAACTGGAAAAGAAATTTGCGCTTTCTACATTCGACTGTCTTGACTGAAATGTGACGCGACTTTTTAAGATGAACTCCACCACATTTTTTTATATTCTTTATATCTGAAAATATTATAAAATTGCGAGAAATCAGAACTTGAGTTCAATGAGGTTTCGCATGGTATATTAAACTTGACGTTTCGTATGCTGCAACATACATCCTCACAAGTGACGGTTACAAAATATGACGAGATTTAAAAAGACAAAAACTGAAGCGAGGTATTGGTAACTAGCTAGACAACAATAGAAAAAGAAACTACATCCGGTGTGAATAAATAAAGAAGGAAGGAGATTTTCACTACCGACGTTTTCATTTAGGGCGGTTTCAAGTCCCGTATTAACAATGTTTCTTTGATTTTACACTGTAAATCACATTGACCACTTGCTAAGATCTCAAAATGGGCCCATTTGATGTTGTGACTGGTGTAAATCGAATGCTCAGCAACAGCGGAGGCGTGACCAATTTGAGTATGTAAAAAAGTATGTAAAAAAAGAGACCCCGACCCCAAACCCTACCCCGTTTTTTACTGACACGCAGAATGTAGTAGGATACGCCCTTCAGCACATATTATGCTGAAAGGTAGCGATAGTCACGTTTCGCGTTGTGAAATTCGGTTATGTAACAGTAGATGACGGCGGTAACTATGTCACGTTTTCCGAGCTGAACGTTCCCATAAAGATTAAATGTCACGTTTCACGAGCTGAACGTCCGCATAATAATTCCTCACAGCAAGAGCTTAGGCCGCCTGTGCCACACACTAAGACTAAAACAAGTCAATTTTAGAGCGCGGTTACACGATTTGAAAAATCGTCTTGTTTTTTTTTAGTTTTGTCGGTGACCAGACGCAGACCTCCGCTCGGCCAAATCTTAGAGAGGACTTTAAATCACGCAACCTGCAATGTTTATTCCCCAAAAGCTTGGGTGAAACATTAATACACGAAAATGTTACACATATTGTTTTCTTTATTGTGTCTGAAATATATTTTCTTTTGTTTTTATCGAAGCGCTCGATTCGAAGCAAACGAACGTGTCAGAAAGTGCAAGGATTACGTCATTGATAGGGAAATAACCACCGTACTAAAAATAGCCGTTTACAGCGTAACTCTTGAATTATGTGACTCGCGTGACTACTTTGCTAGCTCCTTACTCGCAAAGAAAACCGACCAAATTTAATCGCAACTTTGAAGAGAGAAAGCTGTTGTTTATAGCATTGCTATCAAATTGTTCGTATCGTTCATGCCCAAACATATCCTAGAAAAAGTTCCAGATTAAGACCATTACGTCATCGAAAATTTCGCAACAGCTAGCGCTTATGGTGCAGTCGGCTTCAAGGGGTAAACAGCTCATGTGTAGTCGTTGTCAGTTGTTGTGCAGGTTCTACTTTCGCTACGTGACAAATAATATCCTGCTTACTTTGCAAGTTTATTTCACCAGAAGTATTGGTCATTAATTTATTTAAATATCTGCGAATATTTCTTGTGGGATTAGGCAATTCAAGTGACTTTATGGGCTCGAGTGAAGAGATTTGAAGGAAAATTTAGCATTTGCTGAGGTAAACAAGAACTTGTCAGAAGTTGCAGGGGGAAAACCCTAAGCGTTCTAAAATTAGTCGTGAATACCGTAAACTTCGGATTGTGCAACTACCTTGACTACTTTGCTTGTCCTTTACTCATAGCAAAAAAAATATTTTGACCTTTAAGGAAGAAAGCTGTTTATCAACAGTGTTATTAAATGAGCGTGATAGTCGTTTCCTTTTCTATCATTCATGGGCATTTCCCAAGCGAGTTTCCAGATGAAGACCATTACGTAATTGAGGATTTCACAACTGGCGATGACAGTTTGTGTAACAGTAGATGTCGGCGGTAACTATATATGTCACGTTCCACCAGGTGAACGTTCGCATAGAGATTAAATGTCACGTTTTGCGAGCTGAACGTTCGCATACTAATTCCTCACAACGACAGCTTAGGCTGCCTGTGCCACACATAGTGCTAAGACTGAAGCAAGTTAATTTTGAAGCGCGGTTACACGATTTAAAAAATCGTCTTGTTATATAAAATCAAACGTGAGAGACAGTGTTTCATTGGGACATCCAAACACCGAGAAGAGAGTTGAAAATACGACGCGCAGCGCATAGCCGATGAAACACTGTCTCGGGTGTTTGATATATCTTCTCAATCGTAAGAAAAGCTAAGGAGTAAACGGAGAAGTAAAATCGTGAAAATCTATGCTAATTAAGACCTCCTTCACCCTTGTCTTAACTTGGTGAATTATTAATCAGTTTGAGAAGTAGTTTTACACGCAGTCTTTTCGCGGGACAGGAAGATGACATGATACTAGTAAGGCAAACGGAAGTCATCTTTATAAAGCGCTATCACCATAGCCGAAAAAACGTTTTGTGCTCAGTGCGGCTTATCATATACAATAAAATGATATGATTAAAAGACGGGTTTCGTTTACTTTCCAGGTAACACCTTATGATTTTACAAAGAACAACGTGAAAATAACAGTATTTGACACTCCAGGATTGGCAGATGGTACTGGCAACGACGAAAGATATCTCCGTCAAATTTTACAGAAAATAAAAACCGTTGATTTGCTCCTGTTCGGCACTGACATGAGCTCTAGGAGATTCAGTGACGACGACGACGACGCCATAACCATTAGAAAGCTCAAAAAAAACGTTTGGAGTGAGTCTGGGATCACGCTCTGGTTGTGTTGACATTTGCTAACGAAGTTCACTTGAATGCCAGAGAGAAAGATCACACTGTCGCCGATCTTGATCAACAACGAATCAGCTTTTTCCAAAAACGAATAGGAGATTTCCAGAAGAAAATTCAACATTTTCTTGTCACTGGGGGAGTTCACCAAAAAGCTGTGTCTAATTTGCCAGTTGTACCAGCCAGGGAATTAACGAAGCCGACACTGCCGGATAGAGGTAACAGATAGAGCTAACAGCCCTGTGGATTGCTGCGTTCAAACGCATCAACCGGAATGCGAAGGCAGATTTTCTGCTTGCAAACTTTGATCGCATCTCGATCTCTTTGAGGGGTCTCCTATCAGAAAGCCGGGCAGAAACCGGTAGAGAAAGAGGAGTTGGTGCAAGGGATGGCGACAAGGAGGGCAGAATTGACGATGACAAGTTCTGGACCGAACGTTCTCTGAGAAGGAGTTCAACAGTGATCGACACATCAGAAGGGGCCAAAAGGGGACGCTTGAGAAAAAGTTCGACATTGGTTTCGAGGGACGCAAAAGATCGATTCCACGCGCGAAGGCGAATCAGGAGCTTGCAGGGATCCATGGGCGAGACTGAGAAAAAAAACTACAAACACTGGCTATAGATGTGCAGACATTGGCGAGGACTGCGCCGCCGATGATTGGTGCGATGATCATGGTGATGTTGTAAAGGGCAAGTTTAATCGACTCTCTGTTTCGGAACTAGAAACGGAACGACACGTTTACAGTCCGCAAGGCTGTGTGATTCAGTTTTCGCTTCCTCCAGCCTATGATGAAGTTGTAAGAAACCCAGTGCCCCTACCAATGGATGAATCTTCTTCCCAAGAACTGCTTAAAGAAATGGTGCAGGAAGCAATCAGCAGTCAACAAACTCGCGAGTTTGTTGGAACTTTTGCAGCGTTTTTCGCAAAGATAGTGGAGTTTATCAAGAAACTTCTTCGTGGGAGGAAAGTTGCAGACGCTGGGCGACAAAAAGAATACGCAGACAAATTCTAAGCTTAAGTTATGACATTGCTCCAAAAGTTTATTTTTACACAGTTTCTTCGAGCTGACTCTCGTCATGCAGCTCCTTGAACTCTACGGCAGTTAATTTACCTACATCATCTTTAATTCTACTGGGGCCTGTTTCTCGAAAGCCCCTTCAGCGTTTCGGGCACGCAAAGCCATTAATTAAAAACGGAGAAGTGTATACGCCTGGAACCTCTTGTATGAAGAGAACATCTGTTCATTTTAAGAATATGCGAATAAAGTTTGAGATTTCTCTATAGCTTTTAGGGCGAGAAAACCTTTCGAGACCTTCGAGTAATCGGTCCCTGGGCCTCCGGGGGCTAGATTGGCCAAAGTAAGAATTATCTCGGCTTTGGTGTCTCCTCCACGGTGCGCTTGTCTATCCCAGACTGCTCCCCCGGCATTTTTTAACTTTTGCTGTAAATTTTCTTTAAATGAGTAACATCACTGGGCCACCCCGTCTCACAATGCATTTAATGTAACGGTTAAAGTCTGCAAATCAGCACGAGACGCAGTTGCCTGAAGGTATATATGTTCGCTGTATCCTTTGTCAAGCAATTAACGGAGCGAAAATAAATATAGACATTCGTGGCAATGAGAGTGCAATTAAAGATTGACTCTGCGAGTGACGTTTGAAAATCCTCAATATAGCGCGTAGCATAAATCGTTACTTAAGTTTTCTCAGTCATAATTAAAATTATACGACTGAAAAATTATGAACGCGCGCGTTAATTTACACTGCGCTCAACGTTAAAAATTAACGATAAATTTGCCAGCTCTCAAGCAATCACAGTGAAGTAATTTTCTCAGTCATGTAATAAAGACAGTAATCATCTAACAATAGTAGCTTGATGTACCACCAAATTACCTTTTACTGCCATCAAAGGAAATGTATAATAATCAGTAAGGAGAATACGTATTTCGAGAAGATGGAACGGAAACCTTTAAAGTATTGTTAAGCTACGATAGGATGAAGTTTCTTTACTGTGGCCAATACGCTGGTAAAAGGCTTTCCAAGCGTTTCAGTGTACATGTGTTTCCAAGAAAACCGTGAATCAATCAACATTTTGTGAGGTCCATGCTAATTCTTTGCTTGTAGACGGTAGAAGCAATGCTACTAGACTTCACAATACACTGGAACAGCAAAATACCGAGTAAGTCGATATTTCGTTTGGTTGTACGGAATCGAAAAAGTTCCAATTGAGTTCATAGATTTCTCTACATAAACAAGCTTAAACTACTCCCAGTTGTGCGCTTTAGATTGAAGAGATTTTTGCGGACTAAATAAAAACTTCTAAGGCAGGTTTCTCGAAGGAAAAAAACTGTCAAAACATTGATATTTCAAATTTTGCACTGAAAAATTAACCTTTTTTTTCAATACCGAAATACTCGAGATTCATGGAAAGCAAACTAAGCGAAAGGATGAAACTAGTAAGTTTGATGCAAGTTACTTTGAACATTTCTCAAGACAAGCCTGCTATCGAAATCCTACCAGCTCCATTGTTGTTGCTACTTTTACTAAATTGCTTCTTCGACTTTACAGAGTTGTGGAACGGTCGATGGTTGGAAGAAAGGTGCCACAAATTTTTTGGGCGCTAAAATCATTAGGTTCGCTATTTATAATGCTCGACTGTTTCACTTTCCAATACCCAGGAGAAAACTTCGATATTGCCGACGTTAAGAAAACAACTGGACTCAAATGGAAGATTTCTGAATTGAACAATACGGAAAAGTTTAAAATGAAACTGAGTTTAATTTGGAGTGTATGCAAAACTTTATTCCTGAATAATTTATTCCACGCGTATGTCTATCAATAATTGATAATATATTATCAATGTTATGCAAATTTAGGATTGTTTAAAATTGTTGCTCGAAACAACGTTCAGTCTGGCAAATAAGTGCATTGAGAATTCAGAAGTCATGAATGTGCGTCGGCTTTTGAATTTATCAACACACCCAACGTAAAACAAAACATGTTTCTGTCAGTTCTTTGGTGAATGCTTGTCCTGCACATCAAACTTAAGTCACATTATTCAGATTCAGCTAACATTTTATTCTGTGGAAATTGCCAACTTTAACGATCGCAATAATTAGATTTACCGATTTACCAGTCATCATAAAACCAATTCAGAACTGAAACACATCCATATTAGTAGCATATATTATTTCTGATGTAAGTATCATAATTATGAAGTTAGTTTTGATGTAGCTTTTCATTGCGGGTTTCCCCAATTTTACTCATGATCCAGGAAGTTATAGCTATAGAAGAGAGAGAGCCTTGCTCTTGCCCTTCTTTGTTCTTTGTGTCACTAGAACTTGATTTTTTTGCACAGAGCTTATCATGGAAATAACAAACAGATGCAAAAGCCCTGCAAAACAGGCCCGCGAGCTGATATTTGGTGAAAGCAATCTCGAGTATCAGGTGGAGCAATTCATTAAGTCAGGTGGCCAGTCTGTTGAAATACTTCTCAGTGGTAAAACAGGAGTTGAGAGTCTTACCTGACAAACGCACTTATTGGAGAAGAACTCGCAAAAGAAGGAGAAGACGTTGATCCACAAACCGACGAAGTGAGTTAATTTATAGAAGTTCCCGGTTTCTCTCTTCGTGTAAAGGTCGAATGGTCACTGAATTACATGGAAGACCTAAATGACACGACAAGAATTAAATGCAAACTGGGAAAACAGTTTGAGTAAAGGTTTAAATGACATTACTAAGAATTGCTTGCTAAGAAACAAACATTTTTTTAAAGTTAGACTTTGTTTACCCAAATGTGTTTACAGCAATTTAACATTATTTGACACTTTGGGATCACATTGGCTTCAAAAGTGACAATCTCCTTTCCGATATCCATCTATCATGTTGGTGTTGGGATTCATTGAAACCGGGGCTACAAAAGTACCATCTAATAAATGACTGAAGACAACAAACTTTCATCGACAGTACTTATGTTCAATGTTCAGGTAACAGGTTATGAATTTCTAAAGAACAACGTGAATATCACAGTGTTTGACACAGGCTTGGCAGATGCGACAAGTAAAGACGAGGAATATCTCCAGAAAATCCAGGCCAAGGGCATCAAATTCGACCTGTTCCTCTTCTGTACCAAGATGAATGCCATAACATTCCGTAACGACGACTTGGAAACAACGAAGAAACTGACCATGATTTTGGGTCGGCAGCTTTTGGACCATGCACAAGTGGTGCTAACTTTTGCCAATGAAGTTCATCCATCAGCAAGCCAGAAGGCCAATGTAATGTCGATACATGTAGGTCAGCGGTGTCACATACGGGATTCACGTTTTTAAGTAGTTTTCCAGAGCACATGTTGTTGTTGATCGGATCATCATGGCTGCAGATGATTAAATGCTTTGAGAGTGAAACATGAGTCTAATCTATTTACGTTGACGTTATATTTGGCGACGAGACCATGTCGGACTACGAGGAAGAAACACCGGGAGTTTCGAGCCCGCAAAATGTCGCTGGAACACCGACAGTTTCGGTTCCGCAAAGCACAGCCGCTGCAGGAACATCGACAGTTTCAGCTTCACAGAACTCCACAACCGCACCGGCAACACAAGCTGTTCCACATTCGACGTCTGGACCAAAGGACATCAGAATGCAAGCATTTATCGCGGACTCGGATCCCGATGAAACAGGCCGCCGATAGAAAAAATGGAAAAATGAACTTCTCACTCGTTTCAGGTATTTCCGCATATCAAATACTCAGGATCGCATCGATGCTCTTCACATTTACGGAGGAGAACAAATACGAGAGCTGATTGAATCCCTCGAGAGCGTTCCTACGCCGTCATTAACCGAGCCGCTAAACGAATACGAGAAAATCATCGCCAAGCTCGATAACCATTTCATTCCCATGGTCAACCCCGACTGTGCCCGTAGCAAGTTGGAAAAATGTGTCAAAAAGAAGGCGAATCCGTGGCTCAATATCACTTGCGTTTACGACTTCAAGTAGCAAAGTGTGGGTTCACGGACCCGGATGACGTGATTCGAAGCAAAATCCTGCAAACTATGCGCGACAAGAAGCTCCGCCGGAAAGCAATGGTGAAACGCTATACACTCCAACAGTTATTGGAGCACGCGGCGAACAAAGAAGATATCGATCGCCAAGCCCAGGATATGGAGCAAAAGCTTGCACCGGATCAAGAACGAGTTAACAGAATTCACCCAAAGAAAACCCGGAAACCAAAGGGTAAACGCAAACCCAAGCCACCGCACGAGGACAAGAAAGAAAGCGCATGCCAATTCTGTGGAATAGACCACAAAGGGCCAAGATCAAATTGCCCCGCCTCTGGAAAACCATGTGGCCTGTGTTCAAAAAAGGGTCATTTCGCTCGCATGTATAAAGGTAAAAAGAATCAGAAAGACTCTCCTCGGAAATCACAGTCAACCGCAAAGTATGTTCAGGAAGAGGAACAGGAAGAATTATCCGACTCGGATTTCACCTTCCAGGTCAGAGCAGACAAACCTCGCCCTCGCAACTGCGCTACTGTTGAAGTTCGAGTCAATGGGGTAAAAGGAAGGATGGAAGCTGATTCATGTTCCACAGCCAACATCATTGACGAGCACAAGCTGGAAAAACTCCAGAGCTCACTGAAGAACAAGATTGCAGTGCGACCCACAGATACCCCTTGACGGATGCTTTGACGCCTAAATCGAAAGTATCAGCACTGGAAGCAGGACCATAGCCACGTTTCTGGTTGTCAAGGGAACCACCAAGTCTAGACCTCTCTTAAGTCTGGATACATGTGTTGAGCTAGGACTGCTACACCTGACTAATGCTACCCATGAAAAGAAAACGGACACAGCAAGCCAAGGTAATGCACCCTCCACAGACCCAGTGGTCACGAAACTGACATCAGAGTATCACGAAGTTTTCTAAGGTCTGGGCAAACACAAGTCCATTAAAGCAAAGCTAATCGTAAATGAAGATGTCCACCCTGTCGGACACAAACAGAGAAGAATCCCTTACAACTTAGCCCAGAAGTCACCGAAAGAAGAACAGCGACTTAAAGAGCTTGGGATAATTGAAGCAGTACCAGACAGCCAACCAACCATCTGGTGTACTAACCCAGTGATAGCCCCAAAGCCACACAACCCCGAGGCTATACGTTTCTGTTCTGACATGAGAGTACCGAACACTACTATCCTTCGCCCTGTAACTGAAGCATTAACTGTGGAAGACATAAAGTTTAAGCTCGAAGGCGCCACGGTCTTCAGTGTTCTAGATATGAATGAGGGTTACCATCAGCTTGAGTTGGATGAGGACAGCAGATACCTGACTACCTTCTATGGAACAGACTGCAAAATGAGGTACACAAGGCTGAACTATGGAACAATCTCAGCACAGGACATTTTCGATAAAGCAATGGATGACACCATCGCAGGACTAAATGGTGCGCTCCACATCAGGGATGACTTCACTGTTTTTGGAAAAGGCAACGTGGACCATGACAAGGCCCTTGAGAACCTACTCCATCGATTCCGAGAATGCGGCCTCACCTTCAACCCTAAAAAATGCAGGTTCCGCCTACCCCAGATCGAATTCTTCGGTTTCATCTTCTCACAAGATGGAATTAAGCCGTCACCGAGCAAAGTCCAAGCCCTAAAGCAGATGGATCCGCCCAGAAACGTATCGGAAGTGCGTTCTCTCTTGGGCATGGCTCAGTATTCTGCAGGATTCATCCCCAACTTCGCAGAGATGACCACACCCCTACACGACCTCACCCACCAAGGAGCTAAATGGCGATGGTCGCAAACCGAGCAAGCAGCATTTGAAAAACTCAAGAACACACCATCAAGTGACACTGTCTTGGGATACTATGAAACGGGTCAGGATACGGAGCTTCTGGTAGATGCTGGACCCAATGGCCTAGGGTTGGTTCTCATGCAGAAGAAACCCCAAGGATGGAAAGCCGTTGAATGTGCTAGCCGTAGCCTAACAGAAGTTGAAAAACGGTACCCCCAGATCGACCGCGAAGCCCTTGCTATCCGTTGGCCTTTTGAACGCTGCTACAAGTACCTGATCGGAAGTTCATTTGTCATTGAAACTGACCACCAGCCCCTAATTCCGCATTTCAATACTCCGCACAGCAGACCCCCATGAGAACTGAACGCTGGCTGCTCTACCTGCAACAATTCGACTACCAGCTAAAGTACTGCCTCGGTAAACAGAATGCAGCAGATTACCTCTCAAGACACATGCTTCCCCTCACGGAATGCCACATCCAAGCAAGTGAAGCAAGAAAGCATGTCGTTCACAGCATTATCACTGGTACAGCACCCCATGCCATCTCTCTGGATGATATTCAAGCAGCAACGAGGAAGGACCAGGATCTCAGGAAGCTCATACCGCTTATTCAGGCTGGCAATCATCGTGCTTGCAAATCTGATCCAGACCTGGCGAAGTACGCACTGGTGTTCCGTGAGCTCAGTTATATGGAAGGTGTTGTAACCCGTGGCCACAAACTGGTCATTCCCAAAAGTCTACAAGAGCAGGTCATCAACATCTGCCATGAAGGGCACCTCGGTATTGTAACAACCAAGCAGCTCCTGCGATCAAGGGTATGTTTCCCAGGAAATGACAGGAGCGTGGAAAGAAAAATTGCTAGCTGCACACCCTGCCAGGCCAGTACCAACAGTTCCCAACGTGAACCTCTGAAGATGTCCCCCACACCAAAAGGACCATGGTTGCAAGTATCGGCAGATTTCTGTGGCTCATTTCCCACAGGTGAATCGGTTCTGTTCGTTTTCGACGCATATTCTAAGTACCCCGAGGTAGCAATTGTTTTCAGTGATGCTGCAAAGGATACCATCCCAGCATTCGAGCGTATCATTGCCACGCACGGGATACAGGAGGTCTTGAAAACCGATAATGGGCCCCCTTTCCAAGGTCACGCATTCCAGTCATTCGCGAAAGAGAAAGGCTTCACGCACCGAAAAATCACACCCTTGTGGCCGGAAGCTAATGGCCATGTAGAGGGCTTCATGAAAAACCTTGGCAAGGTTGCAAGAACCGCCCACAGTCAAGGGAAAGATTGGAGGAGAGAGCTATATGTCTTTTAGCTAATTACAGAGCCACACCCCACCCAAGTGCCGGGAAGAGCCCTTATCTGTTATGCATGAACAGAACTGTGAGGATCCAACTTCCTACCATCATGGAAACCACTCGTGACACAGAAGCCATGCAGAAGGATAAGGATTCAAAGGCGAAGATGAAAACCTACGCTGACCAGAAACGACAGGTTAAGCCGCACAACCTGAATGCTGGAGATGTCACACTGGTGAAATAGAGAAGGCTTAACAAAGCCAGTCCGCATTTCGAACCAGTACCATACACAGTCTTGGATGTCAAAGGTTCCATGATCACTGCTAGACAGGCAACTGATCAGAAAGAAGTCACCCGCAATAGCTCCCATTTCAAGAAGCTACCAAACCCAGCAGGAAGTACCATACCCTACACCGAACCAGTGCCCACCGATGAGCAAGTGCCACTCGACTTCGAAGGACCAGAGGTCTGTCAACCTGCCTCAACCTCAGCACCCCAAGAGGAATCTAGTCAGGCGCACACAAGCGAAAGCAATGGTAACAAAGACAACACAGAGCTTGCAGCAGCAGAGCAATTTACCCCTTCACCACCCGTATCCTCCCGCAGTGGTAGGCTAATCAAGAAACCTGGCTGGATGAAAGACTATGTTATGACTTTAAAAATAACTTTGCTAACAATCAGAACATTTATGGCCAAGCTAGTCATGTTTTTCTATATAGTCGGTCGTTTTCCATACTGTCACGGACTGTTTGATTCCGTTGTGTTCATCATTTTGCTATTAGCATTGTCTTTGTTTTTTTTTTTTACTATGACGTTAATTATTGTTTGTACTACCCGGGGAGAAATTTAATGTCGATACATGTAGGTCAGCGGTGTCACATACGGGATTCACGTTTTTAAGTAGTTTTCCAGAGCACATGTTGTTGTTGATTGGATCATCATGGCTGCAGATGATTAAATGCTTTGAGACTGAAACACGAGTCTAATCTATTTACGTGGACGGTATAGCCAATAATGTCCCAGCAACCGCTTTGTAGGTTTTAAGATAAAGGAAGTCCTGAAGCAACTTGATGTCCCCGAAGAGGCAGCTATAAAGATGCCATTTGTGCCAGCTGGAACCCTCGAAGGATTACTTAAATATAAAATAGCACCAAATATCTTCGTCCACTTCTAATTTCTAGGTCTGCGAAACATTTATAACCAACAGAGAAATATAACTTTGTTATCTTTACTAGTATTCTACCACCTTTATCAGTGTTAAACCAGGAAACGTTTGTCCCTTACTGTGCCCTGGTATAAGCAATTCCACATACAATTCCAGATTCCAAAGCCTTATGTCACTGGTTTTAAATCCCTTAAAATATTACAAACACTTTTTCACCAGTCCTGCTGAAGTGAAAAAATGCAAGCGGCAGCACAGCTTAGTTACGTTGCTGTGATATCACACACGTGTCAACAAAAATGACAAGCCATAGCTTTTTTAACAGTCTCATCAAGGCACTTGCCCCGATAGAAAGTTTGAATTTTTTTATATAATTTCCGTAACTAGGCTATGCAGTTTTAAAAAATAAATCAGTATTAAAGTCCTAAAGGAAGCCTTCTTGATGGAGGTAGTGCCTCGGTAGGAATTTTAGCCTGACTATGGCCCTGAGACGTGTTCGAATTTACTTTGGGAAATTACATATATAGTTTCTTTTTGCACTTTCCTTTGTCAATTTTTGTCTTGACATTACATATCAAAGGAGGGCGTTACTGGGACACATCTGTTCCGTTTATTCGATGAACTTTACCCCGTACATATAAATTTCATCATCATACACTGTAATCTGTGCATGCTTGCTTTGCATGCTTGGTGTGCTCTACTGACCGTAACAACAAGACATGTTACATACTCTATGATTGAGCACGACTGCAAACTTTGTTCGAGTTCCAGCAGGTCTCAAGGTAAGTGAGATTCATGTTTTGTCCCTTGATTAATATTCTCCATACGGCTTCGTTAGTAAATTTGTGAATGTATTTGTACTTTCTTATGCTAATGCTAATGCTAATGCGAATGCTAATGCTAATGCTAATGCTAATGCTATTGCTAATGCTAATGCTTATACTAAAAACAATATTTACAGAGGATATCACCAGCTAACACTAAGTTAAGTCTGCAGTTTAAGCTCGACTTTTCCAAGAATAGCAGAATTTATGTCTTGCTAACAGAGGTATCTAGTCCACCAAACTAGGGTTTATTTAGATTACTAGAAAAGGATTGTATACTAGTTCGGTACACCTATCAGTGAAATTATCAACGAACACAAAGGGATAGAAGAAGTGTTTTTATAACTTGCCAATTCAAACGTAGTGGAGAACCTGACCATGCCACATTGTAAATGTTGCTAGTTATATTGATGATTTGTAATTTTGACGATGAACTTTCTATAATGTATGTGTTATCTTAACACTGCAATTGCGTTTGGAGAGAGAGTGTCGAGGATGCAATCGTTATACCAAGCTTGTGCGATACTTGGGCGAGTATAAGAAGAAACAGAATTTGTGGGATGTTTACGCTATAAATGGGTTATATAAAATGAGATAAGTTGATAAATACAATATCTGCTACAGATATTGCATTTATCATGTAAAGTTCAACGTCTGCCTGGTTACCAAGCCCCTTGGAGTGTTCTCCTCAGAAACAAAATGGCTGAAAGCCTAATGAACGCCTAATGAATGCCTCGTGTTTACAAAAATGTATAATAAAACAATTATTGAATTCGGTTTTCACATGATATAATGAATTATCAAAGCCTTCGGCTTCGGCAGATATTACAGACCTCGGTTTTGATAATTCATGAATTCAGGACATACATACATTAATATAATTTGCTGGTAGCCTATGAATCATCCTTGGATTATCCGATGTATGTCCTGTTCCTAATCCTGATTAAACGCCGGGGAACCCCGCGGCTAACCAATAACCTTACCGATTGCTCTGTTCCCAGCAGGGTCGTCGTGATGGTGCAGTGGTTAGCACAAATGACTAAATGACTATTCGTATGTTTAGAATACACATCAGTTTTTATAAAACCATCAACTAAGTAGAGGGTAACGTCTAAGACGAGGTGACAAAATCAGATGCGACCTTTGTAAAAATTACTTTGTCCAAAGGATAAATTTTTGTAAGTTTTAGAACAGGTAAATCTTACGGCGTTAGACCCAATTTGACATGTAGTTCCAAAAATTTCATCGATTTAGTTTCTTGCAAAAAATGTCAGCTTCAGTATATTGGCTCTACTACCACCGAATTCAAAGTGAGATTTAGAAATCACAAGTCATCTATGATTACAAATAAGAAATCTTGTGAAGTAGCAATCTACTTTAACAGCATTTCACATTCACTGCAGGATTTCTCTTTTCAATGTATACACCAAATTAATGACACAAACAGGCAGGATGGTATTGACAGACTTCTTATCACAAAGGAAACTTATTGGAGCTCCCAACTCTTCACCTTAGCACCTCATGGCCTTAACAAAAGTCAAGAATTCCATTCTAAAAACAGAATACACTTCAACTCTTTATGATTCATAGATGCACGCTTTTTGATTTTTCAAATATTTCAATCGTTCAAGGGCTTATGTTGGGGAATTTGTTGTTTGACCGTAAAAATTAAGCAGTGCAGTTGTTCAAGGGCTATTCTCCGGGAATTTGTTATATTGGTATTCAAGGGCTAGGGGAGCGGATCTTGTTACATTGAAAAACACTGTGAAGACTTTGAGCGGTTTGGCTCAAAGGCCCCAATCTAGGATTTTTTTATGATTGTTGTTCATTGTTAGTGGGTTCAGGTTTAGCCTTAGCTTGTGTTTCGTTTATTGGTTCATTTACTATTTTGATTTTTTTAAATTTGTAATGAATTTTAATTAGGTAGTAAACAATGCAAGAACACTATTAAGTATGTTGTTCGACCTTTTGTTATGTCGGTTCTATTGTACTTTTTAACTTCTTACGTAATACCTTTAGGAATTCTGTATACCTAAGAGTCAAGCAACAAACACTGTAAACCTATAAAAGGGAATTTTTAATCATTATTCACTGTTACTGATGAAGGTCATACGACCGAAACGTTTTACACTACATTAAACATTTTTACTTTTTAAGTCATCAGAAGTTGTCCGTCCACTGGCCTCTTCTAACTTTTTATATATCTAAGCGTATTCCCAAAAACATGCCTGCAGTTAACTCTAAGACCCTCCCAGTGGCCAGGAAAGATCTGAGCCCCCCTCCCCCCCCCGGCTAGCACAATACCCGCTACGCGAGCATGTGACAGAGACGTCTGCAATAGGGTGCCATGTCAGCACAGAACATTCAAGCAAGCTCAAAGAGCTCAACAAACACAGTCAATAACAAAAATTACTTGGCAGTCAAATGGCCAAGTCTAACTAAGTGAAGGTGTACTTACAAGACACCCTCCCCTCCCCCCTAGTTTTGACAGCTGGATCCCAGCAAGCCACCAGCAGATAGCCCATGGACTGAGCCATCCACCTGTGCCAGGCTTGACGGAGTCCCTCCTGGATTTAGTGTTGCCAGCTAGGCCTGGATTCGGGCTTCGCCCGAACCCAGGCGAAAACCTGGCGGGCATGTTCTTGCGAATACGGTCAGATATCAAGTCCAAATAGGCTCCAGGGAGCCAAATTGTCTCAAAACTAACCTAAACATACACTAAAACTCACAACTGGTGCTCTCGGGACCCTTCCAGCTCCCATTTGTTCTCAAAATCTGACTGTATTCCCAACAACATGCCTGCAGTTAACCCTAAGACCCTCCTAGTGGCCAGAAAAGATCTGAGCCCTCCGGCTAGCAGAATAACCGCGACGCAAGCACGTGACAGGGACGTCTCCAGCAGGGTGCCATGTCAGCACAGAACATTCAAGCAAGCTCAAAGAGCTCAACAAACACAGTCAATAACAAAAGTTATTTGGCAGTCAAATGGCCAAGTCTAACTAAGTAAAGGTGTATGTACAAGACACCCTCCCCTCCCCCCTGCTTTTGACAGCTAGTCCCCAGCAAGCCACCAGCAGATATCCACCTGTGCCGGGCTTGACGGACCCCCCCCCCCCCCCGGGGTTTAGAGTTGCCAGCTAGGCCTGGATTTGAGCTTCGCCCGAACCCAGGCGAAAACCTGACAGGCATGTTCTTTCGAATACGGTCATGTATATATATATATTTATTAAAAACTGGATAATTGGATAATGGAAATGGAGAGTTTTCATTGGCTTAGCCATCATGGTATATGAGCCATTATACCACGATTTACAAAAATGGCGAGCGTATGCGTGATTTCTTGGGTCTTTTTGTTTTTATTGTAATCTAGTTTTCTATATTTTGGGGGCGTTTTTAATAAAGCCATTATTACACTCGCGCTTGTTAGAAATGAGATGATTATAGCCAATTCGGCGCTACGCGCCTCGTTGGCTTTGTATCATCTCATATCCAACGCGCGCTCATGGAATAATTGTTAAATATATGTGCAGTGACCTGTTTAATTGGTTTCATCGTATAATTCTTAAAACTGAGTGTCTGTGCCAGGAGACTATTTTTGACTTTTAAGACGGTAGTCAGCTGTTTTAGTCATTTGCCTGACGGAATCTTTGGTGTGCTTATATTATAACTCGTGGTTGATATGATAAGACCGATTTGTTCAATACTAGTTCAAAAATCCTTAAGAAGGGAAGATGAAGAAGCTTTAGTTACAACAATTCAGCTTTTGAAAGATTGTTAATATACCAATTTCCGCTTTCTATGATTGGAACCTTAATAAAACCTGTTCCAACGGTTTGGTTCCGGTTGATATTTTAACATTGCAAGAGCAAGCATCATTTTATATGGAATCTTGTTGTAGTCGATATAACGCGCGTTCTGATTGGCTAATTCAAGGGCATCATTCTCCCGTAACGCCCACTGGTTAGGAGCCCATTGCCACTGGCCGATTACCAGCCTGCAAAACCAAGGCAAAGGAAAATTGTTGCGGGAGAAAACGATGAGTGACCTGGAAAACCCTGAGAGTGAATTATATTATCAGAAGATCAGCGAATTAGAAGTATTTACTCTCGCATTTTGGCTAGGGTGTGAGCTGTTGCCATGGCAACGGGGCTGGTTAAAAACAAGGCTTAAAAAACGGTTTTTGTTTATTTAAAAAAAGATCCAATCGTTGTACTATTTCATCGCTTGCCCACTACGAATTCCTTCCTTCAACACTGTTTTAATAAAATTTTGGCATAGGCGATTTTCGTAATTCGCCGTAAACCGTTTCTGTATTATTAAATATTCCTTATGTCAAAATTTAGATTTTTCGTGATAGATCATTGACATGGTTTTTGGAATTTTTTTTTCTTGCCAAATTTCTTGAAATTCTAACGACTGGATCGTTAGAAATCGGTACGTTTCTCAATCTCGTTCCCACAGTCTTCGTTCCCCCTGACCAGCGGTGGGAAAACGAGAGCTCTGGGAGCAACCATTTTGAAATAACAAAGGAAATAACCATCCGAGTTCACTGCCCTAGTTTTCCGACCGCTGGTCAAGGGGAACGAATACTCTGGGAACGAGATTGTACGTTTCTGCGAAAGCAATCGGTCTCAATTCTTCGAGTAATTGCACATGCGCTGCATTTAACTGGGTTCTTTCGGTAACAAAGAAAAGCTGAAAATTGCTGGGCTCTTTGTATCGTTATCATTTCTAACATATCTTTGGGATAAAAGACTAAACCCATCAATACGCTGCGGTCAATTATAGAGAAAAATAACACAAATAGTGATGGAGTTGAGTAACTAAAATGATCGCTCTCGGCATGTTTATTTTTTGAAAGCCTTGTGCGGGCGCTAAAACTGTGTTCGACCATCTTAAGTGGAAGTAGCAAAAATCACAATTCAGGTATCAGGGAACTCATTATTACACCAAGGAAAATGGTTTTAGCAAGAGTTATCATTAATCCCAGACTTGGCTCGAACTCGCACCCGAGCTCCTACCCCAAGGTCACCACGCCCCTTGCCGCACACCATTGAAGGGCATCTGAAACCGGCTCCCTCTACGTACAGTAAAAAGCTCGCAAAGGTTCATTGTTGAACCTATTCCGTTAACCTGGTTCTCAAAATTGCCAATGAAGTAAAAAATAATTGCTGTTTATTTGAAAGGCATGTCAAAGAATGGCGTTTTCCTTTTTGGAATATCTTTTTTTTCGTTTAGAGATATTTTTTTGTATTATGAAAATAAAGAAAGCAGTTATGTCAGAGGTGGTTCCACTAGAACAGTACAATACTCAATAAAAAATATCTCTAGAAATAGTAAAGCGGTGTTCTTTAAACTTGCACCAGAAATGTACATCACAAAAGAAACACAATAACACCCGTCGTGCCGTTGCCATGACAACAATTATGCCGCTGGTACCGTTTTAATTATGACTGAAATTCCCAGATTAAACAAGGACAGGAGCCTGCAACTCCCATAATAGGCCAATGCAGCGGCATTTTTACAGACCAGTCTATTTTTAGATATTTTTCCCGCGAAATAGGCCAGTTCCAGTCTACATGAGCACGCTTTGGTAAGGATAAAACAATGCAGCCTCACGTGAACATGTCGACATTAGTCCGTGCTTGTGATTGAAATTGGTCACTGAGATTCCTATGGGAATCTGAATTCGAGATAAATTTAAACTAAAAATAGATCAGTCTGTGAGAACGCCGTGACGGGAATATCGGGTAGTTGCAGACTCCTAGTGATGGGCTCCTGACAAGGATCATCCACTCCCAATATACTAACGGGACGATATGAGAAGCATGTGTGTTCCGAGGAAGACCATCTGTCCCAAATGTTGCAAATGGGGATATTTGGTTTTTCACAGAAAGAGACTGGAGCCAAGAGTAGTGCCATGGCAACAACATGTAAGTGTCATTCTGTCCCTTTGTGATGTACATTACTGCTGCCAATTTTGAAGAACACTGCTTCAATATTTCTGGAGGTATTCTTGATTTAGAAATTTATTGTTCAACTATTTATGACGTCAACACTTTCCTCACGAAACCGCCATCCTTCTTTACTTTTAAAAGCCTTTCAAACGAGCGGCAATTATTTTTTACTAACGGAGTCTATGCTGCTTTACCACGGAAATGTCCGGCTGTTCTGATCCATTTGGAACGATACTGAAATTTCTTTGGTAGGTAAACAAGACTGAGGCACGTCTATTTATATATGCCCTTGGATTTATTTATTTGACAATAAACCAAAGTAAACAATGATATGTCGGAATACAGCAGTACTTAAATGCTTACTTCATATGCCTGATAGGCAAACCCGCTCCATACAGTGAAATAATAATTTTTATGCTAAACACCTTCCTAAAGATATTTGTTTAATACTCTGACTATGGATTTCAATATTAGAGTACATTTTGTACCAACAATCTTACCATTTCACAATACCGAATCTAAATAGGATATAGTCCAGAACCTGTTAAGAGGCCTGTGATCTCTTTAGAAGACAGCTTAACAACTTGTCTTTATCCTCTCGGACGGCCTCGGCTTCAGTAGTTCATCCTGCATGGCTGGGATGATGCCCTTACGGAAGGCCACGGACAGCAGCTCATCGGTATCTTTGATGTTGGGATACTGATGCATCGCCCATTTCAGGTACACGAGGAACTCATTCCAGTCGATAGAGCCATCTTTATCCATGTCGATAGCTTTCAGTGCCTTCAGCGTATCTCGACAAACGAAGCAGCCAAAGTAGGGAGCCATGAATCCATTATAGAAGGAATGGAAATTGAGACGATCGTCAACTTCTTTATCCTCGTCGATGTCCCATTTGTCCCAGATCCTTCGGACCTCTTCAATGAGCTGCTGGGCGTGTGCACTTTTCACCTCGGCCTTTTCTATCACCTCTGCCATCTTGGCGGTGAGTTTTCCTCCTGCTCGATCAAACAGGAGAGCGATGCCCACTGCACTCATGTATTCCTCCTTCCTATTGCTGAGCAGATCTTCCTGAATTTTCTCTTTCATGGTATGCGCCATTTCCATCGTAAACTGCGGATCTGCACCAAACAGATCCACTATCCTCTCGTAGATCATGCGGTCGGACGACAGAGTGCTGATTCTAACTGGAGCTTCCTCTCCAAAGAACTCGGCCAGATTGAAGTCGGTCTCCCCAACAGTACCACCAGCAATGCTTCCTAAATCAAATGCCAAGTCCAACGCCCTTTCACCGTAGATAATCTGTTTGGGATGAGGAGACATCCCGGTAGTAATCTTGGTCACGTTAGATGCGGCTTCCCTCAGCTGTGTACACTTGTAACTATTCTGGACTTTGGTGTTACCCATTCGCACCAGATTCATCAACGTCACAGTAGAACACGCGTGACCAAGCGCCGCTCCTTCTTCGCAGACGCTCGCCCAGATGCCGTTTGCTCCATTAACCAGACATTCAAGTTGTGTCATTTCTCCAAGGGCCCACTTCTTGTGGACATGAGCCAGAAGATGTCCAGACCATCCACGGGTGTCCATAATCTTACGCACACCTAAATAGTAAAATATGTATTACTATGTGTCCTGAATTATGACTCAAACAGTGAAAAGGACTGATCTTTTTATGTCCCTCTATTATTTAGGTAATTTGGGCTAAGGTTAAAAAGAAGTGAGGCAGTTTTAACTACAAGCGACCAGCCTTGCCAAGAATTAAGGAGGCTCGAAATAATTTTCATTTTCCCCGGACTAGTTTTACAAATTCTTTTCCAAATACAGATCGGTTATCGTGAAGTTTACCACTGAAATAAATGAAGCGTCATAGAATCATTATATCATATTTTGTCCAGAAAACCTGTTACCATGGCAACCGCATAACGCATTCAGTTGTACCCCCACAATTGAAAGCTATAGCGTTATTAAGAGAACGGGTCGGTGAAATCTTCTCAAACTCCTACATTACATGTTATCAGGAATAATTTCGTGGCCAGTCTTACGAAGCTCGTTTTGTCCCGACCAAGGAACTCATCAGAGACATTTCTGGCTGGCAAACTCGTTGGGCATCGAGCCCAAAGTCCCGTTCGCTAACAAAATGATGACAGCAGTCTCGCCTTATATCGCATTAGGATTCCCGACAGCACAAATTCACGAGTGAAAATTAACAATAAAGTTGACTTGACAGTTACTTGTGTTTTTTCATGGCTAGTCTTAGGTTCAAAAACCTGTAAATACGGTTCGTACATTCGTACATTTGCCGTTTTGTTTTCGGTATATTGACCTTTTGCTTTGCAGAGTTTGACTATGATTTGCCATGCGGTATTATGCCTTTTTTTAGGCTCAATTCTATTGCAAGATATGTTTTAAAGTCTCTAAGTATTAACTTTTGAGAGACAAAGTTTGAAATATTCCGTGAACAT
>CM042752.1:10400110-10403647 GCA_022496165.2 Catalaphyllia jardinei
AGAATAATTTCGACACAACGTCTTTCACATTGCGATAAGTTTTCCGCAGTAATTTCAACTGTTATGTGCAAGTGCACAATTAAAACTCTTCTCGATGACTCAAACTTGAACGCTTTTCAAACTTTCTGATCAAGGTTGAATATCCTCCGTTTGGTAGACGTTCCTTAAATTATAGATGATGGCAATTTTCGTTCAGCAGACTCGCCGGCTTCGCTTTCAAATTTTCATTCAACGAAAGTTTACAAACGGCGCGCATGCCATATGACTTTCAACTTGCTGTTGTTTTTGCCACATCAACTTCCGGTCGTTTTGTAAAATTAAAAACCAGTAAAATTTAGCTCTAATTCCCAAGCATACAACCGTACCGAATTTAATAAAACAATTATTCCATTCGCGCTTGTTGGATATGAGATGGTTATAGCCAACTCGGCCCTACGGGCCTCGTTGGCTATTTACCATCTCATATCCAACAAGCGCGAATGGAATAATTGTTAAATAACCCACTGGTTCTAGTAAGACCTTAGCTAAATCATTCGATTCTTTTCGCGGAACGACCGGTATTGGAATATAAACTCATCCACTACGTCAACTTTTAGAGTGGATCTGCCACGAACAGTGTGTGGGTCTTAATGTTTGAACGTAGAAGAAAAGGCACCAGTTGTCAACATATTCGAAACATCAAACCCTTTTGGCATCGAATTCGACATCGTGGTGGCCATCGTGGAATGAAGGTTGAGCATTTATTACGTGTCTGCGGTATTGCCCATTGTACGTGACGGAGCTTTGATACGAAATACGAGGGTAATTGCTGCGAAGCCACCAGGCTTTGCAGCAGCCTAATTTCGGTCGCGTACGTGACCGGCCTGGGTTCCCTGCGCCAGATGCCAGGCCCATTTGAAAAATTTTGGATGTATGTATGTCACTGCATTTGCCTCAATTTCAAGTAATCGAAATCGAGGCTCCTCCGATTCTGAAGAACTTCTACCATCAATGTGGTATCGATGTGGAAGAGAAAATCCTGTTTCGTGTAGAAAGCCACGTTTTCGCGGGCGAAGAGTTTGAAAGTGAGTGAAGGTTGTACAAATTCCTATGACTAACGCCGCTTTGTTTCTCAGAATATTTGAAGAATATCCTGGAACTCTGAAACGCTTTGAAACCCTTTACGCGAGCTTCAGCGCAAAAACAGTCTAGACATAACCAGAGTTTTGGTGAACGTCAATTATCTCATTCGCATGCATGAATGACCCCGAGAGCAAAGCAAATCTACACGCAAACAAATTATTTCCGCACATGTTCGTCTTGGAGCTACGGACTGAACAAGACTAAAACGTCTTAAAAACCATATAATATGGTTATGAGTTATTAGTTTTATAGAATTAACTTTTGTTCAGTCGGTAGCCCGAAGAAAAATACGTGCAGAAATAATTTGTTTGCGTGTTGATCAATTTGCTTGCTCTCGGGCTCATTCATGCATGCCAATTTTTATTTGTTTTTGTCATGTAGGTCAGTAAAAATGCAGCTAAAAACCCGAAAAACGTTTTCATTTATAGATTTCAAGGATTTAGTTGGTAAGTTAGTGAGCTAGTAAATTTTGTATACAGTCAGCAAAGAGGCGGAGATGATTGACGTCCACCAAAACTTAGGTTTTTTTGCGCAGAAGATCGCGTGCGATTGATAACCGCTGTAACGTAAAACGAGCATTTAAACATCCAACAAGTCAAAACAGCGTGAAACAAAATATCTTGTAAATTAATCGTGATGTGATGCTGTCTCCATCAACGGCCGTGTCTGTGTCGACCTCAGTACGTGTTTTAAAACAGAAAAGGTTTAACCTTATTAGCCTCTGGCAAAATACTCTAATCTAGTAGCTCATGTTGACTCGTCCCTCTACAATACTTCCTAGATGTCATAAAACATGTTCCACATAGCCTTCACTCGCAGCACTTCATAGTTGCTCACTAAAGTAAAGTGAGTGGAGTGGAGTGGAGTGGAGTGGAGTGGAGTGGAGTGGAGTGGAGTGGAGTGGAGTGGAGTGGAGCGGAGCGGAGCGGAGTGGAGTGGAGTGGAGTGGAGTGGAGTGAAGTAAAGTAAAGTAACGTAAAGTAAAGGAAACTAAAGTAAAAGTATCTTACCTGCAGTCCAAGCTCCCACTTCCTCTGGTAAAAACTTGCCAGTTGGCTCCTCGAACAGAAGCCCAAAAGGACGCTCAGCAGCGGGCAAAGATCCCAAGAAGTCCACAACAGTGAACAATCGCTCCATCTGATGCACCATAGAGTCAGGGAAGTCTCGTAGATTAACCATGATCTTGGCATCAGGGGAAAGCATCCTTCTACTCCATTTAATTCTTTCCGACAGCAGCTTGCACATGTCCTGCACAGTGAAGACCTCCCAGTTAATGGAATCGATGGCGAGATCTATCTCGATGATGGGATTGATCAGTCCAAGCGATTTCATCTTACGCAGGGCCACTGGAGTAGTCTTGGTGTCAGGAATACCGTCATTTACCGCTTCGATGACTTCAGTGAAGGCAAACAAGTTGCGGACGTCTTCTCCTCTAGCCACGAGCTGACCAATGAAGGCGTCGTCGACCCGTGTCATGTGCGAGAAGGCTGCTACGATGATGAACTTAAATCCACATTTTTGCACCTCGTTGTAAATCTTCCACTTGTTTTCTAGCGTGTGTCCTCTCAGCTGACCCACGGTGCTCTCACGGATTGAGTTGTCCAGTACAATCAAGTCCAGGTCTTTCAGCCTAGCTCGTTTGCGTTTCTCCTGGGCAATGCTCTCACCGACTTCTTTTATTACGTTTTCAAAAGGCATTTTTCACTAAATTGAAAGCTGGAATATATTAACAGAAAACATGTTTAGAGATCAACTGAAGTACTGGCCTGCAAGTTATACTTCAGGGCACAGCAGCGAGCTAAGTATAGCTAATCACAGCTCACGGTTAACAGTATCACAGCTAAAATGTGTCTCCGACACTATATCAAGCTGATTTGAGAATCACCAACCACAGAAGACAAAAATCTTCACTGTCATTTACACTCCTTTCGGCCTCTAGGTTGACCGCATGCAACCACAAGTTTTCCGAGGGTATGTTTTCAACTCCTGTAATTTTCAAGGCAACGTCCAAGCTTTACTGCTCACAGGACTGCTCTGATTACAAAAACTGACTTGATTTTTCCAGCATTTTCTTCAAGATTGGTAGATTCCGCAGTTCAATTCTAGTTCAATTTTGCTTTCGCTGTAAGTTTTCATTCAACGAGGAGCGACGCTCGGGTCAGGTTTGACAGTGGCGTGATTTTTCTCGATCAATCACAATTCTTTGCTGCGCATATCAACCAATGAAATTGCTTCATTTTGTATAGATCATAGATCACGTCAAACTGCTTTTTTTCGTGCAAAGGCCGGGCAAAGGCGGGGCAAAAGGCCGGTTTTCGCGTTATGTTGAAATATTTTGAAACAAAAAAGGCTTTTCGTTATTATATAAAACAAATAGATTCCATGTTGCCGTGCGTCTGATTCCGTAATAGATCA